>JADRCH010000225.1:515638-549819 GCA_019843965.1 Rhynchomys soricoides | reverse complement strand
TCTTCTCTTCTCTTCTCTTCTCTTCTCTTCTCTTCTCTTCTCTTCTCGTCTCCTTACTCCTCTCCTCCTGTTTACTCTCCTCCCCACCCCTCCTCTCTGTCTTCTCTCTCTCTCCACTTTCTCTTTCTCTCCTTCCTTACCTCTCTCCATCAGATATCTGGTCTTATTGCAATATTCCTTCTTATTTGTATACAGTTCTCTTCACTGTAAGGAACAACAGTCTCTCTTAGAAAACATTATTCCTATTTTTTTCTATTCCAGAGATAGACTATTTGAGTGGAAAATCCTTTAAATTTGGATTTGATTTATCTACATTTTGTTCCCAGGTCACAGCTTCCCAGTGGTATCTATGGTATGGTCCAAAGCTGGGTTCTACACAAATCTGGCCTTCGAATCTGTTGCCCCAGGTCTCTCTCCAGGCTTTGGGCAGATTCCCACGGTGCTCTTTAGGTCCCTGCCCTTCCTACTGAAATGCTGACTCTAAACTATTTCTGTGGCCATCTGAGCTCTGAATATCCTCCTCGCTGGATGTCGCATGAGAGCATCTCCTGTTCTCAAGGTTCTCCCTTAATGCTGACTTCCTTCAGAGTGATGCAGGACTCATACATGTTTTATGACAGTTCTTATATTTTGTCTGTATTGCTCAGAATATCCATGGGTTCCCTAGCTCTAACATAAAATAACTCTTTGAAACATAAGAAACAACAATTTCGTTCTGCGTTTGTCCACAAAATGACTGTGCTATTGTCTTATGCCCTACCTTAAGAAGATATCATGTACTGTTTCACTGTTTAGTTTTATTGAGAAGTATTAGCAAATATTATATCTTTATTATGTCACAAAAGAATTTTTCATGAACTAATTAAGTGCACACTTCAAACACTATTGATTGTGACTAGTACGAGAATACATAAAATAGAATATGTGATATCCCACATATCAGCAATAGGACCAATATACTTTATGTTTGAATCAGTCCTGTACCAATATTTCAAGTGACCTGGAGGAAGGGAGCTTAAATTTCTTACATGAATATAAGCATGAAAAACCCAAGACCATGGAGACTTTTCAAGTTATTTTAAGTTAGGTGTGTTTTAGATGTGTGGTTGAGGGTACCATCTCTAGGATGAACATGGCATACAATCAACAGTTTAACCCTTTCAGCCTATTGCCATAAATATAATAAATATATCTTGCAGAATTTGTGTGTGTGTGTGAGAGAGAGAGAGTGTGTGTGTGTGTGTGTGTGAGAGAGAGAGAGAGAGAGAGAGAGACAGAGAGACAGAGAGAGACAGAGAGAGACAGAGACAGAGAGATTGGATCTAAAAAAGATTTTGGTTTGAACATTTGCCACTTCCCAAGCTTCTAACTTTAGATTGGGTTAATTTTTAACTTTAAGCTGCAATCTTCTTCATGAAAAGCAATGGAAACTAGCATCATTTAATGGCTTATTATGAAAACTAAATTATGGCAACTCTTGAGCTCAATAACTGACACATATGGAGTCCTCAATTATTTTTAGATGAAGATGATGATAAATTTCTGTATTATTTATTGATCTGAAGGGATAGTTGTGACCTTGTTCATGACTGCAGTTCCTTTGCAAACAGATGGTGATGTAGATTTAGTCTGTTGGTTTAAATGTTATTTAGATTTGTCAGGGATAGTGAGCTAAACAAGATCCCACCCAGAGGAGAAACAAGTCATTCTCAAGACAGCTTTGCAATAGTAGTATTTCTCACTTTCTGAATCATTAGTGATGGGATTTGGTGTGTATGTGTGTGCGCATGTGTGCACATTCAGATGATGAAATAGATAAAGTTAATGGATCTTAAGTGAACTAATATGAGTTTGATAGAGCATTCAAGAATCTTGTTATAAGCTTCAGAAATTACTAACTTAAGCAAAAAGAGAAATTTCAGGCCTATAAAATTATAAATTTGTCCCTGGGGCAAAATTGAGATTCTGTTAAGTGTTGGGATGTTTCTCTTCTATTTCTCAGCTTTTCCTGTCTCCCTTGGCTCCCTGTTCCCTAAATGTCTTCTCCAGCTGGTGTGGAAAGATGGCTATTGGACTCATATTTTCCCAGTTTGGCAACCTCCCACAGAATACAGCATTTATGACCCATATGTTCAAGCAGAACAGTCCCAGTGAGGGCTCAGATCCACCTAGCCTGACTCACATACCAGGCCTGCATCACCCACTGTGGTCGTAATGTTATAGAACTCTATTCACCTCGGGGCCATGAATCCTCTCTTTGTGAACTAGGTATTGATTAAGGCATTTGCTGGGTCATGGGAGATATGTTCTAGTTCTCAAGAAGAGTTGAAGAAAAGCATGAAAGCAAATCTCTAGGGTGAATGGAGGCTGGTAGGATAACGGTTGGTCTGGGCCTCAGAACTGTGACTGTGGGAATAATCCTAACTTTTAGGGTTAGAGTTATCAAGTATGACCTTAGCTAAAAAAAAAGACAGAGAAAAGCTAAAATGAAATAAAATGAGGGAGAAGGCAATCAAAGAGCAAACAGTCCTTGAAAGTAGGATAATAGTGCTATCACACGCTGCTCAGAAGAGGAAGGCACTCGAGCGGGCAGTCCAAATTCAGGGTTCCCAGTTTTACTCAATTTACCACATTGCCCTAAAATCTAACAGGTTCAAAGCCTGAGGTAGAAAGGTGTATCTGAATATTACCAAATAGGTAAGTTATGTCAGTACAGACCATAGATGGAATGGCTATGAAAGTTGATTTCTGTGTAAGTTCTATAATACTACAGTGTTCTTTATATTAACAAGTGATTATGCATGATGGCTAAATTAAACATACATAGTCAGACACAAAATCAGGCACTTTGAACTTGTTGGATAGGCCATGATATTTCATCTCCATCAAGCCAGCCAGTTTTTATCATGATTACATCTGATGTCAGCTGATAGTACCTCTTCTAATGACCTTCACAAGCCAGAGGCCTTTAGTTATTCCTAACAGGCTTTCAGTGTCTCTGACACACTCTTTTTCTTTCTTCTCTCTGTTACACACACACACATACACACACACGCACACACACACACACACACACACACATGCACGCACAGGCACGCGCACACACACGCACATGCACACATGCACACACACAATCTCCAAACCATACCTTATAAATAAACCACCTGTTTTCTGTTAAGTTCATTTGTCTTGTATGTAGACAATTACTGAGCATCTACTACTATACACCAACACACGATCACAGCCTGACTTGTGTGTATTAGTGTGGTGTGTGGTGTAGAATTCAGAACGACATCGATACAACCTACAGCCTCATGTGGAAAACAGCCATTAAATTAATACCTGGAAGAATACGCATATACATCATACATGTACACACACACACACACAGGCCCACCATGAGGAATAGAGAAACAGACAGAATGACAGGCTTCTACAGATACAATGTTTTGAGAGCCAAGCATTAGAGATTAGAATGAGCTTAAGTTGTGCTGGGGAATTAGATAGGTGAATTCATGTTGTGGAGCTCTATTTCAGTGGCTATATGATGGTATGATATGAGCTGAGCAGGTGTAGAAGAGAAGAGTGTGTGCTGCTGGCAAAGGGAGAACAAATGGAAAACCCTGAAGTATAAAGGGGACAGAGGGCAGGAGCTGAAGTGAGGCGACAGCTTTGTTTTATTACCACGTCCTAACTCCTGTGGATTAGGTGGGAACTGGCCAACAGAGGTCTTTCATCCATTTTCATCCCTCAGAGAATTTGTGTGCTGGCACTCTCTTTGTTCCAAATGTACCCTTCTGTGATATGCTTTGTGATGCCACGACTGGCATTCAGGATGGCCACACTGACTAACCAATCACCCAAGGATGCTCTTCATTTACCCAGCTTTCTTCCTCTTAGATTTTGTCAGTAGGGGACACGGAAGGAAAGCAGGAGACATGCAGCTGGGAAGGACCCCTGGCTTGCTTCAAGCTATATCTGCTTTGCTTTGCCCCTGAGTCATTGACTGTAGTAGTTGTCACTCCTTCATGATCCTCAGAGGTCAGGTTCTCTGTCAGGTCCTCCGCCAGCTGTGCATCAGCCTTTCCTCAGGGAATCTGGACCCTCCTCCAGCAGATGCCTCTTCTAAGTTTTTAGGCCTTATGTTTGCATACTCTTCTATATGTCTTTGCAGATATAAAGCCAGTAGCTGTGGCCCCTAATCTTTCTTACCATCTTGTCAACTGTCACTTTTATCCTGCCACCCTGTGTCTAGTCACCTTTTATTGACTTCTCCCTGTTAAGATTACTGGTGGAGTGTCTGCTTTGCTGGCTGATGTGTGGATGGCTTAATTACCTTTTCTTGCTCATATCTACCACCTGTTAAATAGACATCTCAGCTGGGCCTACATAACACCAAATGCCCTTGAGTGGAAAGGTCTAGCAGGAGCAAGAAATGGTGATTGTCATGTTTAAGGACTCTTTTTGCCTGGAAGCTTGCACAACATGCCTATTCCTAATCTCTACTATTCAATATATTTTAAAAGGTTAGAGGGATTAGAAAAAACATCAATTTGCTCATTATTGACTTTTCAAGTGTGAAACCAAGAGTGTCTTTTAGCAGCCTTGATCAATTAGATCTGGCCACCTCTCACCCAGACTGGCAGGCTCCTACATCATTGATGGAGGAGTCATGGAAGACCAGCTCTCCCAGCTGCCTCTGTAATGTACTACATTGTACTCACAGCCATTAGCAGGTGGAGAATTTGAAGTGTGGGTAGATTACAGAGATGCCTCCGTTAAAAATGCATAAGCACTTTGTGAGTTTGCTAAGTCATGCCTCACTCAGCTGGCCTTGAATTTTTCATGGAGGAGGCATATTTTGTAGTCTTTCCTCTCTTAATTCTTACCAGTAAGAACTGCTCCACTGAGGGCTCTGTGGAAGCTGGGACACCTCGGTCATACCATCTGCCTGATTGGTTCTTAATATTGCCAAGATGTAAAATGCTCAAATATTTGGATGTAGAAGACATTTGGAAAACTGATTTTCCCACATTCCCTGCATTTAATTTAAATTACAAATGTCTTCCTGTCCTGCTTTTAAATAGTTCAAGTACAATTTTATACTGGAGGACTCATCTCTTTGTTAATTTTTAAGTGCTGCATTGGAAGACTCCTTCGTTCCAGAGATATCCCTGGTCACATGGTATCTGCCCGATGCTCTCTGTGCTTATGGTTACTCTCCATTCCAATGCCGAAGAAGCCTTACCAGACACTCAGTAAACATTTTTCTACTGTGTCCAGCTATATCTGGAGTGTTCCTAATGAAATACTCGAGTCATCAGTAAATATTGATTGTACAGTACATGTGTAGAGGAATCAGCATCTTATCAGTCAACTTTCTAGTTGGAGTGCTTATGCAGATTGGGGTCTGGCTTGCTCTATAGCCAAAATATATAAATGAATGGAATATTTTGTGCTACAGACTGAGACATCTCTGATTTCATTTAATTTTCTTCAAACATCTGTCAAAAAGAACCATTAGTTTATTTTTCAGATGACTCTCAGAGAGATCTTACATAAATTATCCAAAACCCCATAGCTGATTGTGGTGCCTGATGCTAGGGCCTAAGATCTTTTCTGCTATGTTTTCAACTTGAAATATCTGAATATACATTTTTAGCACATTTGTTCATTCATTAGACATATATCAAAGTTCCATTATGTGCCACACATCAGAATTGTCACAGAAGTCATACATTCAGAAATAGCTTATTCAAAAACAAAGTAGTATTATCAAACATTAGGTCCAGCAATTAATTAATAAACCTCCAAAAGGTAATGAATGATTTTCTTTTTAATATCATTAAGTTAGACTTCTCTTTGAATGAAATTATTTTCTCTCCGCATCTGTCCAATCAATTGGAATACCTTTTCTTGCTCAATGGAAAGACTCTATCCAGTGTTGAAACTTCACAAATTAGAAGTGGACCTGTTTAATTTAGAAGCACCGAGGTATTTGGGATACTTCTGTTCTCTATAATTGGGAAGATCCTAGAATACATTATCTTACAGAACTGACCTTTGATAGGTCATTTCCGACTTCTTAATGTTTGTGAGCATGGCTCAGCAGGCGTGCCATGGCAAAGGGCCCCATGCAGCCCCCTCCATTCTAGTTTCACACCCCTGCTTCAGTTATATTCTTGGGAGGAAGGTAGTTAGAAGAGTGTTTCCAAGAAGGACACTATGAACTGTGTTTAACTTTCAAATTTCATATTGGCTCTATCTGAACTGTATCAATCCCACCTTTTTCCTGGATTTTGAAATAACATAGACTTCAGTAGCTATTTTATGGATTATCTTGCTCAAATCCTAAAATATTCAAATATTCTTGTGAAATATTGAGATAGGTAGTAGTGTGACAACCTGCATTAAAGTTGTCCAATTTTCCTTTAAGAGTGGCAGTGCCCAGAACGAATGGAAGATAATACCACATTTTCCTGGAGGCTGGGGAATCCCCAATGGCACTTAAGTGCATGGCTTTCCCAGCAGCTCTGGGAGGCAAGCTGTAGTAGCGCCAGTTTCCTGGCTTCCTCTGCAGTGCAAAGTTGCACATGCGTACCCTGGGATTCATCAGGTATGGGTCTGGGTGATATTAAAAGGTTTTTAAGAAGACTCAAGGTTCCTTTGGAGTCTGGTGACTGGAGGGACTTCCTTGCAGAAGAGAATTCCTGGGCAAGAACATACATTTTTATTGTCTAATCAGGTCTTATGGCTAGCTAAAGTATTTTGTCACCTTGTCTTAAGGTAATAGACAAATATGTGTGCACACCCCCACCCTTTCTGCATTTCCCTTTCCTATCTTCTTTTCTCAATGCGAAATTTAATTTCTAAACATTCTCCAATGGACCGAGTTAATTGAACTCTAATCTGATGTGGTTACTTTGATGTAGTCCAGTTCATTGGAATCATCCTTCTTTGAGTCCTACTAGCACCAGAATGACCCTGTTTTCAGGCAGCTGAGGCAGAGTCTCCTGACTGGAGGTAACAAATACTCCTCTCAGTATCCCCTGGAGGACTAAAAGCCGTTATCTCTGCAGACATTTCCTGGCACTGGCTGGTTCATGTTGAGTAGTTTCTCTGTTGCACAGAAGATATTTATTTGCAATAACTGAGAATAGCTATAGCATCGCTGCTATTATGATTCCTTTTGCCTAATTGGATTGTTGATTTAATTTAATGGCTATATGAGTACAAGGATCACTCAGCCCTGTGGTAGAAAGTGACTTGAATGAGCGAGGAAGAGATAGGTATTCTGGGGTTGTGATTTACAGAAAAATAGTTTTACTTCCTCTGGAAAAAATACGACAAGTTGCCATGTGCAAAAATCATTTATACATGTAAAATATAAACATTACAGAAGAAGTCAACTATTTTTATATAGTTTTATTTCTACTTTGACCATATTAGAAATGGCAGTGAACTAGTTTTTTATAATGATTCCTATTCTGTATGAGAATAGGACATTGTGAAATCAAAAGTGGATGTTTTTAAAAATAATATAAAATATTTCATTGCATTTCTATTATTTTAATATCATAATGGTATTAGTCTTCCTTCACATTTTTATGGCATCAATGAAGTGACTGAATTGAAATGCCCAGCCTGTAATATATAATCAGGAGGCCTGGGCTGTTCAGAGACTGGAAGGCTAGGCCATAACTTACATTCTTTTTTTGCCGGGATTGTGGATTTGTCAAAATTTATGGATCCACCAACTGTGTATCTAAAAAAAAATTGCTCTGCCTGCAAACTGCTGAAGTTAATTTTAAGAGTCAAGACTTGGGAATAGGGACAGAAGGTCTCTTATTGGCTTAAATAAGAAAGTAATGTAATGGATCATATAATTGACAAGACTAGTTTCAGGCATAGTTAGATCCAGGTGCTTCTAAGTGATTACTAAGATGCTGTGTGATGTTGAGTTTCTTTGCTATCCCTTGGGTGATTCATTAGAACTACAACAATGAGCAGTTTACCACGTCTATGTTAGGAATATGGTGTTTTAGTAGCTGTTGGGAAACATAAGGGAGCTATGTGCAATAGTTAAGTACATAAAAAAAATAGCTGTATTGGTCAGGAGGCAAACAGTTTTAGGAAAGATGAGCAGGGACTAAAGGGAAATTCACATGTGAATAATATTTGGAGAATTAAGAATTTTACAGACAGGCAAATTGTTTTAGGAAGCAGTTAATTGACTTGGTTACAATACTTGGGACATCTGTATGTAAAGCCCATGTATGTTCGCTCAGCTGTTCCATGAGCAAACTATTCAAACTATGACACGTTTGTTAAGCTCTGTGGATCTTAGTGTTTCCATGTGTAAGTGATAAGTGGAACTGCCATGCTCACAGGATGGTGGAAGACCAATGTGAACAGGATGGTGGAAGACCAATGAGATGCAGGGGCTGTCCAGAGCCCTCTTCACTGGCCACTGCATTCTTCTTATACAGAGTCTCCTCTGAGATCCTGACTGCTATGAGACAGAGCTTTAGGGCTTGATGTTACCCACAGTAAAATTGGCAAGCATTTTCTGAGATTACTGTATGTCACTCACTCCATTCTGCTTATCTCACTTAAATCTTACCTAAGACTCCAGGTAATAAGAAAGTAATCGCAGAGGATGCCCTTGTTGGATATCAATGAAAGGAGAGGCCCTTGGTCCTGTGAAGGCTTGATACCCCAGTGTAGGGCAATGCCAGGACGGGAAACAGAAAAGGGAGTGGGTGGGGAACACCCTCATACAAGCAGGGAGAGGAGGAATGGGGGAGGGGATTTTCGGAGGGGAAACCAGGAAAGGGGATAAAATTTGAAATGTAAATAAAGTCGATATCCAAAAAAACGAAAGTTATTATCTTGGTGTTATTGCTGATAGAACTGAAGTAAAAATTTGGGTCTGTCAGGTGCCTGGGTTGATAGTTATGCCTACCTGGGTTTTTCTGCCTAGGCCAGTGCCGGCAGGGTATTCTTACACATGATACCATATTGCACAGTCTGCTCTTAAGTAACGGATGCCCCTCAGATGACTTAGCTTCTGGCTATTGCTGTTGTGAATCACCTGTGTTCTTCTGCAGCTGCATCCCTCTGAGTTTCTGACTTCTGTGTTTGTCATGCAGGTGAGCCTTCCAGGTGGTCATCCTCTCATTGCGATTGCTGCTGCAAGAATGGTAAGGGAGACAAAGGGGAGAGTGGCACCTCCTGCAATGACCTCTCTACTTCCAGCTGTGACAGCCAGTCAGAAGCCAGCTCTCCCCAGGAGACGGTGATCTGTGGGCCTGTTACGCGCCAGAGCAACATCCAGACTCTGGACCGGCCCATCAAGAAAGGCCCGGTGCAGCTGATCCAACAGTCAGAGATGAGGCGGAAAAGTGACCTGCTCCGGACTCTGACGTCAGGCTCCAGAGAGTCGAACATAAGCAGCAAAAAGAAAGCTGCGAAGGAAAAGCTCTCCATCGAGGAAGAGCTGGAGAAATGTATCCAGGATTTCCTGAAGATAAAAATTCCAGATCGCTTCCCTGAGAGGAAACACCCTTGGCAGTCTGAACTTTTACGGAAGTATCATCTATAGGGGAGGGCTGCGGGTAGTCACCACTTTGAAATAAGCCTCCCCAATGGAAGATATATGTTAAAGGAAAAATAACAACTAACGATCCACATTTGTTAGAACGTAATGTCCACTGATGTACTACTGCCTACTTTGCCTAGCTCACCTTAACGTGTAAATCCACAGGGTAGATTTCTTTCTAGATGTGGAACCAGAAGCGAGCTCTTATGTTGTCCTTTGTCTTTTATTTACTTGGTCCCATGTGCTGAGAATCTTAAGATACAAGACCCAGCTACCTGTGAGTAGCTCACAGGCTTTGGGAGTCATCGATCCCAAACCAGGTTTTTCTGTTTGTTTGTTTGGTTGGTTGGTTGGTTTGGTTTTCTCTCATTTTCTGCCTCCTTCTCTCGACCACGAATGGACAGTTGAAGGAGATATAACCCAGTGGCATATGTTAAGAAATTATTCTTTTCCCTTTCCTTTTGTTTATGGAGTGAGGGGAGAATGGCAGATTGTATGATCTTTCACCGAAATCTCTATGTGCCAGGTTCTATTGACTTTGTATGCATGAGCGTTTCTGACACAAGCACAGTATATATCTGTACATATGCACAAAGAATGCACATGACCCAGGGCCTGGACAGCAGAGGGCTAACACCTTACTGCCAGCAGCCCCCACAAGAGCACTTCAGAGACCGAAGCTCTGCCTATTTATTAAAGCCTTCCTGGGCAGATTTGCTGGCCCCCCTTGGCAACACTTTCTAAAGCTGAATAGGTCCCCATCATCAACAAATTCTCTTTCTTAGTTTGAAATAAATACACTCAGGCTCCTTTGATTTGCTGTATTCTTTTCCTACATTAGGAGCCGGTGAGGTGAGATAGTCTAACTCTGTGTTTAACAGACAAGCGAACAGTCACTTCCACAAACAGAGCATTGAGACACCCCGCACTCAGCCTTCTCCATTCTTATTAGAACAAGCACTGTTCTCTAGCTGACTCAGAGGTTCATCTTGCCCACATTTTAATAAAGAGGCCTTTGATATAATCCAGGCAAATTCTCTGCATCCTGATGGGTTGTGAAGCTATGAACAACACCCAATAACTGAACATGCATCCAGCCTTCTGTTAGCTTGTTTTATAGGATTTGTGCCCCCCCATACCTCTTAATTTCTTATACAAACTTTAAACTACGTTTGTACACTGTTGCTTGTTTGTAGCCAGGTTTGGATACCTTTGGAATCCTGGGGTTTGGCTATGCCCTACTATGGTTTAGTTGTATCATTTTTACAGTGTCTGTAATGATCCAAGTGGGTGGCTGGAACATAAAAGTTAGTAATTTGATTTTTTTAAACTTTCGTTTTTTAAATATTCCTGATCTGTATAGATAACATCCAAAAGAAATTGTTAACACTGTCTATCCATGTGACTCTGTCTTCTATTAATTATTTTGTTCACTTGTGCTAAAAGAATGTCCAAAGTCAACTTTTAATTTTCAGCATTCCTCATACATCTCAGTGGAAACTGAAAAGATGATTTAACAAGAGTGCGTGCCAAGAATTCCTATTTTTTTGTTGTGAGTGTGTGTGTGTGTATGCTTGTGTGCATGCACGCATGTGTCTTTGTGTGCATGTGTGTATGGTTAGCACAAGTAATAAAGGCAATCAGACACTGTCTTTATAGAAGAAAAATCTAATGACCAGTTTCTTCTTTCTGAAAACTTTCATTAGGGCACATTTATTATTTAAGAATCTCCTCTTTGATTTATTGGTGCCCATTAGTACATGATTGTCTTTTTGAATTTTTTATACTTCTTGACTACACAGGTAGGTAATAGGATAAGGCAATATTTTCTTGTTCTGATGCTTCAAGTGAAGTTTAAAATTCTATTTAAGTGAAAAGAAAGTTTCCTTGAGGTGCTGAGTTGCCAGGAAAATTATCATTTATTAAAGTGTTCTTTTGTGTATTAATAGTTTGGCAGATAGTTGATAGATAGCTTTTGTGTAATTCCTATTAATGCATCTTTCTCCTCTCAATGTTTCTTGATGGTACATCAAAAATACTATCATAGTTATTATGGAAGATATGGTGAAGCATCATGAATCTTAATGGGTCAAGAAGATGCTGGATGTGAATTGTTGACCAGATGATCATTGACTGAATCACTTAAAAGGCTGCCAGAGAATATGAGATTTGAATAAATTGGCCAAAGTCTCAAGTTTTTAAAATTTCAACTCTAATCCTAATGGTATTGAGACACTCAAGAATTGATCTGGCCATAGACCCACAGCTTCTACTAGAGTCTTCAAATAGGAAATACAGCGCTGCACCCAAGTATTGTAGCAATGTCCTGCAGGCTTTGCTGTTATGGCCTTTTCTTTTCCTTCACAGGTAGTCTTTGTACCCATGGCGAACACGTTTAGCATCAGAAATCTGTTGAAAACAACAACATATCACTTTCATTTTGTGCTACCTGTAAAGCGGCACCTGCCTCATGGTAAAAAGTTTAAACAGAAAGAGAAAAGACATGGTATTCATTGATGAGGGTGTTGACATATTCAGGAATATAGCCTGGGTCAGTAGAAGGCTTTGAGAAGGCACCAGAGACATCAAGGCTTAGGTCCCTTTGGAGTCATCCAGCCTGCTCCTTGTAGTCTTCACCACACTGGAAATGACCTTTGGCTGAGTGAGTCAGGAAAATAAACACTCTGCTGCTATCCCAGGCTTCAGAGCCTTAATCTCAGTCATGGACAGCACAGTATTACATCAAGTTCAGTTCTTATTGTGGGTTTTGACAGGGGCTTTACATTGTTGATATCAAGAAATGAATAGTGCTAGGTAGTACTATTCCATCCAGTACTACTCTATCTACCTTAATTGGAAAATAAAAGTGTTAGCATAATATCCTACTGAAACCTGACATGTAAAGAGCCTTAGTTAGGGCTGTCTTCTGAGAATCATATAAGGCTAAATCCACAGAAGTTAGGGTGTTCATTCCCTAAATGGATATGAATCTCCTGAAGTCAGTTACATTCCTCCCATGGACACATTTATAAAGTCTTCCAACCCACAATTGAGAAGGGAACTATAGGCAAACATCAGTGGGAAAAAGAAAATAAAAATTGTAACATAATTAGTCTCTTCCACTGCTCAGAACAAAACAAGGCATTGATGGATAGCAGCGAGGGACACAGTGAGATGGCTTCCAAAGGATGCTGTGAGGTACTCCTTTGTGTGAAGCATACCCATCTTTACTGGAAATGCATGCATGATGGATTTTTAAAATGGAAGAAGAGTGAAATGACACACATGCTTCCGTGGTAGAATGTCTATTCCAGCTAACTCATTGTAGAGAAATACTTGATTAATAGAGGGCCTATGTGGAACTGTCGGTGTATTAGTTGGCCTTGTTTGTTTCAGAAGCATCCTTTCCCATAAATGGCAGGGGCTTGCTCATGATTCATTCTCTTAACCATCCCTGCATATGCTTCTGGGTTATGTTTCTTTCTCCAGACTCTCTAAGGCTCTGAGTGTTCTTTTTCATTGCTGAGAAGAACATACTCCAAGGGGAGGAAAGAAGTGGCTGGTAAAGAAGTTTGAAAAATTGTTCCACTACAGTTCTTACAATGGAAGTCAAAATTTAATTCTCATAAACTTTTTTTTTTGCTGTCACTTCAATCCCTCCATTTGGTGTCTAGGGTAGAATAACTCAGAAAAGCAAAGTTTTGGCATTCTCAACCACTGAGAATAAAATAAATAAAATAAATTCTCAACCATTATCATAAAATTTGAGTAATTTTGGCCTTATGTATGATCTTTGCTAGAATGAATAAGATATTTTCTGCAAACTTATAGGATAAATTCTTTGTCATCTCCACTTGGCATAATAATTTTCTAAGGAAAAATAAAGAAAATAATTTTTCCCCTGATGACTTTGTGGCAGATAAATGTTTTTGCCAATTTGCATGCAGAGTTATAGGTTTTAGCATAGGCCATTTCTCTCTTTAAAGTCTTGATATTGTTGGCATCTTCCAATCTTGATGGCCCACTGTTCCAATTTATTTATTTTCTTTTACAGTGTCAAAATAATGCACTAGAGAAAGAATCAGAGAGAGCAGTATATATTTGGAGCTACAATGGAGTTAGATGTCATTGATAAGGGACTGTACAAAGATGGATATCTGCAAAGAAATTAGAGGAAATGAAACATGCTAGAACGAGTTTGATTTATAATTGCCCCATCATTCTGGTTCCATATAAAATGTTTACAGTTCCTTATGCCCTTTAGTAACCATAGCCTTGTGATTCAGGCACAATGTTTGTTTTGAAATGTCTGTTCTTCTCATTTTGCTATGGGTATCAGAAAAGGGATTTTTTTCCCCCTCCAATGACCACTGCTGCAAAAGTTAGGGAAGTGCTATACATTGCACACACACACTAAATTCATTTGTGGCACTTTCTGAAAAGAAGATTACCTTACACTGACTTCAAAGAGTCATCTTCATAAAACTTGAAGCAGGGCCAAGGAAGCTGCATTTTGATTTAGTATCTTTAATCATTTTGATGGTCCAAGGACCCTACTTGACCTTGCTGTTGAGGCACTAAGGGGAAGTCAGTATGTAGTCAGAGCACACACCATTCACTGTCTTAGAAAGGTCCACAGAATCACATTCTGGGACTAAGGTACAGTATGTTTTCAAAATTCCTTCATCATTTCATTTGCCTTCCAACCAAAATCTCCTTCCATAGAGTCTGTATTTGTGCCTACATCACATCGTTAGAACTTTATCCCTTGCCCCTTGCACCCCCACTTCTCAATTAGAAAGCCTCTATCGTTTTAGCTTTACTCCAAGTGGATGAGGACCATCTCTGAGTGAGGTCTAGTCTAATGATACCCAACAGAGAATGAAAGTGATGTTTTTTTCAGGGCCAGCTGCTCATTTCATTACTCAGTCTGGGTCAAAGGAGTCAGAAAGCAATCCATAATTTAATGATTATGTTGCCCCAAAGATGGTTCCATTGATGAAATACAGATACCACCAAAGCAAATGTGGAATAATGAGTGAAGTCAGGTGTTGAATCAATACAGTCTTGAACCGCTGAATTGCTTGCTTTGTCCAATTTGACTCAAGCAGGATGATGCTCATGGATAACGGAGATTTTGAACCATAACATTAATCAAAAATGTAAAACAAAAACCCATGTATAAAAATAAGCACAAAAGAAAGGACAGAGGGAAGTTACAATGGTGATAGGCCAACTGTAAGGATGCAAAGAAAGTGATGTGGTATAATTTTCCCCAGTCAGTCTACCTGAAGAGATGGTCATGCCATAATCTCTGTCTGTCTCTGTCTCTATCTCTGTCTCTCTCTCTCTCCACACACACACACACACACACACACACACACACACACACACACAGACACACACACACAGAGAGAGAGAGAGAGAGAGAGAGAGAGAGAGAGAGAGAGAGAGACCCTGAGGCTGGAAGATTACATGACTCTCCCCCAGTTGACCTAGCATATAACAGAAGAATAAAGGACCACATGGTATAAGAAATAGAAAAACCAACTTTTCATGAGCATTGATGAATATTGAAGTAAATACAAAAGAAAGCAAGGAACAGCTAATGAAACTGATAAACTCGATCAGCTACTTAAGATTATTTGGTATTTGGTCAATATAAACACACATACACACAAATAGTTCCCTTTGTTCCAGTCTGTTGCTTTTCTTGCTCTGCTCTGCAAGTAGGAAGATGGCTTTATTGTCTCAATGTCCTCACCTTTTTTTTTTTTTTTTTATCTTATTTGTGAACAAATTGCATTGTTAATTGGGTAATGAATTTTAAGTCCTAGGATGTCAACTACAGTTTATTTAGGGAAACAATTATTAAAAAGATAAAAACCAAAATGTTCCCCAACCCAGCATTATCATGTGGTTTGACCTGGAGGAGGGTAGGAGTAATCTTCCTGTTAATTAGCCTTGTAAAAGCACTTAGAGGCCAACTAGGGATTTAGTGAATCTGACTTCTGTGAGCTGTCCAGTCTTATTAGGTTATTCTTAGAATGAATTTTTAGCTGTTTACCTGAATTTGCACAATAAAAAAAAAATAGACAACAAAACATCAGATTCTCTCTTTTTGCTAATATTGGCTCCATCCATCACCAATGGAAGCAGAACCAGAACCAATGTATTTCAAAATGATGGTGAATTGTTTTACAATAGCATCTATATATACATGGTCTGGGAGTATCCACATGTGTACTGTTTTTATGTTGTTAGGCCTTGTAGGCTAGTGGATATTACTCATGTGAGCACACAGAAAAAGCCTCCAATTAAAAAAATTAATAGATTTTTAATTCTGAACAATAGATTGTCATTGGTAACATTGACTAGTTGATAATGGCCCCATGATATCAAAATATCACAGTATGTCTGGTATGAGGGTAGATCACCTCTCTGGCATCCTGTATAGAGTCAAGAATATCATATTACAATGAAAAAAAAAAACAAAGAAACAAACAAATAGGAAAGAAAAAGAATATAGTGTCAGGATTGAACCTCTAGACCCAGGGCATGGTAGGTAAGAGCTCCAGCCCTACAACTGAAACCTGGAAGAAGGCATTGTGGAACAAGCTAAGCTCGAATTCATGTTGGCCATTAACAGTTTCTCTCCAGAGGTCAGTGGTTTATCCTTTTATGTAGACAAAGTGTTTTAGAAATTCATTTGATTTGCATAGGCTGTATGCATTTAAGGCAGTTCTTGTCAACTAGGGATGGTTTTGTGGCCCAGCAGTCTTTGGCCATACCTGACAACAATTTGACTGGCATAACTGAGGGGTGCTGCTGGAATTCAATGAGTAGAGATAAGAGATGCTTCCAAGGTTCCTCCAGTGAACAGGAAAGACCCTCTCAGCAAAGAATTATCTATTCCAAAATGTTAATATTGCCTAAGATGAGAAGCTGAATTAAGGAATCTCTTTTTTTCTCTTTATTTTGTTTCTTTTTCACAACATAATATCTCTACTGATTATTTGGGAACTCTATACAATGTGTTACAATCACACTTGCTCCCATTCCTCCTAAGTCCATCCTCTCACGGTTGATCTCTGCCCCCACCAAGGAAAAAATAAAAAGGAAGGAAAGAACGAAAAAAGTACAAGTCTAATTTGTGTTGTCCATATACTCACTCATTGGAGCATGGCCAAACTCCCAGTGGCCAGCCCCTTAAAGGTAGAGGTAGCTGAGCTCCTCCCCTCCCACTGCTAAAAGCCATGGCTTCCTTTCTGCACCATATCTAGAAAAACAAAACAAAACAAAAACTTCCTGGTCAAGACACAAGCTAGAGCCCAAGAACAATTACAAACATAAGTGCTTGTCACTTTATATAGATGTGAGAGTTGAGGTTTAGAAGAAGAACACACCATGTTTTTCCTGGGTTGGGATAGGGGCAGTCTGTCTTAGGCAGCCAAGTACCTACATGTCAGTCCTTCTGCCTCCCCCACTCAGTTGTACTTTGTTGATGTTGCCTGTCCTGCTAACAGCTAAGTGTGTTCGTTTTGAAACACTTTGAAGCCTCTTTGTATTGCAAGACCCTGTTGGAATGCTTTCTGAGCTGATCAACAGTAGATACAAGGTTTCCAATATGAACCAAGGAAGGAGAAAAGGTCTCAGAGTGGACCAAAGATTTCATCATTTTAACATCTCAACATACACCCTATTTCTTTGAGTTTAATAGTAACTCATTAAAGATGGCACTTATATATTGAAAGTATGTTTAATTGTTTCATAGACTTGCCCAGGGCTGGCTCTCATACCCTGTTCTTATAGCTATGACAAGCCTCAGCATAAGCCCTGGGTGCTGAGTCTCATTTAGTATGTACATGTTGACTCTCTGAGGAACCTTTTGTGACCTTAAGTAATTAAATTAATCAGACCAGCATTAAAGTGATAGGATAAAGACAGGATCATTATAGCCCCATTTTACAAAGGGAAACTAAAGACTGGAGAGTTTAAATCAATCAATCAATCATTTAATTATTTGCATAAGCATTCATCAAATATTGGTGGAAGGGATCCATGAACATATCACTGTAACAAAAAATATAAACTGAATCCAATATTGGATAAAGAACTTGAATTCATATCACCCAAACATTATATATATATATATATATATATATATATATATATATATAAACATATTAGAATTTTCAGTTAAATATCAAGTTTTAAGGAATGTATATTGAGGATTTGTAATTTCATGCCAGAAACTCTACTCAGTCTTTTACGTATCTTATTTCATTAAGTCTAATAATCTAATGATGCATCCTGTCACTGCCGCTTGCCTTCCAGATAAGCTCAGTGAAGCTCAGAAAGAATCCGCAGCGTACGTGCTCATAAACACAGTGACAGAAACAAATTTGCCCCTGGGCTTATTGCATCCCAAAGGTTGTGGACTTAACCATCTTATTATCTAATTGTTTCTCTTTTGCATTTTGAACTTTTACCTATTTTTTTGTTTCCTTTTACTCTAAGGGAAGGGTAGCCAGAATGATCTTAGCCCAGCACCCTTTCTAAAAGGAATGAGTTATTTTAAATTACAACTACAATCAGACACGAATATCCAGAGAAGATAAAGAAAAGGCAAATTTGGAAGGTTCAATTCTCTCTGCCACAGGCTTTACTTTGCACTTCAAATTCCTCGACAGTTATAGTAGTGTAAAACTAATGGCACCCTGTCCAGTCCTAAAGGATACACACCCCAGGCTGAGAGCTGTACCTGAAACCGCTTGCCATTCTGTGCACTGAGTACCACGGCAAATTTCCCAAGTCATTCAATAGGTAGATGGCTGTGCTCATGTGTTTATTGAGATTTGACCATGCATCCTTTTGCTTTATTTTGACTTTTAAGCAAATATTTAGGTTTTTTTTCATTCATGTCAGATAAAAATACAAACACATACACTTCCCATAGTATTTTCATGATTACTTTTCTAGGATGAGGAGAGAGAGGGAAATAAAGCAGAGAAATGGTAATGAAATACAAGAGTGTGTATAAGGATCTTGTGTGTGTGTGTGTGTGTGTTTTGTGTTGGTGTATAAATTACATGTATATATGTATATATGTGTGTACATCTATCTAGATGTATATATGAATTGCTATATATCTATACATATTTATACACATAAGCACATAACTTGAAACTTTTAAATTTTCAGTTTAGGAAATTATTACATTTTATATTAGTTTCCTAGATAGTTTATTGTAGTTCTGGTTTCCAGAATTCTCTTCTACTATGAATGTATATATTTATTAATGATGCAGAGAATATGACACAAATACCTATAGATAAAACAAAGAAACAATAATGTATTTAGAGAAATGCCATACTATTGGTTAAAATTTCAACCTATGTGTTTCAAGATTGTCCACTAAAAAAAAAACAAAAGAAAGAAAATGCCACCAAATGAAAGTGGCGATTTTTAAGAATCAAAAAACAATTGAACCGACAGCACAAACGTATAGCCCAGTGCTAGTACACTTACCTGTTGATTAAATGGCTGTCTCCTAGTTCCCGGGGTCTGTGTGGCCTGCATGATTCAGAATGGAGCTGGTTATCTGTTTAATTATTTTGAAGTTATAGCAATCAGTTTAAAATGTGCCTAATTATAAATAGGTGCCAAAAATTTCTCCTGGGCACAGTGAAGTGATAACCAAGCATGCTCTGTCTTCAGCCAATAACTCTTCCAGCCTGTTTATACAAGCACCACATTATTGCTCAGAGAGGAAAGAGCGGAGTCAAAAAAAAAAAAGCGAAACTCGTCTCAATATCCTATAGACAGAAGGGCCAAATGTCTGAATTTGGGGCAGAATAGAGGCTATTGTCACAGTGAAGTGGTTTGGAGGTTGTGGGAGAAAAAGGAGTTTGAAGCCAATCTGTGTGCTTCCCCAGCGCTTCCTGGGATCAGTCTGTACACAAGGAAGCTTGACTTCAAAGCCGGGCTACTTCCCAAGCCAAGGCTCAGTGGATAGAGCAAGACCCCTTCTCCTGGGAACCTACCTGAAGTGCTCACAGAGCCAGATACATGGCCACGCTAGTGAGCAATTGAGCCCCATAAGTCCTCTGCAGGTGTGGGCTTGAAGGCTTGAGGAAAGAAAATATCTTTTCTTTATGCTTTAAAATCAAATGTTCTAACGAAGTTCAAGAATTCCTGCAGTAATAGGTGGTTCCCAACATTCTGGAGTGGAAGGAAAGCTGTACATCGCGGGGTCTGTCAGTTTCCTTCGTGCAATTTTCTCCAATTTGCCCTTGCAATTTTTTTCACTTATTAATTTTTATTTTTTTCAAAGGGAAATGAATCAGGAGAATTTTCTTAACATCTTCTACTTAAGTTAGAGAATGACGTGGCAATGGAGTTTTGGAACGCATGCAGGGTGGGGAAGTGGAGGTATCAGCACTGCTCATTACTGTCTCTCCGGTATAAGGACCTAGATTAATCAATTATTGGAATGGCATCCTATTTAAAGTACACAGAGACAATGACTTACAAGAGCTTCCTCTCAGAAGTTCCCCTCAAATTCATTACTGGATCAGCTTCCGGTGGGACACGCTTTAGGCTGGCACTAGTGTTCAGCTAAGTCCATGAAAGAATGACTGTGACGGTGAGAGGAAGTTTAAAAGAAATCAAGTTCTCATTCCCCACATCTACATAACCAGTGGAGCACTAGGTAGAGCCAAGAAACAACAACAACTTAACAAAAATCGTTCAAATTAAATGTACTGTTTACACAATACTCACTTCCCCCTTGAGCCCTCTCAACTCTGGGGCTGTGTTGAATAGGCTACCTGGATATCTACAGATACATTCAGCAGGGATTATCATGTTTCTTTTGTATCCATCTCTAATGCTTCGAAAGTGATGTCACCACACATGGAGGTGGCTAAATGTTGCTGGAGCTAACACTGAGTGGTCACTGACAGGGGCCTTGCTCATGTTCCTTTTTTGCTGACCTGATTGAGCCCTTTGATGATAGGTCAGTTTGTTGCACACCGATATATACCAAGTGACACTCATTAAAATAACCTCTTCTCTTTCCAAATGCAGTTTGCTTGTACATAAGTGTAATGTCAACTTGTTTACAGGTTCTTCTGTGTATAATTGTGATAGCAGATTTAGCTCAAACCCTAAAGGGATCTGTTTACTGAATGGTGTTAAAATGAATGTGCTTATTACAGTATAAACATCATTAATTATGGACTCACATGAATGCATGTCTACATCTCATCAAGTTCCAGCAGCTCAGATATTCCACAGGAATCTGCAGTCTGTGAATAGCAAAAATACATAAACTGCTGTGACTGATAACTTAGTAACGGTTTTATCTTGCTTTGTAACATTGTAGATCTTAGCCTGCTGTATTTCTTTCTTATTTATTTAGTTTTTTGAGAGAAACATGGTAAAAAAAAAATACTACTGAGGTCCCAATAAAATTGCACAGTATTTTGGCAATTATTGGTTAATGCAAAAAGGCAAACACCTACAAATGGAACAATAGATCAAGTGACACATGGATATATATATATATATATATATATATATATATATATATATATATATATATATGCAAAACCTACAATGCTATTTACTACCATCCATCTTCACTGCCAATGGAAAGAAACTATTTTCTTTGGAATCACTGATGGATATGGAAAGAAATAATTTTTTTATTCACTACTCTCATATTTTGTTTCATTCTTATAGTAGGGTAGATGATACAGGTGCAGTAATTGTATTGTAAAACTGTATGGCAAATACTACAAAAGTAATTCTGTGGATATATTTTAAAAGGCAGAACAGAAACTATATTTCAGATTCTTGTGTGAATATAATTACAAAAATAGGTAACTATTTTTATGTGTTTCCATAATGATTCCATTTCATATACATTGTAATTTAGCACCAACCATAATAAATCATTTGGTAACATTTAGTTGTTATATATTTTTTTTCAATACATATAAGGAATTAATGATTCAACATTATTTCATGCTAACTCAGCGTTTTACATGAAAGATAATTACTGTTGCAGTTAGTTTATTTCTAGTTTTATGTGGCAGTTTGTCAAGTAGAGGTACAAGGAGGAGGGAGTTTGATAAGTTGGTTATTTAATATAGAGATTTAATATATTTAATACTAAATTGCTATCAGGTTAATAAGTGGAAGCCCTACCTTTGCCTCTTGTTGATTGGATGGTTTTACAATAATTATTCATTATTTATGAAAGAAGCTTCATCAGGTTCTGTTTTCTCTGTAAATGTAAAACAACAGATTGGAAGATTCTTGTGAGAATTAAATTAGATAATCCAAAGGGATAATTTATCAGAGTGTCTGACACATCAAACATATACAATAATAATTCCTAGAGTCTCATTCAAATCACCCCAGCAATGCTAATTTTATAGTGAGGTTTGGCTTCAGAAGTCTAAATGTCTGAATATATTTACTTATCTTCTGTTAGTAATTTATAAATTTTCCTATAAATATCCACTATGATTTTTAATAGAAAGGGAAAATTATAGAGAAAAGGTGTTTCTCTCAGATAGGAGGTTTGAAAATAACTTGGTCATTTGCTGTGGCTCAATGTTTCCAGCAGAACCCTTCCCCTGTAACACATGGTCAAAAATGGAAAGAACTGAATGGTGCACAGTTTGAGAAATATAATATCTTTCATGCATCCTACTTTGTAATTTCGAAGTCTTCATAATATTGAATGTGAGCTCTATGGATTTGTCAGTAAAGAATCTTTCAAACTTGTTTACCCAGAGTCTCCTACACTTTGCAGTTTTGAGATTCTCACTTGGAAATTGCCAATTCATCCCTGGTCAAATACAAGGAGAGAAAATCTGAGAGTCCAAGAGGGGGAGGCTCTGTTTCGGGTGTGGATGACCTGGGTTTAGAGCCCCATCTAGGGACTCAGGCTAGGGCTTCTTTTACACAGCTCTCATGTAAATGACTGGTGACCGTGTCTTATTCTGACTCCACAGTACCTGCTCCCGTATGGACTGAGTGTGTAGTCACACGAAGCCCTGAAAGCCAAGCATCAGAAAGGAAGGACTCCAAGGCATAGGCATCCATTGATAGTCACCCAAACCACATAGGGTGGGGTACAGGCTCTGGTTTGTTTCTATAGGCTGATTTTTCAGTTGTCTCTACTAAGACAGAAATCCTCCACCATACTGAACCCAGCAGATCAGGGGAATAAGAGCTTACACAGACAAAAGTAATAAAGACACTTGAGAGATACTTCTCTTATGCAGTAAAAGATGGACTGCTCTAGGGCTTCTCCTGAAAAACTTACTTCGTATTGGGAAGGTGGGAAGTGAATGATATGGGAAGCGCCAGAGATTGGTTAAAATAACTATGTTTCATTAGACTCAGCCACAGGGAGTTCTCACTCCTGCCTCCTGCTCTAGTGTGATAGACAAGAAAGATTAGCATCAAGAGGAAAAGTTGGACTCAAACTTTCTGACTACAGCATCAAAGCCTGAACAGCTGCAAGGATTTTACTGCCCTTGTTCTCAGAATTGAGTTTTCTCACAACCCTAGGCTTCAAGGACCCTGAGCTGGGGTGGAAAGAACACTTCACCACTTTCTCATTTTGCCTGGGAGGTGGGGGTGGGGTGGACAGGTGACATGCATCAGGGAAAAGACTTCTCACTAGCACATTTCAGAGAGGGTTAGGTGGAGTTGTCTCCTCCTACAGCTACAAGCCAGCGTCTGCGTACAGCCCTTCTCCAGAAACTCATCCCTCTTCCAAACTGACTCCAACAGGACTTGATCAGAAGGATCATAACTATGGAACAAGGGCAGAGGAAATAGCCCAAATTACCACCTTCACGGAGAATACGTCTCCGCCCCTCTGATTTTAGTCCAAAGGCAGTGTTTCTCTCCATGCCTATAGAACACTCAGAGCTCCCATCGATCCCAGCTTCAATGGCAGCTGCCATTGAAAGAGGTCATGGCAGGTGTTTATCCCAACAGGGGGCTGGCAAAAGTTCCTCTCCAGGCAAGACAGCTTCAGCCTTAAATAAGGCATCCACATCTTTTGAGTCCACAAATTATAGGATGTCAGCAAAGGCCAAGCAGCGTGTGATGTTGAACTGCTTAGAATACCGGAGCTTAGAATAACTTTGGAGCCATTGTGGGTCCTTAGCAACCATGTCAGGTGAGCCCACAAGCCACAGTCTGGCGTTACACTCAGCCTTCCCCCTTGATTTTCTCTTTCTTCTGGCCCACAGAGATGTGTCTTATCTTTAGCTGGTGTGAAATGCTGCTACTCTGTAACCAGGGCTGAGCTCACACATGCTAGTAGAGCTCTTACCTGCTACATATCCATGATGGATCACATGAAACAGTTAAATATGGTGTCTCAGAGTCCTAAAAGCACACAGCTGCATATGCTTTATGACATAAATAAAGTTTTATTTAAAGAAAATTATTTACTTTTTACCCTCCTTCCCCCTTCATTCATCTCCCTTCCACTCCTTACTTTCCTTCCTTGTCTTTTCTAGTCTAAAATTGTTTTAGAAAGAGTATGGAGTTATGCAACAGGGGTGGCTGGGATTACAGATATGTACCACTATGCGAGGTTAAATTATGATTTTCTTCTCTTCATTCTCCTGGAGTCTCCACTTCCAGAAATTTGTGGATTTCTGCTTCTCTTATTTCAGTCCATCTGATTTTCCAGCATGTGGGAGGGAGGCACACAAACATATGTGCGCGCACACACACACACACACACACACACACAAACACACACAGAGAGAGAGAGAGAGACAGAGACAGAGACAGAGAGACATATAGAGACAGAGATAGAGAAAGACAGAGAGAGGCACACACAGAGAACACTATATAACAGCAAGTGTTATTTGCCACCACTGCACACAGGTCCTCTTGGTTTCCACATCTGCTGTGCAGTGAGCACTTGGAGGGGTTATTCCTGTGTATGATTTTTGGACATTTGCTATTCCTCTTCTCTACAAGTCTTCACCTAAGATGTGTCTGATCTCCTGTTTGGATGCAGAGCAAAATGGAATCTCTGATGATTCCTACAGAGTCACCATTTTAGACTGTCTTTGTCTGGGGGTCCCCTGAAGTGAAAGGAAACACAGAGAGGAAGTGGGCCCAGTGATGGTGTGACTCACTGTTTTGGAGTGTGTCACTCTAGAACTGCTGGAAATGGAGGAGCTGCCCTGATTCTTCATGCCCTAGCATTCAGTCTGTTCTCTGCTAGTATCCACATTTGTGCAGCTTAGACAACTAATATTCTGAACTACCCTGAGATTTTCCTGGGTCATCTATCTGGTCCATCTTGTGTTATGTGAACCCACATCGAGTTTCTATCTTATCTTTAATGTGAACAGAAGCTAATAATGCATTGGCAAGGATCAGGAGATATGAAGCTTAGCTAGAAATTAGAAGGCGCTAAACTGGCTTCAAGGTTGTTGCTTCTTCTGGTTGGCTATAGGAAGATTGGCCCATGGTAAATATAAAATAAAACTTTAGGAAGTTTTAAAGTAAGGTAAATGCCCTACTCTCTCTATACCTGGCACTACCAAATATGAGGCAGTTTGAGGAGGAAAAGAGACAGATTAATAATAACCAGTTCTGCATACTGGATGTATGGTTTTGGTTTGGTTTGGTTTTTGTCTATAAAGCAAATGAATATTGTGGTAATTATTTGGATCTACCTTTTAAAGAAAAGTCCGGGCTTATGCTCATAGCAGAACAAATCCCACAATGTCTTCTTGTACCTCAACTTTTTAAAAAAAATATATGGAATGCTTCTTCAACTGATGTTTTGAAAGCTGAGGCAAAAGTTTGAGCCTTGAAAGTGATCACATCCTATGTGCTGTCACATAACCTATAATGGGTCTGGCTAGCTATCATGTATCCTGAAATTATCATCTACTGTGCTTTGAGGAACTGGTGGAAATATAGCAGACTAAGAGTCAGCAAGAGGAAATATAAACTGTATTTTGATGTACTTTTTCATTTATAAATAAATGTTAACCAAGATATAATATGTAAGAAGTGTTTTGTTTGAAAGGAGTAAATTATTTGTCATTCATGATGTGTGGATAATACAGATGCTGTTATCTTAACGCCAAGATTTGAAAAGGCACAAACGAGAGGAGACCCAAAATCCACAAGGTTTTTATCAACAGAATCCTGTTCAGTCAACATAAAGGCCAAGTGGGAGGAGCATCATCAACACACAAAAGCTCTGAGCACACAGAAGTAATAAAACATAGAGCAGATGGCGAAATGACAAAAAGTGAAAAAACTATATTCCCTTAGTTTGTGACTTGAGGGTTTTCCCTGGACCCACCCACCGTCAGTGACAGAATGTCATGAACTTGCCTTCCTTGGGGTCCTTTCGTCTCTTGGATCCTATTACTGTTTCTCCTCTAGTTGTTATCATTGTGGACTTCCCATAAGCACTCCCAAACCCCCACAAAGAGATAGAGAACAGGCAAGAGAGGCTAAGGCAAAGCAGCTTCCCAGCTTGGTATCTCAGTGCAAACTTTGTGGATTGTTTTCATAGAATTATAGTCTCTCAATAATTATTAGGTCCCTTCCTGACCTGACTGAGTCTGAATTTTAACAGATCTCAGCTGTGTCCCATGCCCTAAACTTGAGGAATGTTATTCTGTAACTGTGATGAAGTGAGCAGGGTTAACCTCAAAGGCAAAGAGAGGTTGTGGAGGAAGGGGTAGGTAGGAATCTGGTTGTTGTAATTGGTGCTAGGACATGAGGCACCCTGGATGCTTCTATGTATTAAACAACAACAGCAAAACAAAACACAGAAAAACCAAGTAAACAAACAAAAACCTTGGGTGGAGGGAAGTCTCAGTGATTAGGAGCACTTACTGTTCTTGCAGAGAAAAGTTCAGCTCCCAGCACCCACATCAGGTGGCTCACAGCCACCTAAGTCCAGATCCAGGGAATCTGATGCTCTCTTCTGCCTCCACTCACCCTTACACTCATTTGCACATACCTCAGTGCAGAATGATAATATCCTTTAAAAGGCCCTTAACACATTAGGAAAAACACATGCCCTGGTGTTTATACATTGCTTTTCTTAACAGAAAGATTTAGCTTCTAAAAATAGTCAGAATAAGGCAAAAATTATAATAATCAGATATCTCCATAGTTGGTATTTCATCCTATATTTTCCATTTTTTCTGTATATTTGTTCATATTGGTAAAATATTTTTTTAGCACATAAAATTAGGTATAATATGCATGAATAAATGTCAAATAATATAATCTGTTATTATATTCATACTGACTTCTTCATGTGTAATAATAATTGGTACATTGATGGTAATGTAAATGATTTTTCTTTTCTGACTTTAATTTTCTGAATACAACATACCTTTTCCTTTGTATGGGTAAATTAAAGAAATACTACTTTTGATCGGCAATATTAGCTTTTAAAATGCTAGTAGTGAAGAGACTTGCCTGTACTAAACATTGGTAACGAGGGTGGGAACTTTCATACACACACTGCTGCTGGCAGGACATAGAACCCCAGCTACTATGAAAACCTCCTTAGCATCTAGAAAACTCACTAAAAGTTTCATTCTGGAAACACAAATAAGAATCCGCACTCCATGCTTTCCTTTTGTGTGATGTTCCAAATATCAAAACTATACTACAGTGCTAGAAATGGGGATAGAAACTACCGTCCCAGAACAGCTGGGTGGTGAGTGAGGGCACATAGTGGTGACTTCAGAAGGACCAAAAATATTTTACTCTCCATGTTGGATAGTTAAGAAACAGAGTTCTTGGATCACCAACCAAAGAATACACATGGAAGGACCCATGGTGCTGGCCACATATGCGGCAGAGGAGGGTCTTGTTAGACATCAGGGGGAGCAGAGGCCCTTGGGCCTGAGGGTGTTAGATCCCCCAGTATAGGAGAATGCCAAGGATGGATGACAAGAGTGGGTGGGTGGGTGGGTGGAGGAATACCCCCATAGTGGCAGGGGGAGGGGGAGAGAATGGGGAGGTTCCAAAGGGGAGATCTGGAAAGGGAGAAACATTTGAAATGTAAATAAAGTATGAAAAAATAAATAAACTGACATGAGTAGGGAAGAGAAAAAAAGAGAGAGAGAGAGAGAAACAGAATTCACTATAGTAGTTTAATAACATTCCACAGTATAGTCTTGCACTTATGGCTCATGGTGTTTTCATCACTAATGATGGAAAACTATACTAGTAATTTGGATTTTCACTATGATTTGTAACAGAGTTGGTGTCAGCTGAGCTGTGGCAGCTCAAGCTGTAGCTCCTGGTCAGTCAAGGGATTGTGAAGGGAAACAGTCGGCCCTCAACTGCTTGGCTGTGGTGTTCGGGTAGATAGGTGTATTAAATGATTCTCAACTCTGGATATTTCCAACCAACTCTGGATATTTCCTTCTGGCTACAACTGAGCCACAAGTTGAGGAAAGCCAGCAGATGTTTACATTGTAAAAATCTTAGGACCTGGTAAGTATCAATTACAATTATCGTGTGTGTGTGTGTGTGTGTGTGTGTGTGTGTGTGTGTGTGTATCCTCTGAAACTTTTTCCACCTAGTTAATATATTGCCTCTCTGTTAAAATAAAAAATCTCAAAAAATCAAAAGAACATTGCCAGTCCTGCCCAGAGATAAATGCTGTTAAACTCTACTGTTTATTCAGTGCCAATGAACTTTAATGTTTCTCTTGTTTACAACGTAGATCTTTTACATAAGTGAGGTCTTGTTAAGTCTATTCTTTAAAAAACAGTTGTGCCTCTCTTCCTTCTTGCTTGGTTTCATAGTTTCCTTTCTTATTTATTCCCTAACATTAAATTCATCCAGACAGTAAAAGTAAAATGAAACCATTCAGTCTCCTATCTTCATAACATTGCCCTCTACCTTTTGCTACTGGGGAATGTGTTTAAGAATTAGAAAACACACAGAGGAAAGATGTTGGCTTTGACAGGCACCACATGATCATTCTGACCAGGACCTCTGTTTGGAACTCTAGGCTCTACAGTAGTCTGCTGACTGTAGCCAAAGACTTGGCGTCATCCTACGGCTATTTAAAGCCACGAATATTATCCACCTTCCATTCTGAGCTATTTTGAGGTGGAAAATAGCCTAAAAAATTAGCTCTTCGGGGCCCTTTGAAATTATGTCAACCAGTGGCTCTAACCCAGAACATTTGTGCTAAGGTACTGTCACAATGTCTGCGATTGTAGTTGTCATGGTTTTGGCAGTGAGGATGTTGTGTGCTGTGGGTATCTAGTGAGTGGGGTGGGTTGCTGAAATGTCTACAGTACTTGGGGCTTCTTGCACAGCAAGGGTCTTCTGATACACCAAAGGTGCTGATGTTGACATTACAAACATAAGCTGGTAATTGTGTGTGCTGTGATATGTAAACAAGTGGGTAGGTTGGACCTCAAAGATTATGAAGAAGTGACACATTTTCTTCCTCTTCAGGGAATATTCCTCAATGGAAGGAGATAGTGGATTCATGGCACAAAATTCTACCTCATTAACATAGATGAGTTGTGTAAGCATACACTGAGTCAAAATTAGTATATAAAGTTAAGCAAGGCAGGCTTGTGGGAAAATAGTAAGTTCATTTCCTTAGCATCACTTGGCTGCTATCACTCAAGCAAGGTCCTCATGAGGTCAGCTGTATGAACCCCAAAGAGCCAATTAGCTGCTGTGTCCTGAACAAGAACATACATAGGGAGAGAAGTGGTGGATATGAATGGTCCTAACTGTCAAGAATCGCGATTCTTGTCTGACACATGGGTCCACCAGGGGACCTTGTGCAAAACATACAGGATTCTTCAATTCTTTATCATTAGTAAAATAAAGGGGAAGTAAGGAAAATTAGCATTTGTGCTGATGCTAATACTTGTTAGGTACTCTATATCTCTATTTAGTCCACATCAGAACATTGAAGCAGTCATTGGTGTCTCTTTGATACACACAAGCTGAGTAAGATAAACTACTTGGCCACTACCACACAGCAAGCAGTGTAGCTGGAAGATGAACCTAAATCTCCTGATACCCTTCAGTTTTCATTTTTCTATCGATCATGTTTTCTCAACCTATATGTGAACAATAACAACAACAACAACACATTCTTCCTCTCTGGATTTCTTTAATTATCACACACAGCCTAGGTGAAACAGTAGACATTCATAAATACTATCATTTTATCATTGCTTTCCTTTTTTATTTATGATAACAACGTATGCCTCTTTGGTTTGTAAGAAATGGCTACATATAAATAATTATATCAATTAGGAGCACTTGTACAAGGTTCAAAATTAGAAACAAATGTGCAATCTCCCTTTGGAATAAGAACCTTCTATTTTTTGTGTGTGTGGCTGGATCAAGAGAAGTTTAGGACTTAGCACTCTAAACCTACAGGCAGAAATCATACCTGGACTTGGCCAGGCAGAATTGCCACATTTACCATGCAGAAATCTTGCTCTTGCACTGGTGGTCTGATCCTGCTATCATTGACACTGAGCTGAGAGCCATTACCAACAACTGAGTCCTTTCCTGGCTACCAAGCTTTTGAAAGTGTCTTCATGGATTTTTCAAACTTCAGGGTAAGTGATTCCACTCATGGGGGTGAATAAGTTAGTGTTGGCCATTAATTTTGGGACATGTGAGAGAGACATTCACACTGCTTGTGCTTTCAAGCAGTCCATTGAATGTGACTTTTGACTTCCTTGGGTCTCTTTAGAACCTTTCCCAACAGGAAGATCACCTGCAAGCCTCACACTTAGCAAACACCTCCTGTGATGCATGCATAGCTCTTCCTAAAATGCAGATGCTTTGGGGGAGCAAACAGCTCATAATACATTAGCACTCATCTCCTTCTGAACCCTGAACGATAGTTTTATTCTTTTTCCCTTAAAAGAAACCAAGCATCATTAGTCAGACTTAACTCAGACCTTCAACTCTAGCACCAAAGCCCATGATTTTTCTTAGAATCCCCTGCCTTACTGATAATAGGTATCTAATCTTGTCAGGAGTTTTGTCAGGGGATTTAGGCTTAGAAGTCTTTATCTTTGCAGTCAGCTCTTGCCCAGTTATGAGTTGAGTTGGGTAACCTGGGGCCAGTTCTTAATCTCAAGGGGTCTGGAGTCAGACTGAAAGCATCAAAGTTGTGATAACATGGGACGAGAAAAATACATAGAAAATTCTTATCTAAGGAGACACCAAACCCTTGCTGAGTGATCCTTCCAGCTCAGAAGCCCAGATATGAAGGCAAAACAGCTTCCATCTCCGTCCCCACTCCCCCAGGTATCTACCAATAATCTGATAATTCTACTGCTAGAAAAACACACTGGGTTTAGATTCATGTTGGTGGAGTTTGAGGGTTATGTATGCCAGGCCGTTACTAACTATTACACAGGCCCTGCCTTAATATTTATAAAGCTTTGTCAAGTGCACACAGAAGACAGAATGCCATGTTCCAGTGGTTAAATATTATATCAAGCTTTAAAATGATTAGATAGAATATGTTCTTGTAGTCAGGCTTTACCTTCATTAACCCCAAAATGAGAATACATAAAGTGCTACTGGTGTTCAAACAACTTACAGTCTGGAAAAAAAAAAAAACAAAAACCCAAGAGGGCTGCATTTAGTTATCACTGTCTCTATCTGCATGATATCTTTACAAATATCATAGCAGAATGGAAATAAGTCATAAGATGAATAAAATGTGTCCTGACTAACCATTTTATACTCATTCTTCTAATTTTTTTTCTTGACTAACATCAGTCAAAGTGGTAACCATTCTGTTATAATCAATATTTTTTTACAAGCAATTTTGATTTTATCCATAGTAACATTCTCGATATTTTTATCTAGAACGCAAAGTATAGTAAATATAATAAGTCAAAGACACTTTCATATTCTTTCAAAAGGTTACATTTTTCTTTTTTCAAAATTGTGTGAGCAATTCAGATTATTAACAATGAGCCCCGGATTTGAAGTGATTACTTAAATAAACATTTTAACTTAAATTACAATTTGAAATTTTATACACTTTTTACCAAGCCTCTAGCTTTCACTTATTTAATTAAGACAACAAGAATCAGTAGGTAGAATGCTGTGGGGACCCAGGAGCAGTATGATTGGCTTCATTTTGCAGATTGATCTTCAGGGACCACATTGCAAACTGCATTGATTCCTAACTACCAAGGAACAAGGAACTGGAAGCAACAGAAGCAAGAGTGACACACTCTAGGGAAAGGATGCTTTGTTAAGCTAAAAACCTATTGCTTTTGTGCTATCTGAGAGGGCTTGATGATCCTGGATTTGTCTTTACATGAGCAGTTCCGTAGCTCAATTCCAACCCTTCCTCCAAAGCTTCCCCTGTCTCTAACACCACTAAGCAGACATCCTCAGCACAGGTTTGGGATGTTAAGAAAGAGCCTTCTTTATTATTATTATTTATTAATTTATATATTAACTTTACATCCCAGTTGCCACCTCCCTCCCTCCCTCCTCTCCTCCCTTTCCCACCCTCACATCTTCTTCTTGTGTTCCTGCCTTCCCTTCTCCTCAGAGAAGGGGATCCCACTCTGTACCAATCCATCCTGGCACATGCCCTCATCAGGACTAAGTTCATCCTCTCTCACTGAGGCCAGACAAGACAGCCCAGGGAAAGGGAAGGGATCCCTAGCCCAAGCTAGGGGAAAGGGATCAAGCAACAGAGTCAGAGTCAAAGATAGCCCCACTCCAATTGTTCAGAGACCCAATTATTTAATCAAGACAGTAAGAATCAGTAAGTAGAATACTGTGGGGGCCCAGGAGCTGTATGAGGTGCTTCATTTTGCAGATTAATCTTCAGGGACCACATTGCAAACTCCATTGATTCCTAGATATCAATGAACAAGAAACTGGAAGCAAGCTGTACATCTGGCACATATCTGTAGGAAGCCTAGATCCAGTCTATGCATGCTCTTTGGTTGGTGGTTCAGTCTTTGTGAGCTCCCATGGGCCCAGGTTAGTTGACTATGTAGGTCTTCTTCTGGTGTCTTTGACCCTTCCAGCTCCCTCAATCCTTCCTCCTACTCTTTGACAAGTCTTCCAGAGTTCTGACTAAGGTTTGGCTGTGGCTCTCTGCATCAGTTTTCATCCGTTGTTGGAAGAAGCCTCTTAGATGACAGTTGCGCTAAGCTGCAGTCCATAAGCATAGCAGAGTACCATTAACAGTGTCAGAGCTTGGCTCTCTCCCATGGAGTGAGTCTCAAAGTGAGCTAATCATTGGTTGGCCATCTCTTCAACCTCTGTTCCATCTTTATCCCTGTACAACTTGTAGACAGGGCAAATTTTGGGTTGAAGGTTTTGTGGGTGGGTTGGTGTTCCCCTTCCTTCACTGGAAGCCTTGCCTGGTTACAGGAGGTGGCCACTTAAAGTTCCACATCTCCTGCTGCTAGGAGTCTCAGCTAGGGCCCCCCACACCCTCCCTGGAGCCTACCCCATCTCAGCTCTCTGGTTTGTCCCAGAGATGCTCCTCAGCTTATTTCTCTTCTCTCTACAAAAGCTGTTACCTCCTCCCCATCCCCATACCTGATCCCCACCCCAGATCCCTCCTCACCCTCCCCCCACCTTGTTCTCTCTCTCCATCTATATCCAATGTCTATTTAATTCTGTTTCTGAGTAAGATTCAAGCATTCTCCCTTAGGCCCTCCTTACTTAGCTTCCTTGGGTCTGTGGATTGTAGCATGGTTATCCTGTACCTCATGGCTAATGTCCACTTTTATAAGTGAGTACATACCAAGCATGTCTTTCTCTGTCTGGGTTACCTCACCCAAGATGATATTGTCTAGTTCCATCTATTTGCCAGAAAATTTCATGATGTCCTTGTTTTAATAGCTAAGTAATATTCCATTGTGTAAATGAACCACATTTTCTTTATTCATACTTCAGTTGAGGAACATCTGGGTTATTTCTAGTTTCTGACTATTACAAATAAAGCTGTTATGAACATAGTTGAGCAAGTATCCAAGTAGTATTGTTTAGCATCTTTTATATGTATGCCCAGGAGTGGAATAGCTTGGTCTTGAGATAGAACTATTCACAATTTTCCGAGAAAATACCAGATTAAATTCCAAAGAGGTTATACAAGTTTTTACTACCCACCAGCAACGGAAGAGTGTTCTCCTTGCTCCACATCCTCATCAGAATGTGCTGTTACTTGAGTTTTTTTAATCTCAGCCATTCTGACAGGCCTTCTTTAAAAAAATGCAAGGCAAGTGCGTTGGAGGCCTCTTTCTTTGGCTTAAACAGAGCTGGTACGTATAGACAGGGCAGATATTCAGTATGTGGTTTTATGGTGCCCATCTTTTTTGTTTCATTTCCTTGTATGCATTTTTCTCTGCAGATTTCTGTAAGGCAAGGGACCAAAAGCAGAGTCCTCTCTTGGAAGAACACAGGTAGTGCTAGATACATTAACTGGGCAAAGTGTTTGCCTATGAATTTATTCTCTCTTGATGATGGCAAAAAATAATTTCCTTTC
>JADRCH010000225.1:468869-515628 GCA_019843965.1 Rhynchomys soricoides | reverse complement strand
CTTTCTTTCTTTCTTTCTTTCTTTCTTTCTTTCTTTCTTTCTTTCTTTCTTATTTTTCTCAGTTGAGACAGGGTCTCACTGTCCTGGAACTCCATATGGAATCCAGGCTAGACTTGAACTCCAGGAGAACTGCCTGCCTCTGCCTTCTGAGTGCAAGGATTAAAGGGCTGCACTACCATGCCCAACTGGAAAAATCCCTCTTGATGTAACTACTGTGTTCTTGAGAGAGTAAAAAAATGACTGTACTTTAAAGTTGCCTTTCTAGAATATGCTTTTATTTTTCATAGAAGCTTGGTATTGAAGGACCAGATACTTGCAAAACTAGATTTTATTGTGCTAATGGTTGGCTAGATTGTTATCACTACACATTAATTGTCACCCTGGTAGGAATTGCTATGAAGATCAACAATCACACATAAAATCTGAAAATGTTTTCCCCTTTCTCTTTTTGCTATCCTAAAGCAGGACAAGCATTCTAATTTGATTTTGGTAGATGAGTACATAAAAATACATTCAATATTAAAACTCGAAAATACATTGTGACCCTCCATAGCTTCTACTCCAAACAGCTGCTCAAACTGCATAGAGTTCCACTGAGTTGTATAGTCTTTGGGTCGTAATGCTGGTGGGTGATATTGTTTTACATGCAACTACTCTTTAATAGTAAAGTTTAATTTTTTTCTAGTACATATACATTTGAAATAGAGATGGCTTTTATGTAGTCAGGTCAAGTTATGTAAATGAACGACTACTTTTCTGCACACCAAGATACTGTGGTCAGTTCTGCCTTATAAAGAGATACACCAGTCTTGGACAATAAGACTTGGAAGTCTTATTGTATTATCCCTTTAAGGTGCGTATTTTCTTCCCAGTAATACTCAGAAGATTGTGAGGATCTACTTAGTACCAGGGTTTGAGCTAATGTTTTATATATAATACCTTATTTTGTGATTGTACTACTTAAGTTTTATTAGTGTGCATAAACTAATATTAACTATATTAATGCATTAACATTATTATTTATGTTAAAATAAGGGAGCAGAATACAACAATCTTCCCAAGATCATATATAGTGTGTGAAGGATCTATAACGAAAGATTAGTCTAAATTATAAACCTGCATTCTAAATTATCACTCTGTGCTTTTGCCACACAGATGGTTGAAGACTCCCACAGAGATCTGTGGACAGGCTGACTGGGTACAGTCTCCTCAGTTTGGATTAGGGATGCTGATAGCTTGAATCAGGAGCACTACACACAATTGGAATCAGGAACACTATATACAATTGAATTTAGGAGAAAGAAAAGAAAGAAAGAAAGAGAGAAAGAAAGAAAGAAAGAAAGAGAAAGAAAGAAAATCTTTGACTCAGAATTCTAAGTTGGGAGCACCTTGGCTTGCTTTGCACTTTTCTGGTTGCTGGAGTATAGAATGTCGATTCCATGAGATCTCGATCAGGAGACTCTGTAACTCTGATGCAAAGAGAAAGATCAGTGTGTTGTTTGGGCCCATCTGTATAATCAAAGCTGTGCAGACTAGATGGATTTCTGCTAATTGGTTTAACGGAAACATACAGCTGGAATGGGATACCGTGGAGACATCTGTCATTGTGAGGATAGAATAACCACGGTCATGCTCCTGGCTGTCTGCTAAACAAATGCCCTACTTTGTAAAGAGGCACAGAGTAGTGATCCGAGAATAGCTAAGCTGCTTAACATTTTCAGACATCCACAGTAATGTATCAGCTGTTGACACACCACACACACATTAGCAGGGACTGTGACAGCATTGCTGACACACTATTGATTCATGGCACAGGCTGTTTATCTGTGACAAGAAAACATCAGCTGATATTGACAAATCATCTAGAGATACTCACCTTCTTGTGCTCTATCAAGTGGAGTGAAATATACAGTAAACTGACTGCTAGGAGTCAAGATAGATTAATGAGAAAAGAAATGTCTACAAGATAGTAGTCATTCCCCATAAACACAGAGTCTAGCTACTGATAAACGGGTAAGTTTCTCCTTCTCAGACCAAAGATTGAAAACCAGTTATGTTCATAGTAGGAAAAACAATGAGGGAATTTACAGTTGGGCTTAATTACATCATTTTGTTTTGCTCACAGCTGGGCATGAGTGCTAGTCTGGAAGTTTTCCATGTATTAAGGAGACGGACATACGCTTTTAGTGTTAAAAAGCCACAACAAGGTTTTTATTTAACTAATGTTTTACAAACATATTATAGGACTTCCTCTCTGGTTGTTTGGTTTTGAGACAGGGTCTCATGTAGCCTAGATTGGCCTCAAACTTTCTATCTGTAGCTAAGGGTGATTTTGAACTTGGGACACTTCCTGTCTCCACCTCTCCATTGCTGGGATTATGTACTGATGCCACCATGGCTGGATTTATATGGTGCTGGGGTGTGAATCCAGGGCTTTGTACATACTAGCAAGGAACTCTATCTACTGAGCTGCATATCCACCCTCTCACCAGTTCCTATAATTAATCCATGGGATAAAGTTATAAAACATATTTTGTAGATGGAAAAAATGGAAGCATTTGCTAATCAAAGAAACTAACTTGACTTTACTTTCCCATGACTTTACCTCCCAGTAAGGGTTAGAGTTGGGATTAAAATTCAGAAATTCTTTGTCTAAAAGTCCCTTCCAATAGATGTGCATCCCACATGTGGCCTAAACGAGCTTTCCCTCAGCATTACATGATTCTTATTCAGTTGTTAGCAGCCACAGAAACTACAGATGATCTGGTTACTATGAGAATCCTTACCCTGTAGTGCACAGGGCTACCTGGATTTTCAGTTGGTAGAATCCCAAGGACTCAGTGCCTAGTTTTTCCTAGTTTTTCTTAGGGTGTTCTAAGGCCTCAGGGGAATGAAGATCAACCAAATTGATAGTTTTAAATGAGGTGGAAAGGAAGCAACAGAAGCTTTGTCACTAATGTAAAGACTTGAAAGTGATAAGTTCTATTAAAAAGCTTTCTCATGAGTTAGTAATACAAATCAAGGAACAGATCTCTTATGTGATTTAGTCTCCTGTTAAGGATTGATTGAACTCACACATTTGCCAATTTACTGAAAATAACTGCAAGTGTCATTACACGACTGTCCACAGAGTTCAATTTCAATCTTCCCCATCTCTGTGTTTATAGCCACTATCATCTTGGATACTGCAGGAAGTGTTTGTTCTTTTCAACAGGTCTAACGGGAGCAGGAAGATAATTTTGCGGAATTATAGGAATTCGTTTCTCTAACTTATCTTGATGTCTCAATGTCCCACTGGGCTCAGTTGCCTGCTGTTATTTTGTGTAGAATATTTTTGTCTTTCCTGAAAAATCAATTCTTTTTTTCTCCTCAGTGCTAAGAAGCCTATGAACATTTAGGTGTTGTCTGTCTGTACAGTGGGATCACTTTATGGATGAGAAAGTGTCACTTTACAATAAGGTCTTCCTGTGATTTTAGACACAAAATTAGAAAAAGTAAGGTACAAGATGAAGGGCAAGCCAGTTCCACATTGCAGTGCTTTAATTGAATTGAGGATGAGTGTGTTAGAAAATGAAATAACTGAGGGATCCAAGAGCCACCTCTCTATATGACTCAGAAAGATCTTTATTTCCAGTGGTATTGACACCTGATTTTTGGTGGGGCAGTCATCAAGTGATGTGTTGCCATTTTGCGATCAAATTTTGATTTCCAGAAATAACGAAGTAGTCATGCACAGCTGACATTAAGTCCATGTTTTCCCAGGACATATCAGATATGTATTATAATGCTTGGTAGTTCCTGAAAAATGACTTTTTCTTAACACAGAACATGTATGTGGGTGAACACAACAAAGGGATGTTGTTATTGAGAGATGGATGGACAGTGAAGGGATGTGGGTTGGGTGCATAGAAGAACTATGTGAAACATTACTATAGCAAAATGATGATGTATATATAGACAAAACCAATCTAGATTCAATGCCTTAGGAATTCAACCAGAAATGCAAGGTTGAACAAGGAAAATACAAATTATATCGATGAATAATGTATTAGTCTCCTAAACAAACTTTTTCTTCTATAAGTTGATTTTGGTTATGGTGCCTGTCACAGCAACAGAAGAGTAACTAATGCAAATGCCATTCACTTTGTAATGGTCAAAAATTTATCCTGCATTTGAGAATATAGACATAGGACAGGGGCTTATACTCAAGAATCTCATAGTTCACTGAGCTGGATGCAGTGAATTATATATATTAAAGACTTTTGAATCACTAGCTCTATAGTCATACATAATGTTTCAACAATGCCTATTCTGTTTTTATTTCATCACTGATATATTCATTCTCCTACACTTTTGTAGGTACAGACTGTGCTAAGTTATATTTTAAAATCCCACATCAGATATTTACATGTGGAAAAGTACTGCTAGAACATCACAGTGAGATGATTTTCATTTTCTCCACATTTTATTTTATAATAGTTTCCTCCTAAATCTTTATGAGAATTTTATTATCTGGCCAAAAGAATGTTTACATAACTATTAGCACATAGTCTAGTCTAATAGTCTGCATTATTTTCACTGGTGCAGCTAATGTAAATAGAATGGTTAACTGTAGTGGAATGCATTAGAGGATTAAGAGAGAGTTTTGAAAAGCAGAGAATGCAAGATGTTATTTGCACAGATCATCTTCCAATTTGTTTATTATTGTAGAGTTCGTTATCTGACTACCCTCATTTAGGAGGCTCTCAAGCTAAAGATTGTCTCTACCACATTGAATACTGGAGTTATAAATAGAGCACATCACATTAGCTAGACATATAATAGCTTGTTTTCCAAATAATATAACCTAACTGATGGTTAAGTCTTTTAGGAACAAAGCTAGTAAAGATCTTTCTAGATACATTCAGAAGAATAGAAAGGGTTTTGCATCATTGCATCTGTAGCCTAAGACAGTAGATCTGAGGCAAGACTTTTGTGTTCTCACAGCTTGTAAACTTCTTTGAGGTGAGAGTGTGTGTGTGTGTGTGTGTGTGTGTGTGTGTGTTTAATTGTAATGTAGAGAAAATTACAGTGGCAATGTCTGTCTTCCAGGTGTTTCCATCCTGGTTAGGAGGGTGGTATGGAAATATTATCAGAGCAATGTTTTGAGTCAAGCTTGTTTTTATTTTATTTTTGATGAGGTTTTTAAATTGAACTGTATAGAAACCTACATTCTAGGTCCCTTAGATGGATTTTATGTTGTGGATTCAAGAATCTATCTTCACTATTTGTACATTTGGATTATTCTGACTCTGCCTACCTGCGCAGAGCTATTCAACAAGAGAAGTCCATCCCTAGGAAGATGAATAAGGGTTCAATAAGCTCTTGTACAAATATTTCCTGAAATCTACACTGTACCTTATCTACAATGTTATCATTTACACTCCCCTTGTTTTAATCTAGAATAAGTATGTGCATCTGAAGAGATAGTATAGTTTACTCTCGACTGTTCAAAGTGATGTTTACTGCTTTGAATCCTTTATGGAGAAAAAAGATTACCAAAGTTTGTTATAGAAGCATAATTATCTACCAGATTATGTGTCCAAAGTTCAGAGGTAATAATTTCTGATCCATGGCCAGTCAAGAAGAAAGGAGGAATGAAAAAATCTGCCACCTGAAAGATCAGCTTGGGCAATCACAAGCATGTGAATGGGAGGGAATGTAGCCCTTCAGCGAATGATTCTTTATCTGCACCCATAAAGCATTGCAATGGCCATGGACACCAGTAATGCCTAGGAGACAGTTCTGTGCATTAGCATGAGTTAGACATTAGACATGTAGACATATGATCATTAGGAAGGCTCCAGAGTCAAAGAAGCTTGAACCACAAAAATAGAATCATATATATTAATGTTTCTGTTACTACACAGTTCCAGTTATATTCTTTTAGTAGCATTTCACATGTGGCTTATCAATGGCATCTAATCCATATGTACTTTTATTTTAGGCATAATTACCAGTAGTTTGCTCATATTTGTGGGTTTGTTGAAAAACAAGGAAGCAAGTTACCAACAGATGAAAGTGCCAAAATACTATATACTTTTTTTTTTTCAAGGCCAAATACGAAATTCTATATTCTGAGGGTAGCTAATTGGAATACAGAATCACTGTGCATACTAGAGTACCTATGCTTCATTCAACAGTAGGAAGATACAGAGAGCAGTAAGTCCAAAGAATTATGACAGAAAGACAGATGAGTCATGGATGAGTCATTGTGGGGTATGGAGATGAGTTGTGGGGTATGGGATGGGTGGAGCCTGTGAGAATCTAGGGATACACAACTATCAGAGTGGAAATGGGATCAGCGCACGTGCATGTCTTTGGAACACTGCTGAAATCTTGTTGGTATAGGTTTAATAAGATTTCAGTAAAGTATCTGGATGTAGGTCTGGAGCTGCTATTGGACTCAAGTCAGCAGTAATGCCTGAACTCAGATTAAAGGAAGGAAATACGTTCTTGCATCTCTTTCAATTTAAAGATGCTGAAAGTAAAGTGGCCAATGTTCTTTGTCCCCTAAGTTATATCTAATATCTTTTGTAATTAACTATAGCTGTAACCAGGCAAATAAATGAAGTTTCATAAATGTAGTCCCATGGTGGCTGGGTTGAGACAGTATGAGACAACAGTTTTTGTGACCTTAGGGAAATTTCTTAAACTGGAAAAATAAATATAAATAAGACAGTAATAGTACTTGAAGTTTGGTGATGCTTTAAGGACTCAATGATGTTCTTTATATAAACATCTTTCATGGTGTTTTCTGCATGCTAAAATTTAACAATATTTTTATTTTCACATCTATGCTCACTTGTCAGTGGCTGCATGTGCCTTCTGTGACTGCTTCATCAATTTATGTTTATCTTGCCCTTGAGATATTTTTGAGGTAGTGTCAACCTTAATTAAGGAAACATTCAGAAACAGTATACTCTGCTTTCTGAGGCTGTTTTAGAGAGGGCAGACCCACATGTTCAGAGGGGGATTGTTCCCATTGAAATGATAATTGTGTGTTCTGCAATCTAGTGGTCTCTAGAGGATGAAACATGTTGATTAACCTGCAGCTATAGTTATCTGGAAATAATCACGTTCTAGTCTCTACATTCATGCACCTTGGAAAAAAAACAGTTACTATGTGAATGGTGTGATCTGCTCAGTGCCTCCCAGAGTCACAGTCTCTCTATACAAGACAGTTTTTCTCTCTGGGTTGCTTTCATGCTTCTAATAGTGCCTCCCTAGCCATGTTTAATAAAAAGAGAGTTTTACCTACAGTGTTTGTAGCTGCTCTTGATATTTTTGCTCAGACCAGAAGACTGACCTCTTTAAGAGTGGATTTAGCTAAAAATTTATTATAGAGACTTTACACCCACCAAGAATCCAAACCTATTGCTACACCTAGCCTTTCCACAGCTCAGAACTCTGGACTAGAGGTTGGCTCTCCATTGCTTAGATCAGCTAATGGAATGCTTTCTGTAGTTGTCTGATGCATGATGAGCTATCTAAGGAACTTATACCAGGATTTTTCTCAGTGGACAGAAAAGTTGCACTGTTCAAAACTAATTTCTCATTGTAGAAATTCAGACATTGAGCTCCAAGAAGCCAACATTAGCAGTGATGCAAAAGCATGGTGGTATCAGAGGTTCTGTGTGGACTTTTGGCTCTTTAGTCTGTCAGGAATGGAGAAGTGGGTGAAAGAATCAACAGACAGGGCATCTTACACTGCTATTTTGTACATTCCTTCCATTCTTAATTTTTAAATTATATATTACAGCCAGAACAGAGAGGTGAAGGGGATTATTCCCTTCTGGCTTCATTAGTAGTAGTTTATCTCTTTGAAATCTTTCTATCCATCATACCTTCCAAATTCCAGACATGTTCCTATTTATCCAATATATATTTGTATAAATCAAGCTCAGTATTATACATCCACACACAGAGAAAGAGAGACAGAGAGAGAGAGAGAAAACACACAAATGCTTATACTTTTGTATAATTTCTAAATCTTCTACCTTTATATTAATTTACATAGCTATGGACTGTATATATGAGAAAACAATGTGAAAGAAGGAAGTTTTCTTTTGGCCCAGTTTCAGAGATTTCAGTACTTTGTCATTTGACCACAAGTGCTTAGGGAGAGCATGAGAGCAGTAAGGTCAGATATCAGAGGGATTTTTCTTTCTTTTTTCTCCTATCTATCTATCTATCTATCTATCTATCTATCTATCTATCATCTTCTATCTATGTATGTGCTTTACATCCTGATCTCAGCTCCCCTTCTCCCACTTCCTACTCACATAGCTCCCCATATCCCCTCCCTTCTCTTCTGAGAAGAGAAAGCACCCCCATGTACCAACCCATCCCTGGCATGTAAGTCACTGCATGACTAGGCACATCCTCTCCTGCTGAGGCCAGACAAGGCAGCTCATTTATGGGAACAGAATCCACAGGCAGGCTACAGAGTCAGGGACAGTCTGCATTACAGTTTTTGGGGATCTCACATGAAGACCAAACTGCACATCTGCTACATATGTGTAGGAGGCCTAGGTCCAGCCCATGTATACTCTTTGCTTGGTGGTTCAGTCTATTGGAGCCTGTAAGAGTCCAGGTTAGTTGACTCTGTTGATTTTCCTGTGGAGTTCCTATCCTCTCCAGGTCTCCCCGTCCATTGCCCAACTCTTGTACAAGTCTCCCAAGCTGTCTAATGTTTGCCTGTGAGTCACTACATCTGTTTTGGTCAGCTGCTGGATAGAGCCTCTCAGAGGACAGTTATGCTAGACTCCTTGTCTACAAGCATAGCAGAGCACCATTAATAGTGTCAGGATTGGTTCTTGCCCATGAGATGAGTCTCAACTTAAGCAGGTCATTGACTTGCCATTCCCTTCATCTCTGCTTCATCTTTGTCACTGTACTTCTTGCAGGTGGAACAAATTTTGGATCAAACATTTTGTGTGTGGATTTGTGTCCTTATCCCTCTACTAGGAGTCCTGCTGTACTCAAGAAGGTGGCCACTTCAGGCTCCACCTCTCACACTATTAGGAGTCTCAGCTAGAGTCATCAGCAGAGGGCTTTTTCAAGTCATGGCAGATAGGAAGCCTGATTTGGGAACAGATAGAACCTTCAGTGATATGTCCTCAATAACACTCTTTCTCCATACAGGGCCACCTGTATTAAAGTTTCCAAATACTCTCAATTTAGTACAACAAGATAAGAACTAAACACTCAATAAGCCTGTTATGAGCCAGTGAACAATATTTCATAGTTAAATAAACTTCAAACCTTTACTATATTTTGTATAAAAACTATTGTCAAAAGTATATTGAAAAATATCAGCTAGGTCCTACCTTAATTTATTGTAGCATGTATAGTTTTATAGGTCAGTCCTGTAGCAATGGACTTCACTATGGGTGTTGCATCTCCATATAGCAAATGTATTATACAATACTAAAATGCAAAACAAACCAAAAACAAAATACTATAGCCTTATAGCTAATGGAATTATACTGCTGTATTGGCTACAGCTCCACACATCATGGTAGTAGCTACGTACAAAGCATATATTAGATGTGTATTAAGAATGAGTAACAACTATAATCAAGTTAGCTTCATTCAAGAAACATGGGATGGTTCAACATACAATGGTTGAGAAATGAAATTTATCACATAAATGGGCTCAGGGCAGAAAGCACATAATTATTTCAATAGATAAAAAATGGTTTTTGAAAAGTTCAACTTCTCTACATGATAAAAGCAACAAAGAAAGTAGGATAGAAGGAACATATTTCAAATGATGAATGCTGTAAATCTATAGGCAACATTATTGAATGGTGAGAACTGGAAGCATTGCCAGTAAAGTTGTGAACAAGCAAGGTGTTCCATTTTTGTCTATTCTTATACTATATAGTCCAGGCTAGCCTCAGATTCACAAAAATCCACCTGACTATACATCTTAAGTGTTTGGATTAGAGATATGTGCCACTATGTCTGGCTCTCTATTCTTTGAAATGTTACTTAGAGGAATAAGACATAGGAGGGACATAAAAGGGATCCAAACACAAAGGAAAGAAATCAACCATTTGGATGTTTGATTATCTGTATTAGAGACCCTAAAGCCTTCACCAGACATCTCTTAGAGCTGATATTTTCAGCAATGTGAGAGTATAAAACTAACACAAAAAATCAGTAACCTTCCTATATACCAATATGCTAAGAAATCTGAAAAGCAATCTCATTCAGAGTTGTCTCAAAATGTTTTCATGAATAAACCTAAGGAAGAGAAAGATCTCTACAACAAAAACATTAAGAGAGAAACTACGGAAAACATTTGGATGGTGACAAAACTTTCCATGCTCATAGACTGGAAGAAGAATTAATGTGGTGAAAATGGCTGTCCTGGCAAAATAAACCCACAAATTTAATTTAAACCCCATTTAATCCCAATACCATACTTCACAGAAATAGCAAAATTGAAATTAAAATTTATAGATATACAAAAGACTCCAATGAAATCCTGTACAAAGAGAACACTAGCATTTATGTCCATATTTGATTTTAAGTTAAGCCAAAGAGTTATAGTAACAAAAGACTTATAGGGCTGGTATGAGACCAGTGGGACAGAATAGAGAACCAGGGATAAAGCCACATAGTTATAAGTACCTGATTTTTTTTTTCTAAGGTACCAAAAGTAAGTATTGTAGGAAAAAGAGTATCATCAATAGATGGTTGCTGAGGAAACGGGCTATTTTCATGTAGAATGAAATTAAATCATTATCTCTTACCCTCTATTAAATAATCAAATAATCAAATAGGTGACTCAAAGACCTCAATGCAAGAAGATTCTAAAATAGAGGAAAACTATGGGGAAGACTTCCAAATGTTGCTATAAGCAATCATTTTCTGAATAGGACTCTGGTTGCTTTGGAAATAGCACCAGCAATTGACAGATGTGATTCTGTGAAATTAAAAAGCTTCTGTACAACAAAAGAAACAATCGAGTGCAGAGACAGCCTGCATGTGTGAGAAAATCTATCCTACCTACACTCCTGACAGAGGTTTAGTGTCTAGAATATACACACAATCCAAAAATCTCAAGTATCAAAAAACCTGAATAGATGGTTCTGCAAAAAAAGAAATACAAATGAGCAATAAAATTATGATAAATTCAGTAGTACTAGCAATCAGAAAAATGAAAATGTGCACTCTACTTAGAGTCTACCCCACCCTTGTCAGAGGGAGATCTTCAAGAATGAATTGTGCCAATTGCAAGAAAATGGTACAGAGATCATCATGTTCAATGAATTGAGTCTGTTCTAGAAAAACACATGTAGCCTGTCTTTTATGTGGTTTGCAGACTTTCTAAATATATAAAAATCATATAGTATGGATGACATAAAAGCAGAAGTGAAATTGTTTGCCAATGATGTAGGCAAATACTGTTAACACATGTTATACACTTGAAAGATAATTGTCTTATATTGCCCAATATAAGTATTTTAAAGGGGATAAAAAGAATCAATTTACTATCTTATGTTCATTGAACGTTGGCTCCTTTTTAATAAATAGCTTATACACATGAGCCCTTAGAGGCACACTAGCTTATCCATGATGCTCTACCATTATGAATGAATTTCAGATTCAGTTAGCCAAAGCCCCAAAGTGCTACTGAAATTGTTACTATTACATTCATATTGAGTCAATGAACAAATCAAAGTTTTAAATCCTGAATGGAGACATGAATAAAGTAAACCTATAATGAACGTTTGATAAAGACACCATATGAATGGTAATTGGACTCCTTACTACTAGGAAAATGCACTTTTTGTGCCAGCTATGGTTATGAGTAAGAGAATCTACATTTGCTTACATCCAGCCCCTCGCTGTGTACTGCTCAACATTAGTGCTCATTTCTTTGATTTTATGCACCAAAGGATTAAAGACATTAAAGTGAAGGTAGATGTGTTTATCAGCTCCTCAACATGTGGAAGAAAAATAGCAAAAACTCCATCAATCCATTAGATGTTCCTGGAACCAGATGCGCACATAAATGAACATTCAGACAAATAACTGAACATTTGGAAACATCTGGCTAATTGACCGAGTGTTCATTTAAGCATGGGATGTTAATATTGTATTGATTCAATGAATACAGAAGTACTTTTAAAAAAACTGGGTTTAAGAAATCAGATTAAAGTTTCTTAAAATATTGTCATATAATAAAACATAACAGTACTACGTTAACTAAGTTCAGGAACCCCATCTATTTTCAGGTTTCTTGTTATTTAAAATGTCTGTCTTACTAACAAAATGTCATTCAGGCAAAGGGAATGACTATTATATTACCATCAATCTCTAAAATACAAACTGTTCACCCTTCTGTTTTCTAACTCTCGTTTTATCCTATCTCTCAGGAATCGAAGTTGATCTTTACTCAATAAGGCTCTAAGACATCTTTAATGTCTTCCTTTTCCTGGCTCTTATCATCAGTGGACAAGTACTGTGAAGTCAACTTTAGAGACGTTTCTCTTGTCTATCATTAATCTCTCTTTGATGAAGTTCCATTTCACATTCTACAGCTTCTTTTACTCAAAGAAAGAGTTTAAATTTTTCTTAATTATAAAACTAATATATATTTTCTTGGAAATAAATTAAAATCAAACAAAAGCACTTAATGTAAAAATTGTTTGTTATTTCCTGATTATTGTTATGCCTATGCAATATATTTTACTTATTTTTATCCATTGATATTCTATACCCGTTATCAATGCAACAGTATTTGTTAGTATTTATAGAACACCTATTATGAGCCAGCAGGAGTTTAAGCATTTTATATACATTTTCGTATGCAATTTCTGTATATATATATAGGCTATTATCACTTTCATTGTGCTACGTAGCTAATAAATGGTTGAATCAGAATCTTGCTGTCATTTATTTTAACATCATATCTTCAAATTCTCCCATTCTATATTAGAACTGTCATTTATTGTTTTTTAAATAAAAACTAAGATAATGTAGTACTTTTGCAAATTTCCTTTTTAACTGAAAACATCAGAGATGCTTATTGTTACACTGAAGTTTCCCACTCATAAATCTTCAAAGAAGAGTAATCACTTATTAAAATAACTGCTTCTAGGAGGCATTTAAGTGGCATTTTTATTTTCAAAGAAATATTTTATTAAATACCTTTGGATAAAATTCCTCAGAATTAAAACACAAGGGCTGTTTACTTGTTTGCCACCTCTAGGTTCTTTTTCAGTCTTTTCACACTCCTTCCAGATGTGTCATCACAGAGCATGGGCTGATGCTGCCAGTCCTCTGCCCTGAGCTTCCCTTAACTTACAGAATAAAGCACAAACACTGTCCCTTTTCTGGTTTTCAAAATTTCATATATTCTCAGCTCAGACGTGTCTGATGCAGTTCTCCTTTACTCATTCAGAGCAATGGTATTGACTGTCTCGATAGTGCCGTAGCCTAAGACCATCTCCTTACATTTTCAAATATGATTTTTCCTTTTTCAAAAATCTAGCTCAATTATTCTTGCTTTCACAAATTCCTTTCAGCCAGCAGGCCTATCTGCACAGCTCTGGTTTCTCAAAGCTCTGTGTTCCATATCTCTGTTTGCACAGCTATCAGGATACGTTTTGCATCCGAGATCTCTAACACACATTTGATTATCCTTTGAAAATTCTAAAAAATAAAACCAAAGAAAAGGCTTGTGGGCAAACTCTGTGTCCAGTACACTATGTGTCCCCCGCCTTCACTTGTTGACTTGCTAATTAAGTAGTAGTGTCATAAATGAATTTACATTCAAAGACGAGGACCTCTTTGCTGTTTCCCGGTATTGCTTTTGGTAATACTTAGGAGACTAACAATGTACACCTATATAACATGCCTTGAGCTAGTTCTTTGTGAAATAACCATCCATTCACCTGCCTTAAGGGTGGATTAATAGGTGCTTTGGTGATGGCATACTCAATACTCCAAAAGCATGAAATAGTTTGGCTGTCTCATACATGTCTTCTATGTAGAATTTTACAGCAAATGGCACAGCCATGACTACTGTCTCCTCCAGGAAACTAGGCCATAAGGAACCCTCCTTGTATGGACAAGAAATCTTGATGCTGTCCAGCAAAGAATGATCTAATTTCTGAAATTAAAAATGAAGTAAGCCAACCAGATTCTCCTCTAGAATTTGACATTACAAAACCATGAGACAAATAAATAATATGAACCACAAAGAGATGCTAAGCATGTACCAAGGTCCAAGGACCAAAGTTTAAGAACATATAGAATGTATACAACAGAGTCATGTGTTTGGAGGTTGGTTCTCCGAAGGTGTTGGTTTAGGCTATAGCATACTGCCATTCAGTAAACTGGATAATGTAAGTTTATTTTTTCTAAATTTTGGGAAATTTTGTTTGTTTTGGCAAAGAAACAACATAGAAGTTGGCATGGGTTGAGTAACCATGCTTTATTGAAAACGTGTGTCTTTAAATCCTGGATTAAACTCTGTGCTGTGAGATGAGACTGGGATGGAAGCAGCTGGAATCTGAGCATGGTTGTGAAACTACTCATCTCGTGCTCACTTCCGGGTGCATGGGCGAAGCATTTAGAGATGAATATGCAAGAGATGAATCCACACATAATTGGCATCAATGTAGAAACTAAAGGAGGGAAAAAGCAACAGATTCATGGATAGAGAAGCAGAACTACCCTGGGAGAGAAGTTGTGGAATTCTAAAGAGACCCAGTGAAGCAGGAGCTACCCAAGCTTGCTCAGATAAAGACCACCCACTCCATCACACACCTGCCCTTATAGAGGACCCTTCTTCCTTGAATAACTAGAATGGTTGTGTTGTTCAGTGCTTGCAAAGCATATCCAGACTATCAGTGACTGAAAATGAAACTGATTCTAGCAATTTTCCTCCCCAAAGCTTATCACTGTTTTCAAGTGAAACTGGTCGTTGCCACTTTTTGACCTTCATACTGTAACCAAGAGCTGAGAAGGAGGCTTAGAACAGAGAATATGTATTTGGACAAAGTGCTATAGTCCTCTAATTTGTATGTTGGTGTATGTGTGTGTGTATGTTGGCATACACGGTGTGTTTTGTGGGCACCATAGTTACCTGCAAAGGTAACTCAGAATAATTTAATGTCTCTGACATAGAATCTATGTTTTTTATTGTGTTTGATCCTTCTTACTCCAGTAGACCAACTTTAACTGTGAAATAAAATGATTATTAGTGTGTGTGTGTGTGTGTGTGTGTGTGTGTGTGTGTGTGTAAAGTAAGTTGATAGTTTCCAATTACGAGATAATGATCAATTTTGTTGCAGAAATTCTGCTTGTTCTTCCTTGCACAAAATCTGTATAAGGACCAATCTGAAACTTAACCAGCAAACATAGTGAAGAATTGGCATAGAAAAAGTTATTTTGTCTAACACAGCTCTTCAGATTTTTACTATCTAGTTCAGGAAGTAAACATAGGGAAAACTAGCAGGGAAGAACAGTAGATCTGAACTGCTTTTTGAAACACCTCTTAGAAGTAGACAAACTGCCTGGTAATATGCAGCCTTGAGTACACAAACCAGCCTTTTCCACCCAGGGGGTTTCACATTCTACTAGGCTTATGACAAGACAAGCATGGAATAAAAATGAAGGAATACATAGTTTAGGTGTGCTTAGCAACAGGAAAAAAGCATCAGGCAAACTTTGGATTTTCTTTCTGCTTGCAATATGTTGCAATGTCTTGTGATCTGTGTTAAAATTGTTTTTCTTCACTTCTCAAAAACTTGGATTGAAATATGCATGTACATGTGCCCACGTGCGCATACACACTTACACATTTCTACTAAGAACATCAACTGGCTCATGCTGTTTCATTTTTGAGTACTTAAAAAAAGAAGAAGAAAAGAAGCTTACCCTGAGGTTCTTTTACAATAGACACACATCAACAACTATAATGACCTGTTTTCTTGCAATATATTTTTCCTCCATACCAATGATTTCTGTTTCCCATGAATACACCCAGTTTGTCTAAAATACGAGCCAAACACCTTTGCTCTTCACTGAGTAAACTCACTACTCCAGCTTATCACTTGCATTCACAAAGATTCCATACACAAATCCAGGAAAGAGCCTTTCCTTTGTGAAATTAGAATTTAAAAATGTCTTTAAAATACTCACAGATTTGAATGATAAATGTGGAAGGCATACGTTATCAGGGACACATTAAACATTATATTGAAATAGCTAATAATAAAATTAAAAGTTAAAGAAATAGGAGATGAAAAGAACCTCTGTTGGAAGGCAGCAATAATAAGACGTGCAGTGTAACAGTTCTGTGGTGATTTATTTAGGTTTTGGTGTTCATCTGTTTTTCAGTGGTGTGAGGAAACATCTAATACAAACAACTTAAAAAGGAAGGAAAGCTAGTTTTGGCTTGAATTCTCATATATTTCAATGCATCGTCCCTTGATGCCATCATTGTTTGTCTGTGACAATTGAACCATCAAGGTGTTAGTAAAATTGACCAGAGCTGCTCATCTTAGGGCAGAAATCAGAGAGATCAGAGGACTGAGTGGCCATGGTAAGACTACAGAGATTTACTTCCCACAACGAGGCTCCACACTCTCATAGCCCACCCAACTATTAATTTATCATTTGATTAATCCATTGAAAAATATAGAGTTCTCATAATCAAATTATCTCTCCAAGCCCACCATCTGGAAACCTATCTATAATAATTACAGCTTTCTAGAGGAATCGGACCAAAATAATGAACATATTGGTTGAAAGTGGATTAATGAGATTTGATTATATTATATGGGCTGGGTAGTCCATAAACAACCAATTATTTATTGGAGAGGTTGAGTATTTGGTAGCTGCTTAGACCAAGACACTGGATGCCTCAGCTGTCCAGTCTGCTATGGAAGTCAAAGAGAACTTGCTGGTCCTCTATCACATGAATGGGCTTGAGTTGTACTTTGATATCAGAGAAGAATGGTGGCCTCAGTAACTAGGTAGACAGTCACCACCAAAAAAATGAAGACAGGTAGACCATCAATAATACTTTCCCCTTCTCCTTTTTTCAGATATTAGACTATTTCATAGTTGAATATAAACCCAGTGGAGTCTATGCAAATCTTCTAAAACATCCAGATTATCCCCAATCTACAGCCTTTGTGTTCCCAGGCACTTTGCTGCATAAGGGACACTCAGTATGGTTTACTAAAGATCCAGTTTGAAAAAGCTAGAGAAAGCTTATAATTTTTGGCTGAAGAGCTGGGCATAGATCTGGGTTTTCAGACTGTCTTATTAGGTAACCATGTTCTCATTTTTATAAGTTGTTCACGAATTCCTGCACTGTGCTAATGATCTCTACTGGCTGGATGATATATATATCCTGCCTATTGTTATTTGATCAACACAATCTGTCCTTTGCTACACTTCTTAATTAATAAATTCATAGGTGTTAGACAAGGGAGATTTTTATGTCATTTGCATCCATAAGGGTGATAAGGATGTAGATCAAATTCACCTTCACTCTAATTTGCTGCAATACTTGCATACATGTCAAGGACATGAGGAGTCCCCAGGCAAAGCACTTAACCTTGCTGTGTCCAAGTCTCCCCAGCAATGGAAATACTCAAATCTGTCCAGACATTCTTGTGATGATGTATGAAATATTGGATGTGGCCCCTCAAGTTATTACCGATATTTCTTCACAGATGGCTGGGGCTGCTTTCACTCTCTGGGTATAGTCCTTTCTTTCTCTTACATCATCTTTGTGTCTTGTCTTCCAGTATCTCATATTCTTTTCTACATGAAGAGCATCAATTTTAGGTGACATCAACTTACCTTTTTATGTTCTCATCATCTGCACAAACACTTCCAAACTGTATGCATAGAAAACAATCCTCTCTCTCCCCCTTCCCTCCCTCCCTTCTTCCCCCCTCTCTCTCCTCTCTCTCCCTCTCTCATTTTCCTGTGAGTTTTTTACATTTATTACAGGCTTCAGAGTCAAGCACAGAGCAGGGAAGACAGTAATTAAAAGGAACAGAGCACAGGATTGCGTAGATTGAATTTTTAAATAAAAATTAGTTTAAAATAGTTTTAGGGGCCTGGAAAGATGGACCAATAATTAAAGAAATTGACGCACAGCATGTAGACTGGGATTAAGATCCTCAGAACCCAATAAAATAACAGAAATAAATGCTGAGTGGGTAAAGCAACTGGCTATAATTCCTGCCTCAGAAAATGGAGACAGTGAATACCACAGCAGACTAGCCAGGTTTGTGAACTCTGGGTTTGACTGAGACCGTCTGCTTCAGTGAATACGGTTGAGGGGCAATTGGAGATGATCCCTGACATCAACTTCAGACCTCTATTGTGCACAAACATCTGCATGGGTACCACCCCACATACACGTACACTCAAACATCCACAAACACACACATGTGAAGTACATCACAAGTACATATGAAAATAGAACGGAGTTTCATGAAGTTTCATAGTTATAGACAAGCTTCAGTGGTAGCTCTGAGTTCTCATGTGCACTTCTTTCAATTCCTCTAATGTTAACGTCTTACTTCAGCTAAGAAAATACCTCTGAGACATTAGATCCCATACTTCATTCACTTCTCCATATTTCCCCGCCACTGTCTATCTTATTGTTTGAGGCTCATTTCAGAGAATCTGTGTGTATTTGATTGTCATATCACTTTCTTCCCTGGTCTGTGACAATTTCTTAACCATTGTTATTAAGTTTTAAGAATGACTGGCTGGGGGCTGGAGAGATGGCTCAGTGGTTAAGAGCACCAACTGTTCTTCCGAAGGTCCTGAGTTCAAATCCCAGCAACCACATGGTGGCTCACAACTGTATGTAATGAGATCTGACGCCCTCTTCTGGTGTGTCTGAAGACAGCTACAGTGTACTTACATATAATAATAAATAAATCTTAAAAAAAAAAAGAAAGAAAAAAGAAATGGTTTCTGGCTAGGCAGTGGTGGTGCACACCTTAAAAAAAAGATAATGACTGGCAAATATACTATGGAATCTTCAATCTTTTTCTGATGTTTCTCAATATACTGGATGATGAGACCTCAGGAAGGTCAGAGAGACAGTCTGAGTTTCTCATTTTATCACCTCAGAGCTCATATATGGAGTGAGTGAATAGAACTAATATACTACTGTTTTTTACTATAGTGTGTGTGTGTGTGTGTGTGTGTGTGTGTGTTAGTATGTGACACATTCTTGTGCTATGGTGTGCCTGTGGAGGTCAAAAGACACTTTGTGAGAGTCAATTCTATCCTTCTACCATAGATGTCCAAGGGATTGATATTAGGTTATCAGGGTTGATGGTAAGTCACTTTACAAACTGAGTCATCCCACCTACCTCTAATTAACTTCTTATTGGTGATGTCAGCTTTGATCATGTGGCCCAAATAATATGCACAAGATTCTCTTACTCCTCTTGGAACACTTACTGTATTGTGTTTTGTGAAATCATATCATTAACTCCAACTTATACTGACCAAGAGCAAAAAAGCTAAGATTCACTTTCTAGAACACACACGCATGCACGCGAACAAACACACACACACATACACACACACACACACACACACACACACACACACAATTGTTCCATCTTTAATTATTAGGAACTGTCCCAGGTGGTCTTCTTATGTTCCCTTGACAACTATCTCCTTTTGATTCTAAGTGGTCTCTTCCTTTATACATTCCAATTGCTTCACTTCACCTTTTCTGTGCTAGTCTGATACTCAGGTTTTTGTATAAGCAGCCAGTTCCCCTTCCCTGAAGAAGGATATTAGAAGCCAAGGTTCAGTTGCTCAGCACACTTTTTGCTCCTGGGTGTCACAGTCTGGAACTCTCAGAAGCTTCAATCCAACATTAGGTGGTAGTCTCTCCATTGAAGCCCTATACCCCATTCTCTAGAACATGCCTGTGGAATGCACACATATTGCCGCACTGGCTTTATCGAGATGGTTATTTAATTGGCACTGTGGGGTATTGATAGTTTTCAGATATGACATGGTACTAAAAGCCAAAGTTTAACCATATTACTTGTGCAGTCATTTGGACAATGAAATGGAGTAGCATGGAGACTAGAAATGGGAGCTATGCTTAGAAAACTATGAACTGAGAGAGTTGTTATGAAAATCACATAGAATTCATTGGATATAAGAAGCATCCAGAAGAATTCCTGAAGATGTTCGTGTCATCATCACACATTCTAAAGACTTTTGACATCTGGATTCACTGTTACTGAACTGTATACATCTCGAGAACTAAGTTTTATCTGACACTTGGGCTGTGGGAGAGTCACAGCCTGGTTATTGCAAGCTGAAACTCCCTGGGTTTAAATCTCTAGAGTACATAATATTTTCCCTCATGAATAGAGCTTGATATTTTTGCTAGTATCATTCTGCTTGTAGATAAACATGGGCAGAATTTGGGCACCAAATGATAACTCCAAATCATTCCCCCAGTACTCATTTTTAAAATATTTTATAAGAGGTGATAATGTGAAAACCTTAAAGGCCTGCATGCATTTCTGAGGGAACGTGTTATTGAAAAGTTGTGACTGAGCTAGACCAAAGCAGTGTACATGAAAATTCTGATGACCATGGAGGGCATTTCTGTTTCTGTGTGAAGTTCATGTCTGATCCTTCAGCAGGACTTTCTTTGCTAACCTAAGGGCAGTCTACAAAACATCAGCAACCTCAGTCCTCAGGACCAGGTTAAGGTATGAAGATCATAATGTCCAATACTGAAAAGTAAACTACATTTTAAAAAAAAGACCCAGGAAGTCTGAGATAGAGATAACTAGAATACTTTACTAAAGAAGTGGTTTCATGTAGCTATCATTTGAAGAGCTGTGAAAAATATTTATGTTTGGACTCATCATCAGAAATTGTAATTTAATTTACAATGTGACCAGAGCAGTGTGTATGTTTGTGTGCGTGTGGGTTTCTGTGTGTATGTGTGTGTGTATGAGTGTGTGTCTGTGTGTATGTGGTATGTTTGTGTGTCTATATGTCTATGTATGTGTGTATCTGTATGTCTGTATCTCTGTGTGTGTATGTAAGATATGTCTGTGTGTCTGAATGTGTGTGTCTGTATGTATATGTGTCTGTGCATGTATGTCTGTGTATGTGTGTATATCTTTGTATATGTCTTTGGTTGTACATGTGTGTTCATGTATATGATCTGAACTTAACTATGACTGTTGTCTTTGATTGCTCTCTACTTTATTTAATGAGCCAGAGTCTCTCACTGAACATGGTGCTTGCAGATCCCAGATAGTTTATCAGACAGCATGTTCCAGGGATCCCTTGTCTCTGCTTCCTAAGTGCTGGGACTTTAGTCAGTCACCAGTCCTACACAGCCACTCGATGGGTTCTGGTTATTTGTAGGGCAAACACTGAGAAATTTTTACAGCCCACATTTGAGTTTATTAAACTTCCTAATATGGGATAAATGTGAGAATTACTAGTCCATAGCCCTCATTTGCAACCCTTGCTTGGACAATAAAGTTACTTAAACCATTCACATCTGCATCTTTCACTTCCACTACCTCCAGAAAAATTTAGAGGACAAAAAGGCAGAATGGGGAGTGGTTAAATGTGATCAAAGTATTTTATAGGCATACATTTAAATATTACAACAACACTCATTTTGCACAGTTAACATATGTTAATAAAATGTTTACAAGAGACCTGTTAATTTGGGACGATATTTAGCAATCCTTTGTTTTGCAGTTTCTAATGTAATAGGAATTTACTGGCAGTATTTGGTAACCTTTCCCTACAGGCCCCAGGAGGCTACACTTGGAAGCCATTTTCTTGAAAGTGGAATAGAAGTGTTGGAGACATGAAGAGGTCTGCCAGGACAACTGTGACTGGAGAGCAGGGAGTGTAGATTGCTGCTCTACCACAAAGCTGCTGTTCACTTCCCATTTTCAAGATGAATCACACAATAATGTGCACTGGCAAGTATTATCATTTCTCATAGAAGGCTTTTATTGCTTGCTTGACTCCACCAAGCAGTCTGAATTCTGTGACATTTGTAAATTTCAAAACCACCAAATTATCAATACATTTCAGGTTATGCATTGGAAAGTGGGTATTAATCACTGCATTGTATAACTCTGTCACCTCCACACATACACAGTTTGAGAACCCTGCAGGAGTCTTCTTTCCTACTTCAGAGCCCTGCCAATGCATCTCTGAGAGCTTGGCTTTTGGTTGCCTGAAGTCATCTGGAGACTAAGCAGTCTTTTCTCAGGTCTCTGCAATCAGCCTGTATTCTCTGCATAAACAGCAGTTTCATCTTTTATTTTTTAGAGTCTTCTAATCCACTCTGATAAATGTTCTCCTCCTAAGGGCTTGTCAGGAGCAAGGGTGATTGATAAACTCTACCAACAGAAAGAGAAAAATGTTCTTTCTAATATCTGCCATTGTGACAGATTACATAAATAATGTCCTAACGCTAATCAGTACTAAGTGGATTTTGTATTTTAAATGCTCTCTGCAATCATTCAGGTATGAATCACTTTTCTTTATCAAAATCGTTATGAGAGCTGCCTTGACTTGTAAAGTCTGGAAAATCAACAGGGGAAATGAAACAGTGGTATGTCTGTGTACATGCTTTATCAGGGCATTGTATTTTCGGCAAGTACATAAATCATCACTTCATGTAAAAAGACCTGCCATAGCGAAAGAAAAGGTTCATCCTTGGTCATCAGCACAGCTGCCTGGGGATGCATTGCATTCTCAATGAAAGACAGCAGAGACCTTATCTCTTCACGTCTTGTTCCTCTAGATTTCAGGGTGCAATTCTTTCGCACAGTGGTTTCATTTTTTCAACATAATAGATTTATTGACTCTTTGGGAATTTCACATCATACATCCTAATCATAATCACTCCCCAGTACTTCCATTTCTGTCCCCACACTCACATGGCTGCTCCTTTTTCAAAATAAATAAATAAAATTTAAAATAAAAATTGATATAAAAACGCTCAGTGGTGTGTCCCTTAAATAGTTCTTAGTCCTTTCCCTCCCGAACCCTGCCAGAAGCCATCACTTGTGTGGAGCTATGTTTCAGCATCCTTACAAAACTTTTAAAGAGCTCTCTGTGATAGCTTGCTTTCTGTTTATGCTGTTACTCTTCATTTTTTGAGAGGGGATGACAGTGGAGGTTTAGGTAATATTGGTTGTCAGAGAAGACTTCCAAATCATTCTTTCTCAACTGTGTATTTTCAGTCATTGACATCACTGCAAAAGTAGCTTTCTTGTTCTTTGAAGTCAGAGGTAGCATGGATCATGGGCTTCCACATAGTTTCTGGTGACAGCAGAGACCTTGACCATTGTCCCTGGCTTGCAGATGGACTGCAGACCCACACAAAGCCCTCTAAGGCACCCCAGATTAGGGACATCTATATGGCCTTCAGTGGTAACACAGGCTATGGACATAAACCCAGAAGCCTCCCACAGTAGGTACTCATAAAACATGCCTTCAGGTGGTGGCACTGAGCACAGATATCCACATGGACTTGGGTGATAACATGGGCCACAGATGTCAACAAGGCCCTCAGTCATATCAGGACCACCAATCCACTCATAGCCTTCAGCCACTGCATGAACCACAGGCCTCAACATGGCCTCAAATGGTCACATCCAGATGGTCTCCCAGGCAGCAAAGACAGAGGACATCACCAAAGCATCAATCAATGGCACAAACCATATATGTCCACATGGAAATCAAGGGTATGGGCAGCAGCATGGGCCACAGATACCAACATAGTCTCCAGTGGTATCAAGAACCATCATGGTCCTTTGAGGAGCTTTAACTCAGAAAGTGAACTGTTCCTCATCTCAGGCATCCATCCTTGCCCACAGTCAGGGTGGCATGTTCCTGGGCTGACTTTGCTTATGCATAAGGTACAGGCAACTGCACACCAACATGCCAAGTCTACTGGGCAATGACAGCAGTTCATTCTTGTCTCTCACCTTTCAACACCATTATGTCTTCAGTTCTGCCTCTTTCCAGAGAGCTTGCACTGTTTGCTCCACTTTTCTATTACCCCTACATCCACAGCATGTATTTGCTCATTGTAGTGGTGCCCACCATCAGCACCAAGGGAGGCAGCTTAGGTCTGGAACAGTGTTTTCTAAAGTATGTCATCAAGGTGATTTCTGGTGGTACAAAAGTGAATGTTTTGAGCTAGCATTTGTAACATTTTTTAGCTTTGCATTGTTTGGTGATATAGCTCACTTCTTGATTTGCTTATGTCAAGAGTGTGAATGGAGAGAAAGGGAAATAGAAGGAACAAGAGGGCAGGAGAGATGAAGAGAAGAGAAAGCATCCAGGACTTGGGAATGCAAAACAAATCCAAAGCTACAAAAGTGTTATTGGACTCTGAGGTCCTGCTGCAAGCAGAGATTTATAGATGTGGTTATGTGAACCATAAGCACATACTTGAAAGCATCTTTTGATCTTTCTTCTCCTGGGCAGGTGTCTACCACTTTTGGCATAGAGCTCCACTGGTAAAGTCTGTCCTAGTCCAGGGTATTCCCCCTTCCTAACAGAGAAAACACTGAGAGATCTATAGGTAAACAGGCAACAACAAAAAAGGCTTAGAGATAGGCAAGGCTAGACCCTGTGATTTTAAGAATAATTGGAAATCCATGGTTTTGTGGCCATTGTGTGCAAAAGACATGTGATATAGCAACCATGGTTATGTTTGCGAAAGCCCTACTTTGGAGATCATTGGACAAAGATAACATCCCCAGGTGTGTCTTTATCACTCTCTGACCTAAGACCTGCTAAATAACTTCTGAGTCCTACTTGTTCATCTGTAAAACATGGAAGTGAGATTTTAAATGGATGGTTCATGGCTTTTTTGTCAAGGAGTGAGTTAAGTATAATTACATGTTTATTTGGCACATACTTTTCAAGCTACCTGTAATTATGACAGATGAAATGTCCTCTCTGCTTGTATAATGCTATACAGTCTTGCTTTTTGAATAATTTATTTAAGTGAAGATAATTCTATATAATTAAAAAAGAGTCAACAATTTCTGTAGGATGAGGTGATTCTTGGGATGCTTGAAGGTACTTACTCCATGCCAGGCCCATCCTTTCAGTGTTACAGACTTTGATTTATTTGCTCACTATATATACTGTTTTTCTATTAGCTAAACATGAACACTAAAACCTTAAAGGTTAATTATTATCTTAAAATCAAAGTAAAAGTTAATATGGCAAAATTAGAGAGGACACCTTTAATTATACTTCAAGCTGTGAAGTAGTTTTTATCTAAATCTTAGTCTGCTGTATATGATGGCTATCAGAAACTGACATTGTAACTGCCTAAAAGGATGCATTAGCGACTTATATCACAAACATCAGTAGCTTCCCAATGTTCAGGTTATACCATGTTGCTCGTCTGGTTAGATTGCTATCCCCTTTCCAGTCATTGACTGCTAGATTCATCCAATAAAACTCAAGAGTACCCACATAAATTTAGAATTCTGGGTCAATAACTATTTTGATTTTTCAGTCTAAATATGTCGCACAGAATATTAAAAATCTATTTGTACTAAAAGTCATTTACTCAACATTTTAAATTAGTTTAAAATTAGCTGGGCCTCTTGTATTTTCTAGCAACTTTCTCATGTGATGTCAGAATGATGTCCAAGCTCTTCAGTCATTTCAGAGTTTGTCATGTGCTTTCTTTCTCCAGCTTTTTCATAGACCATTGCTCACTTAGACTGTTAGTTCTAGCCTGGCCAGGATGTTTGAGTGTCCCTGGATGTTTAGGATCTCTGACACGCTGGTCTTTTCATGTTCCTCTTTCTGTTCTTCATATTTTACCTGTGTCATTAATTCACTCCATCAAAGTACAGATTGAAGAACATTCTTATCTTTTTTTTTATTTTCAACTTTCCTATTACACTGGGTAGAGATTGTTTACTTGTTTATCACCTTCTAGAATTGTGCTACATATTAGAATCTAAATCAGCTTATGTTAAATTAAATGACCTCAAAAATATAATTATTGAGAAATTTAGGCCCTTTCTCAATATAGTGTTGATTTAGGTAAAAATGAACTGATAAAATATAGATTATAAAAAGGCGGTTAGTACGAGATAGGGTATTTACATATTTTCTTCATGTCAAATCTATTTTAAATTAATTTACTTGATATTATAAAATCTTTAACTTTTATTTTCAAATAGGATACACTTGATTGGATTCATTCAGAAACAGCTTGTATGTGGTTTAGTCAATGATGGATAAAACAAAATTTTATTCATTCTAAATCATTGTAACCTCATAGTTTATTTATAAGGTTTTTGCATAATTTCCACATCAAGATATAATTTACTTAGCTAATTCTCTGCTTCTTGTCAACCTCTCCAGAGTCTGAATATATGGAACAGTAATAACCACCACTAAAGAACTAGAATGTACAATGGCCACTGCTGAGTTCTTCTAGGCAGCTCATTTGGAGACTTGGACTGGTCACCAGGAAATCTTAAGTATGGCCATTTTTTTACCAAAGACATTTCAGCAGTAGGTTGGAATTGCTCATGTGTCTCTGGTACCTTTATTGCATGGCTCACTGAATACAATCTTGCCAAATTGTTATACTTTATCAAGGTCAAGTTTCATACAAATCAACATACAGTTTCTGCTGATAATCCCCCAATGCCACCTTGGTAGCAAATGCTGTTCATGACTTTCTGGAAGGTGATGCTACTCACAACAGAATATGGAATTTTCCATCAAAGAAGGCTCTGAAGACTTTCTGATTTTGTTCCAGAATTTCACTTACCTTTAGTATAAAACAACTGAAGCTCTCTACTTCTGGAAGAATGGTGCCTTGATTTCAAAATCATTTTGTAAACCCGGCCCCAGCTAACTTTGTTGGAACATGCTGCTTTTTTAAATCCCTTGATGTGAATAAAACAAGACAGGAGCAGCAATGGAAAGTTGAACTGAGGCCTCTGATATCCATTGAGTAATTAAAGACTCAAAGCAACCAGAAATTAGCTGAACATTTTGGAACTCAGTCTCCACTGGCTTGGTGATCATAATTACTATACAATGTATAAATACAGTTAATTTAGTTAAGCAGATCACTTCAGTTCTAATTGTTGGCTTGAGTAATATCAAATGAATTTGATAAGGAACTTGAAGAGCCAATGATGAGTATGTACCCACAGCTTCTTTATATCTCCTTATATCTCAATTTCCAGTATATGAATGAAGTATTAGTGTGCACATATTTTTTGTGGCCTTAAAAGCTTACTAGAAATATGTCTAGGACTTTAGTAATATATCTTACAACTGGGACAATATATATGCCTAACAGGTTTATAATAATTTGCTTCCCTTAGTAAAAATTGCAAAATAAAATAGATACCTAAAAATAGCAGAAGTGAATGTCTGTGTTTCATAATTTTTGTCAGTGAGGAGGACAGGCAGAACCTAGTTTTGATACATGCAAATTCTGGGAAGACTCTGTCTCTCCCTAGCCACTTTAGAAGCTTGTGTAGATAAATACCTTGAGGCATACTCCAAGCCTGCTCCTAGGACACCAAAAGTTCTGAAGGATGTTTTTTAAATTTTTTGTTTTTTGGACTTTTTGTTGTCGTTGTTCTTGTTGGTTTTGTGTGTGTGTGTGTGTGTGTGTGTGTGTGTGTGTGTGTTGTGTGTGTGTGTGTGGTGTGTGTGTGTGTGTGTATACAATTGGATATTTTAGCTGGCAAAAATATTATATATATTTAATTGTATTTGTATTATAGTAAGTTTGATATGGACAAGGGTTCTTTCAACTTACATATAGATATACAACCAAAAGACCTGCATGGAGAAAGATTCATAGGTCCCTCTTTTAAATGAAGTGATGCAACTTTATATGTACACAAGAAGTATTTATTTGTGTTCTTAAAATATTGCCTATTATAGTCATCATTTTCTCTGTACAAAGAAGATTCTCATCTGCCAATGTTGCTGGTCAATGTAGACATTAACTTCTCTATTGCTATGTTTTTCATTGAATAATGAGTATTTTGCAAATCTTCACTTTAATGGGGGTAGGAGATAAATGGTCACAATGCATAAATGAACTGTGCATAGGTTTTTTTTTAGTGGCATTAACCTCCATGGGTGGGCTGTAGAAAATGTGAAAAATAGGCATATGTCACTACAGATAAAGTGGTAGGCTCCCTTGGGCAGCTGTGGACTGGTGCTGGCTTTAAAATGGGTCAACAAGGCTTAAGAGGAACTGAAAATATTGACTATATGAGCTAGAAATTTCTGCTTTCTTTGAAAACTCAGTTATGTCATATGATGTCTTAATGGGGCAGACAGGTGAAAAAATATTTTGCTGAAGCACACAGGTAAAAGACTGTCTTACTGAAACAGACATATGTGAGAGGATGTTTTGCTGAAGCAGACATGTGATGTTTAGAAAGATTGTAAACATGACCCCACAGACAGTGGGAGGAGGGGCTAGCATTGGTTTGCCTTGCTAGTCTTCACTGAGGAAACTCTGGTATTGGTTTGCCTTGCATGACTTCATAGAGAATAACTTGTCAAAGAACTTCTCTTGACATTCCAGTAGCTTCTTGCCACTTCCACAGACTCAGGCCTATTGGTGGAGCCTTGTGGTTTCTTCTGGATCAAACTGCCATTGCTGATTCGTGAGTGGTAATTGCTGAATGAACTGAACTGTTGCTACTGATTCAGGTTGGAATTTTCCTAGAGGACTGGACTACTGACAAAGAAGATTGGAATTGCCCCAAAGAACTATTTCTAAACAGGTCCCCGACCCCCATTTGCTTTTAATCTTTCTTTTTAACTACCTCTGGTGGGTAGTGGGCTAGAAGGGAGGTTGAAGTGTTTAAGAATTCTTACTAAATTAGGAGGTAGCAACACTGGCAACTGGCCTGACCCCCCCATACTTCTGGAGACTGATCCACCAACTAAAGAATACACATGGAGGGACCCATAGTGCTGGCCACAAAGACTGCAGAGGAGGGTCTTGTTACCCATCAAGGGGAGGAGAAGCCCTTGGGCCTGAGGGTGTTATATCCCCCAGTATAGGAGAATGTCAAGGAGGGAAGATGAGAGTGGGGGGTGTGGGGGGTTGGAGAATATACCCATAGTGCCAAGGGGAGGGCGGAGGGAATGGGGAGGTTCCAAAGGGGAGATCTGGAAAGGGGAAAACATTTGAAATGTAAGTAAAATATGCAAAGAAAAAAAAAAAAAGGAAACCTAATTAGGTTTATAGTCTACAACTACAAACTGCCTGTGAAGAGATGTAAGCTGCTGATGGATTCATAATTAACAGACTTTTTTTTCACACAGTCTTGTTTTACATTAGAAATATCTGATGTTATATTGTTGATAAAATATTTACAGACATTCAAATTTTCTTTTGGAAGGACAAGCTGGAAACTGAATGAACAATGTAAGGGCTTCATTAGGCCTTTGTCCTGTTGCAGGTTTCTGTGAATTTGTTTGGGTTTGCTTTGTGCCTGTTTTGCATTTTTTCCTTTATGATAAATGAATCAACTCATTAATTAATAGTTCTCCGTTCAGTGGAAGGGAGATACCAAAAACTGTTTGAGAGATAGCATGGCTGAGATTGAATGTCACAGCTGGTAGAACTAGTGCATTTGTCTTCTCCATCGTTATTTTCCTATTCATCCCAAATCTCATCCGAACAGATAATAAGCCACTTCATGAGCAGATGTGCCACCCATTCATCGAGCACTATAATGATAATGAGGTGAATGTGATCTGGAGTGTCTTTGGAAGATGAGCTAAGCCAGATTGGTATGAATAATACAGACTGGAAATGTTGGGCCCAATACTAAAAGCCAATCATACAGTACTTAGCAATGCTGTCTTTGACAAAGTCATGTGGGGTACAGAAATATCCATGCCTTGGGTGCTGGACATCCACACGCAGATAGTGTTTCTACAGATGTAAACATACTAAGTTGTTTAGGGCATAAATGATAAATTTTCTGCAGCTGGAAGCAGCATCTGACATTGCAGAATGCTTCAGATATCTTGGGAGAATCTTCAGAGAATTTAAGAGAACCTGAAAAATAATGCATAATTTAACATTTTTTTTTAAACGGAGATCAGTTTTCCCCAAACCTCAGAATCATTTCATTGGTCATTATTAACCTGGAACCTTCTGCTCAGATGATCTTCATTTCTTCATGATGTATAGCTGTCTTTGACATAGGGATATCCATACCTCTGTGGATTAAAGGCAAATAATGTGCCATAAACTCAACCAGGTCTTTGTCAGGTATATTCTGTAACTTTGTCATTTTGTATCTTATTTGGTATGTGGTAATAATAACAAAGTAATAACTCTCAAAATTTATTTTTGTCCCACACATTCCACATCCAGGAATTCTTTTCATGGTAGCTACTCTTTGCTCTTGTGTCTGTTTTGAAAATATAGAGGAAGGTATCACATAACCTTATGTATCGACTAACTTGAACCACTGCCTGTACCTTCTAGGGTGCAGCTCATTGGTGTCTCTTAGCTGCAGGAAGAAAGATCTAAGTGATGTTATGTTCCACAAGTGGGAAGCCAGCATACTGTGCAGTGCAAACCTAGCCTTTGACTCTTGTATATGGCACTACTCAATAATTCAATTAATAATAAACCAAACCCTGTGCAAAACAGGTAATAACTATTTCTTAAAAGTAAACACGATTGTAAATCATCTTGCCTATTCAAGCACAAATGGAAGTTTCCCAGTAATGGGTTCATGCTTTACTTGGAGTTTTAAATGGACTTATTATGTTTAAAGTGTCTCCACTAATAGTGCTGAAGTGTCTTTGAGGTGGTTTCTTTATTACCAAAACATGATTTTAGTTTTGAAATTGCAGAAAGTGGTTTAGGTTCAAGTACTTTTGTTAAAGGATATTGAGCTTCTTGCACATACTATTGCAAAGATTTGCTCCAGCTCTTGGGTTCCCTGTTTCTGGGAGTGTCCATGTGTCTCTCTCACACACAGAGATTTATTCTGAAGTAACAGTCTCCTACAGTTTCTTCTGACTGCACAACTCCAGAATATCTCTAAATATGGCATTTTCATGAATACCATGGTTACCATCCTCCCTCTTCCCACATCTCTCTGGTTACCTTTACACTCAATATGCAAAACACATCTCAGTATTAGTCCACAAGGCTTCACTCGTTCAGTCCTTTCTCTTGTGTAAATAAATCATCTGTATTCTGATGTCATCTGGTACAGAGACACTTGCCACTTTAAATTATCAGATCAATAAATTAGCAGATCAACACCTACTTGTTTGTCTCCTGTGGTTTATGCTAGAATATTTGAAAAATGGACACTGAGAGTCTTCTTGGACTTTGTATCTGAAAACCCCAGGAGTGTTCATGTTGCTTTGGGGATGGGTGGGCCTTGAGGCGTGCTCTTTATAGAAAATGCCATTTAACGCAGGTTGGAGTGGTGGACGTTTTCATCATTACCAAGCATGACTTACCCTCCTGGGTAAACCAAAGCTTTTTGGGATCTCCTTCGACCCCCTTTCTCTCATTCTGAGGGATTTGACACTTCCTTTCTAGCTTAATAAAATGAATATCTAGACATATTTAAAAACAGTCCCTTTGCTCATTTTTCTAGTCTTGATCATTGTTTTAGGATATTCTAGTTAATTTCCTTTATCTTCATTGCCTAAAATTTTTATGATATTAAAGCAGATGTGGTCTTTGTCACACTGAGTGGAAATTAGATACTTTGTGGTCCTCAAAAGCATGGAATTCACTATCTTTTCACTAGAAATAGGCATGGCAGAAAATGACTAGAACTGGTTTCTATGATTATAAAAAAGGACACAATACTCTGGAAAGATTTATTTCAAAGCTACTATTCTCTTTTATTCTAATAAATTAATTAACTAATTTTAAAAGGCCCCTTTCCTTGATATGTATAAGAGGGATTTGTTTGGTGAGTGGCATAGATAAAATGTCTCCTTTTATGAAGAGCTAGAAAGAACACAGACAGGATAGGGCATTTCCCAGGTTGTGAATACATCCCATTTGTGCCTTCCCATTTGTGACTTTGGGTCTTGTGATCTGCAGGGATTTCAGTAAATCTAATTTTAAGTTTTTTAACTTGATTTTAACTCTAATTTTTGTTGCTAATTTTTCCCCCAAGAGAGAAAAATTGGATGACTATAAGACAGAGTTCTAGAAGAGCTAGGCAAGGGAAGTAACAAGGATTGTGACTGTTTCTTAACTTGCCATTACTTATACAGCAAGGAGCACCAGAAATCATGTTGGGTTGTATGGGTGGATATCCTTCTCTTAGTCATGAGAAATGATGTTTAAAATGAAGTGGATACCTCATCTCTCCTAAGAGAATGTTTCAAGTACACTTGAGAATAAACTATATTCCACTACTATTTGATGGACTGATCTGCATGTGTTGGGTAGATCCAATTAATATACAGTACAGTAGAGGCCCAATATTTCTTTATTGACTTCCCTGATGTCTGGTTGCTCTTGCATCTTTACAATTCCAATTTATTACCTGAAGTATTTAAGTTCTTCAAAGACCAGCTTGTACATCACTTGGAGTGGATAAGCTTTGGTGCCCTGACACAAATCCCTGTGTTTGTGAACATACATTTTATCCCATTGATGCGACTCAATTTCACTCAACAAGTGGTTGCTGACTATTGACTTGTTATATTTTGGATAATAGCACATGTGTTTGTTGTGAAAATGAAGACTCTATTTTTCCTTTCAATTGTATCCCGTTACTACATGGTCCTTTACAGTGATCTTGGTGTAGGTACTGATTGACCAATGTCAGAGGTAACCAGCAGTAGTGGTAGTTATATCTAACTACTATACAATCAACCTCACCATCATGTTAAAATAGAATTCAAACATTTCTCTGCTCAATAAACCAGCCTGTGTGCAAAGTAACAGTTTTAAATCTGTAGGTGATGGATTTTGGATGTTGCAAAACTCTAGTTCAACCAATTTCTTTCAAAAATTATTAGTCTTACTTCTTCGGCTTCACTGGAATATGCTGGAGAAAAAATGTAAATATCTAAAGTAAAAAATTAATATGTTAATATGTATAACCATTGTGAGAAAATTACCACAATAAACTGGAGGTATGTTTCTATCACCTCAGACAGTCATTCTTCTTCTCTCCCTCCATCCTCTTCCCTATTTCTTTCTCCATTCTTCCATGTGATATTAACACCTAAGATCTATTTCTTGGTAAATTTCAGGTATTATAGTGGATAGTACATCATGAGCAATATAGTCTTCATGTTATACTTGGAGCCTCCAGAACTGATTTATTTTATTCCTGAAAGCTTACAACTTTGCCCATCTTTTCGTTTTCTTTACAACCTGCTCCTGGTAACTACCCCTTTTTTTCTCTTCTTCAATATTAGATTTTTTTTTTTTTGACATTAGACATTCAAGAGAGATTTGTATGGAATTTGTCTTTCTGTATCAGACTATTCCCCCCATTTAATTTAGTATAATTGCCCTTCCTGTTTGTTCATGTTGTAATGACAGGATTTTATTCTCTTGGGGGTTAATATACTACTGTGTTTGTATGTGTATTACATTCTCATTATCAATGGGCTGATGAGCATAGTTTGTAAAGAATTCTTTTTCTTCACAATCTTATCAGTATTCACTAGCATTTGTTTGTTTGTTGTTGTTTTGTTTGTTTGTTTGTTTGTTTGTGGCAGCAATCCTAACTGGTGTCAGATGAAGTACTGTGATTTTTGTCATGCCCTGATGGTGATTTTGAGAGCCCTTTGCATTTATCTTGTAGATACTTGCTTCTTTTTAAGGATTGCCTATCTATAATTTTCACTCACTTCTTAATTGGTTGATGGCTGTTCTTTTGAATATACTATTTTTGGTTCTACACATATTTTAAATTTTAACCCTTTAGCAAATTCATGCAATTTTTTTTTTTTTTCCATTGCAAGGGTTGCTTTTCCACTCTACTGATTGCCTTTGCTGTGCAGAAGTCTTTGGTCATATGCGTTCACAATGACATCTTTATTTGCTTTAGTTGTATGTGACATTTGTATCATGTCCAGATACTGTTGCCCAAGATAATCAGAAGATTTCCATGACACTTTTCTTCAGTGGTTTGGTGGTTTCTGTTCTTCAGACTAGGGTTTTAATATTTTATATTTTTCAATTTGTGTTGTGTATCTACATTTGTTGCTGTGGGCAAGCCACAGTATGCATGTGGAAATCATAGAATAACTTTCAGGAATCCATTCCCTCTTTTATCCATGTGATTCCAGGGATGAAATTCAAGTCATCAGACTTGGCAAGGAGCACCTTTGCTCACTGAGCTAGCTTACCAGTTCTAGGTTAGGGTTTTAATTCATATTGGATTAGTTATATGCATAAAGCATCCTGTTCCATTTCTCCAGAGGTGGACTTCCTGTTTCTCCAGCATCATTGTTTCTCCTGAGGCTATTCTTCATTGTGTTCTGGGTCTCCACAGATACACTGATTTGTTTCTAAGACTTATTCTGTGTCATAGTAACACATGGTTTTTTAGAGTGGATATGTATATATGTTAGGAGAAAGAGGTCCAAAGACAGGCAACAGAGTCAGAGACAGCCCCTGCTGCACTTGTTATGGGTCTCACATGAAAACCTAGATGCACATCTGTTACATATATGTAGGGGGCCTACGTATGTCCCATGCATGCTCTTTGGCTGGTGGTTCAATCTCTGTGAGCCCCTATGTGTCCAGGTTAGTTTTTCTTGTGATGTCCTTGACATTTCTGGGTCCTAAAATCTTTCCTCTCCCTCTTAAAAAAGATTCTGAGAGCTCTGTGGGCCTCTACATGTTTATATCAACTGCTGGCTGAAGCTTCCCAGAGGACAATTATGCTATGTTCCTGTCTGTAAGTATAGGAGAGTAGTATTGATAATGTCAGTGGTGGGCTTCCTTTTGTGGAGTGGGTCTGAAGTTGGGCCAGTCATTGTTTGATCATCTCCTCAATTTCTGTTTCACTTTTATCTCTGCATAACTTATAGGCAGGACAAATTGTGAGTCAAAGGTTTTTTGGATGGATTGGTATCACCATCCTTCCACTGGAAGTCTTGCATAGTTACAGGATGTGGGCATTTCAGGTTCTAGATCACCTTTGCTAGGAGTCATAGCTAGGTATACCCCCATAGGTTCCTGAGAGTTTCCCTTGTCTTTAGTTTCTACTTTGTCCCAGAGATACCAGACCCCCCCCAACCCAGTTCTTCCTTCCAGTTCTCTCTTCCTCTGTCCTTTTCATACTTGATCCCTCCTGTTCTCCTCCTGACCCCCTCTCCCATTCAGTTCCATCCCTCAATCCATACCTGATTGTCTATTTTATTTCCTCTCTCAGTGAGATTCAAGCATCCTTCCTTAGATCCTCCTTGTTACTTAGCTTCTTTGGGTCTGTGGATGGCAGCATGCTTATCCTGTACCTTTTGACTAACATCCACTTATAAATGAGTGCATACCCTGTGCATCTTTCTGGGTCTGGGTTACCTCACTCAGGATGGTATTTTCTAATTCTAACAATTTGCCTGCAAATTATGTCCTTGTTTTTAAAAGCTGAGCAATATTGTGTTGTGTAACTGAGTTACATTTTCTTTATTTTCTGTGGAGGAACATCTAGGTTTTCATTTTCTGGCTAATAAAGCTGTTGTGAACATAGTTGAGCAAGTGCCCTTGTGGGTTGGTGAAACATCTTTTGGGTACATGTCCAGGAGTGGTATAGCTGGGTCCTGAGGCAGAATTATTCCCAATGTTCTGAGAAAATGCCAAATTACTTTCCGAAGTGGATGTACAAGTTTATACTCCCACCAATAGCAGAGGAGAGTTCTTTTTGTCTACATCCTCACCATCATGAGCTGTCACTTGAGGTTTTTACCTTAGCCATAGGATGGAAACTCATAGATTTGCTTTGTATTTCCCTGATGACTAATGTTGAACATTTCTTTAACTGTTTCTCAGACATTAGAGACTCCTTTATTGAGAATTCTGCTTAGGTCTGTACCCCATTTTTAATTGGGTTATTTGGTTTGTTAGTATCTAATTTCTTGGATTCTTTATATTTTTGGAATCATCCCTCTATAGATTGTAGGGTTGGTGAAGATCTTTTCCCATTCTTTAGGTTTCTGTTTTGTCCTTTTGACAGTGTCTTTTGTCTTACATGTTTTCAGCTTCACTAGGTCCCATTTATTAATTGTTGATTTTAGTGCTAGAGTTGTTGGTGTTCTCTTCAGGAAATTGTCTTCTGTACCAATGTGTTCAAGGTTGTTCCCTACTTTTTCTTCTATCAGATTTAGTATATCTAGTTTTATGTTGATGCCTTTGATCCATTTTGATGTGAGTTTTGTGCAAGGTGATAAATAAGATTTATTTTCATTCTTCTACATGCAGACTTCCAAGTTAGACCAGAAACATTTATTGAAGGTGGGTTCTTTTTTTTATATATTGTATAGTTTCAGCTTCTTTGTCAAAAATCTAGTCTTCATAGGTGTGTGGGTTTATTTCTGGGACTTCAATTTGATTCGATTGATCAACCTGTCTGCTTTTGTGCCGATACCATGAGGTTTTTATTACTATTGCTCTGTAGTACAGCTTGCTATCAGGGATGGAGATAGCTCCAGTTCTTATATTATACAGGGCTATTGTAGCTATTCTGAGTTTTTCTGTTTTTCCATTTGAAGTTGAGTATTGTTCTTTTAAGTTCTGTAAAATCTTGATTGGAATTTTAATAAGATTTTCATTGAATCAGTAGATTGCTTTTAGTAAGATTCATCTTTCCATCTTCTGATATCTTCTTCAACTTCTTTTTCAGAGATCTGAAGTTCTTGTCATACAGGCCTTTCCCTTACTTGGTTAGAGTTACACCAATATATTTTATATTATTTGTGGCTATTGTGAAGGGTGTTATTTCTCTGATTTCTTTCTCAACCTTTTTATCATCTGTATAAAGGAAAGATACTAATATTTTTGGAGTTAATTTTGTATCCAGCCACATTGCTGAAGGTGACTTTCAGCTGTAGAAGCTCCCCAGTAGTATTTTGGGGGTCGCTTATGTGTATCATCATATCATCTGCTTCTTCCTTTCCAATTTGTATCCCCTTGATCTCCTTTAGTTCAAGAACTATATTGAATGGGAAAGAGAGAGTGGGCAGTCTTATCTTCTTCCTGATTTTAGTGGAGTTGCTTTATGTTTCTCTCCATTTTATTTGCTGTTGGCTATGGGCTTACTGTATATTGCCTTTATTGTATCTAGGTATGGGCCTTGTATCCCTCATCTCTCCAGGACTTTTATCATGACGGAGTATTGTATTTTGTCAAAGGCTTTTCAGTATCTAATGAGATGATCATGTGATTGTTTTCTTTCAGTTTGTCTATTCAGTGGATTACAATGATAGATTTTCACATTTTGAATCATCATGTATCCCTGGGATGAGGCTTATTTGAATATGTTGGATCATATTGGATGTTTTTGATGTGGTCTTTGATTCTGTTTGCAAATATTTTATTGATTATTTTTGCATCAATGTTCATAAGAAAACTTGGTCTGAAATTCTTCTTGGTTTAGTCTTTGTGTTGGTGGAGGTGACAAGGCACAGTTTGCTGCTACAGGGTGAACTTAAGGGGATTTACTGGACAAGGGGCCTGGGGTGGAGTCCTATCTGGTTGTCCCAGATATTGGCATGCCTGATTCTCCCTGGTGCCAATATGTCTCCTGGAATTCAGGCCAAGCTGGATGTTCCTGTTTCCAGAGGCCTCAAGGAATGCAGGCAGAGCTGTGGGCTTGACAAAGGAGTTCAGGAGATGGAAAGCAGCTCACCTGGGAGTGCCCCAGGGGGACCCTGTAGTCAGGACATTGGGGGGTGGGGAGGGCTGACAGGCCTCAGGGGGATGCAGGTAGTTACCAAGAGACCTCTGGAAATCTCAGTGCAATGCTTATACAAATGCCAATACTAGTTCCTACAGAAGTAGAAAAAAAAAGATGTTAAACTCCATATGAAACCACAATATTTTTAATATTACACAGACTTGGTTCACTCCATTTTTGTTGGAAAGGGTTTTCCAGTTATGACAATTAATATTCCTGATCTTTTAATTAAATTTTTAGCAATATAATTTTAAGGCAGCAATTTTGACATTATTTGTAAATTTTATACATTTTTGATCCTATTATTTTCAAAATACTTCCTTTTGTTTGTAAATATATAATCTTTTTAAAAGAAATATATTTTCTCTGGTGATTGTAGAAGCCTACATTATTGTGTTTATAGTGTACACACTATGTACACACTACAATGATCAACGGCACATGTATAATTGAATTTTGATAATTTAGTGTAGTAATGCAATTATTGCAGCAACACAAATATGGAACAGCTGCATCAGCTCCTAAAATCCTGCGTCCCTTGGAAGTCAATCCTCTCCTGCATCCCAGGGCATCCTATGACTGCTGTTTCTGTCACCAGCATGTGGACTTTTCTGTCTCTTATAAACAGAATCTTAGGCAATGCATTTCACTGCCCACATCAAGTATCTTCTTATTTCATGGCAGTATTCCATGCTATCCCCCAACAATCTGTTCATTCTTGTCACCTTCCATGCCCATTTCAATAAAGCTTCCCTGAATAGTTGCGTCTGACTTTGTTCAGTTGTATATTGTCATTCATCTTAGGTAAATGCCTTAGAGTGGGGCTGGTGGATCTTAGTAAACATATTTTATTTTTATAAAAAACTGCCAAGGTATTTTCCAAGACTCTGTATTCTTTTGTTTTGCTACAAGAATTTAAAAGTACCTACTCCACATACATTTAGACACATGGTACCATTAACATGATGGCATATGAGAGTCTCTGTTACCAGCTCAGACATCTGAAATTCTGTCTTCTTGACATTGGCTATCTGTCATCGTTCTTGGTTTAATTCAGTGAGACCAATGCCTTACCAATTTTATTGATCTTTGCTGTCTTATGGGTTTTAATCAGTGATTTTCTTGAGTTAGAGCTCATTTTTTTTTTTCTTTCTATCCTATGATTCCTTCTGCTAAAAAAGAGTTAGCTCATTCTGGTTTGAACCTGCACCTGGAGCAGACCTGGGGCTCTGGCTCTGCAACTCCTACAACACCCAGAGAAAGCCTGACTGCCAGGTGCTCTGAAATGCCCAGAATCACAGGTGAGGCCACAACATCTGCCTCAACACCTGGAGTAACTGGGACCCATGGGATCCAAGGACATAGGAACACACTGCCTGGCCAGTGTCACAGGTTCCTTCCATTTGAACCTATACCCGGAGCAGACCTGGAGCCCTGGCTCTGTACTCACTCTTACAACACCCAGAGGGAGCCCAACTCCCAGGTGCTCTAACACGCCCAGGATCAGAGGATCACAGAATCACACTTGCCTTAACATGCCCAAGATCACAAGAGCACAGGCTCACAGAGGAACTGAGACTCCCAGCAGATTAGACACACCCAGGAACACTGGAGCTCTGACACACTCAAGATTACAGGTGAAGCCACTTCTTTCCCAACACCAGATGTAACTAGGACCACCACAGGAACCAAGGAAACACACCCCAACCGCCAGCTCAGTCAGAGGAATCAGTTCCTTCCAGCTTGCACCTGTGCTCAGAGCAGACCCAGGCCTCTGGCTCCCCACCCACTTCTGCAACACACAGAGAAAGCTTGGCTTCCAGGAGCGCAGACACTCAAGATCTCAGGAGCCTGGTCACACCAGGATTTCAGGATCCCAGGCACAGCTTGACTCCCAGGAGCTCTGACACTCCTAGGATCTCAGGATCACAGGATCCCAGAATCACAGGATCCCAGAGACAGCTGGACTCCAAGGAGTTCTGGCACAACCAGGATCGGAGGAGGGACAGGCTCCAGTCAGACAGCAAGGACAGGTAGCACTAGAGATAACCAGATGGGGAGAAGCAAGCACAAGAATGTAAGTGACAGAAACCAAGGCTACTTGGCCAGCCCAGGCTACTATACCCAGCAAATCTCTCAGTTACTTTAGATGGAGAAACCAAGATTTTAGATGACAAAACCAAATTAACACAACATCTTTCTACAAATCCAGCCCTACAAAGGATAATAAGTGAAAAAATCCAACACGAGGAGGGAAGCTACACCCTAGAAAAAGCACGAAAGTAATCTTCTTTCAACAAACCCAAAAGAAAAATAGCAGGAAGCAACAATCACTATTCCTTAATATCTTTTAACATCAATGGACTAAATTTCCCAATAAAAAGACATAGACTAACAGACTGAATATGTAAACAGGGCCCAGTGTTTTGCTACATACCTGAAAAACACATCAGTGACAAAGACAGACACTACCTCAGAGTAAAAGGCTGGAAAAATATTTTCAAGCAAATGGTCCCAAGAAATAAGCTGTAGTAGCCATTCTAATATTGAATAAAATCGACTTTCAACTAAAAGTTATCAAAAAGATAAGGAAGGACACTTCATACTTATGAAAGGAAAAATCTATTAAGGTGAACTCTCAATTCTGAACATCTATGCTCCAACTGCAAGGACACCCACATTTACAAAAGAAACTTTACTAAAGTTCAAAGTACACATTGTACCTCACACAATAATAGTGGGAGACTTCAACACCCCACTATCATCAATGGACAGATCTTGGAAAGACAAACTAAACAGGAGCACAGCAAAACTAACAGAAGTTATGGGCCAAATGGATTCAACAGATATCTATAGAACATTTCATCCTAAATCAAAAGAATATACCTTCTTCTCAGCACTTCATGGTACCTTCTCCAAAACTGAGCATGTAATTGGTCACAAAACAGGCCTAAAGAGATATAAGATTTAAATAATCCTATGCATCCTATCAGATCACCACAGACTAAGGCTGCTCTTCAATAACAGCAGAAACAACAGAAAGCCCACATACACATGGAAGCTGAACAATGCTCTACTCAATGATAACTTGGTCAAGGAAGAAAGAAATTAAAGACTTTAGAATTTAATGAAAATGAAGGCACAACATACCCAAACTTATGAGACACAATGAAAGCAGTGCTAAGAGGAAAACTCATAGTTCTGAGTGACTCAAAAAAAAAAAAAAAAAAAAAGAAAGAAAGAAAGAAAGAAAGAAGGAAAGAAAACCACTGGAGAGAGCATATACTAGCAGCTTAACAGCATACCTGAAAGCTCTAAAGCAAAAAAGAAGTAAGTATATCCAAGAGGAGTAGATGACAGGAAAAATCAAACTCAGGGATGAAATCAACCAAATAGAAACAAAAAGAACTATACAAAGAATGAACAAAACCAGGAGCTGATTCTTTGAGAAAATCAACAAGATAGATTAAACCTTTAGCCAGGCAAACCAGAGGGCACCCAGACAATATCCAAATTAACAAAATCAAAAATGAAAAGGGAGATATAACAACAGAAACTGAGGATATTCAAAAAATCATCAGATCTCACCACAAAAGCATATATCCAACAAAACTTGAAAATCTGAATAAAACGGACAATTTCTAGACAGTTACCAAATAAGAAAGTTAAATCAGGATCAGATAAACCATCTAAATAGTCTGATAACTCCTAAAGAAATAGAAGCAGTCATTAAATATCCCCCAACCAAAAAAAAAAAAAAATCCCAGGACCAGAGGGATTTAGTGCAGAATTCTGTCAGACCTTCAAAGAAGACCTAATACAAATACTCTTCAAACTATTCACCAAAATAGAAACAGAGGAAAACTACTCAATTCATTCTGTGAAGCCACAGTTACAGTGATACCACAACCACACAAAGACCCAACAAAGAAAGAGAGCATCAGATCAATTTTCCTTATGAATATTGATGCAAAAATACTCAATAAAATTCTCACAAACCAAATTCAAGAACACATCAAATCCATCATTCATCATGATCAAGTAGGCTTCATCACAGGATGCAGGGGTGGTTCAATACATGAAAATCTATCAATGTAATCCACTACATAAATTAACTCAAAGAAAAAAAACCATATGATCATTTCATTAGATGCTGAACAAGCCTTTGACAAAATTCCACATCCCGATAAAAATCTTGGAAAGATAAGGAATTCAAGGCCCATATCTAAACATAGTAAAAGCAATATACAACAAACCAGTAGCCAACATCAAACTAAATGGAGAGAATCTTGAAGCAATCCTACTAAAATCAGGGACTAGACAAGGCTGTCCACTCTCCCTATCTATTCAATATAGTACTTGAAGTTCTAGCTAGAGCAATTAGACAACAAAAGGAGGTCAAAGGGATACAAATTGGAAAGGAAGAAATCAAAATATCACTATTTGCAGATGATATGATCATATACTTAAGTGACCCGAAAAACTCCGCCAAAGGACTGCTACAGCTGACAAACTAACTTCAGCAAAGTGGCTGGATATAAGATTAACTCAAACAAATCAGTAGTCTTCCTATACTCAATGGATAAATGGTCCAAGAAAGAAATTAGGGAAATGAGACCATTCACAATAGTCACAAACAATATAAAATATCTTGGTGTGACTCTAACAAAACAGTTGAAAGATCTGTACAACAAGAACTTCAAGTCTCTGAAGAAAGAAATCGAAGAAGACCTCAGAAGATGGAAAGATTTCCCATGCTCGTGGATTGGCAGGATTAATATAGTAAAAATGGCCATCTTGCCGAAAGCAATCTGCAGATTCAATACAATCCCCATCAAAATTCCAACTCAGTGCTTCATAGACTTAGAAAGAGCAATTTGCAAATTCATTTGTAATAACAAAAAAACCAGGATAGCAAAAACTATTCTCAATAATAAAAGAACTTCTGGGGGAATCACCATCCCTGATTACTACTGCTGTATTACAGAGCAATAGTGATAAAATCTGCATGGAATTGGTACAGTGACAGGCTCTTAGATCAGTGAAATAAAACTGAAGACTCAGAAATGAACCCACATACTTATGGTCACTTGATCTTGGACAAAGGAGCTAAAACCGTCCAGTGGGAAAAAAAGACAACATTTTCAATAAATGGTGCTGGATCAACTGGTGGTCAGCATGTAGAAGAATGCAAATCCATCCATTCTTATCTCCTTGTACAAAGCTCAAATCCAAGTGGACCAAGTACCTACACATAAAACCAGATACACTGAAACTAATAGAAGAGAAAGTGGGGAAGAGCCTTGAACACATGGGCACAGGGGAAAAGTTCCTGAACAGAACACCAATGGCTTATGCTCTAAGATCAAGAATTGACAAATAAGACCTCATAAAATTGCAAAGATTCTATAAGGCAAAGGACTCTGTAAATAGGACAAAACAGCAACCTACAGATTGGGAAAAGATCTTTACATTCCACATCTGATACTGGGCTAATATCCAATATATACAAAGAACTCAAGAAGTTAGACTCCAGAGAACCAAATAGCCTTATTTTAAAAATGGGGAACAGAGCTAAACAGAGAATTCTCAACTGAGAAATATGGAATGTCCAAGAAGCACCTAAAGAAAATTTCAACATCCTTAGTCATCAGGGAAGTACAAATCAAAACAACCCTGAGATTCCACCTCACACCAGTCAGAATGGCTAAGATCAAAAACTCAGGTGACAGTAGATGCTGGAGAGGATGTGGAGAAAGAAAAACACTCCTCCATTGCTGGTGGAATTGCAAGCTGATACAACCACTCTGGAAATCAATGTGGTATTCTTCAGAAAATTAGACATAGTATTACCTGAGGTCCCAGCTACACTACTCCTGGGTAAATATCAAAAAGATGCTCAAACATATAACATGGACACTTGATCTATGATTTTTATAGCAGCCTTATTTATAATAGCCAGAAGCTGGAAACAACCAAGATGTCCTTCAACAGAGGAATGGATACAGAAAATGTGGTACATATACACAATTGAGTACTTCTTAGCTATTAAAAACAATGACTTCACGAAATTCTTAGGCTAATAGATGGAACTAGAAAGTATTATCCTGAGTGAGGTCACAATCACAAAAAAAACCCAAAAAACAAACAAACAAACAAACAAAAAAAACCCCAACAAAACACGTGGTATGTATTCACTGATAAGTGGATATTAGCCCAAAGCTCAGAATACCCAAGATACAATTCATAGACCACATGAAGCTCAAGAATAAGAAAGACAAAAGTGTGGATACTTCAGTCCTTCTTAGAAGGGGGAACAAAATAATCACGGGAACAAATATGGAAACATTGCATGGAGTAGAAACTGAAGGAAAGACCATCCAGAGACTGCCGACCTGGGGATCTATTCCATATACAGACAACAAACCCAGACACTACGGGGGATTCCAGGAGGTTCTTGCTGTCAGGGGCCTGATATAGCTGTCTCCTTAGAAGCTCTGGCAGAGCCTGACATACAGAGGCAGATACTCGCAGCCCAATCTTTGGACTGAGCATGGGGTCACCAATGGAGGAGTCAGAGAAAGGACTGAAGGAGCTGAAGGGGTTTGCAACCCCATAGGAAGAACAACAATATTAACCAACCAGACCTCCGAGAGTTCCCAGGGACTAAACCCCCAACCAAAGAGTACACATGGAGAGACCCACGGCTCCAGCCACATATGTAGCAGAGGATGGCCTTGTAGGGAATCAATGAGAGGAGAGGCCCTTGGTACTATGAAGGCTTGATGCCCCAGTGTAGGGTAATGCCAGGGCAGGGAGGCGGGAGTGGGTGGGTGGGTGAGGGAGCACCCTCATAGAAGCAGGGGAGGTGGGATAGGATAGGCAGTTTCTGGAGGGCAAGCCAGGAAAGGGGATAACTTCTGTAATGTAAATAATTAAAATATCCAGTATAAAAAATAAATTAAAAAAATATTTAAAAAAAAGAGTTAGCTTACCAATTTTCCCTTCCACTTCTCAAAGTGGAAGCCTAGATGATCGATTTTATTTGTGTTTTGGTTGTTGTTGTTTTTCTTTAAATAAAGCATGTAGTGATATGTATTTCCTCTTAAACACTGTCGGCTACATTGCATAAATTTGCGGATGTTATCCTCTCATTTTTATTCAGCTCAACACATGTTATTATTTATTATGGTTACTTCATTGGTCTGTGAGTAATTTAGAAGTAATATTAATATTTTCTTAATATCTATCAATAATTAAATAAATGCCTGAATAATTCCTATTTTTTTTTGTGGTCTTCTTAAATGAAATGGGTTATGTTTGATTGGATAGATTTGCAAAATCTTTCCAAGTCCAGTGTATGGAATCAAGCTTAATCTTATTAAGTTGAAGCCACAGTAGTGATCATATATTGCTATAATGTTTAAGAGTCTGCCTGTCAAAAGTATTGTACAGACATGTTTTAAGCTACAAATGTAAGTGCCAGTGTATCTTGTCTTATTTGAAGACTCTTGTTACTTGTTTTTATGAATTTTTGTGTCCTTAAAAGTGTTTATTCTATCAGGCTTGAAAGTCTTTTTTACAAGCTTGGTCTAAATCTTCCTAGATTAGTGCTAGAATACCTACACAGAGTAGGTCTGGGTTAGGAGCCAGAACAGCTCCATGCTGTTTGGGTAAACACTGGGTCTCCATGCAATGAAGAGTTCTTTGTTCAAAGGACAGCATCCTTGAAACCAGTGTCCCTATTCTGCTCCTTCATTTTACATTCTCTTCAAAGACAGACATCGATAATGTATTTATTATAGTTGTACAAAATGTAAACATCCTCAGAAATCACTATTTCATGAAAATATACTTCTGTTATGAAAGCAATATGTACTGGCTATAAATAATAACAACACAAGCAGAACACTTATGCCAGTTGAGAAGGAATTCCTTTGTAATTATGGTTTTGATCAGATTTTTCTTCAGAATTTAAAAAGAAATGCTATCACTTTGATGGACTAAAATGTAAGTTCCAGCAGGCTAAAACTGTTAGGTTATATGGAACAATATTAAAGCAATTCTATAAAATCCAACCCCAAAGTGTTGATCGTCTTACTTCTCTACAATCAGTAACAGTATCAGTATCTCCTCTTTCATTTCTGGTTTTTATAGTTTGTGACTTCTGTCTTTGTCTTTACTTCTACTTCATAAGTCTAGCCACTTGACAGCTTTATTAATCTTTTCTAAATCCACCTTTGGTTGATTTTCTGTTGTCTTCTTATTTTCTACTTAATCTTATTCCTCCTTGAACTTATTTCTTTCTTTATGCTTGCTATGTTTCATCTGCTTTTTTTGGTTTTTGTTTTTGTACTTTCTTAAACTTATTAACAGAGGGTCTTTCTTTTCACTGTAGGCTTGCACTGCAGTGTGTTTTCCCTGGGTGTTCTCTTGGTTGCATCCTTTAAGCTCTGGTCTGTTATGCTTCCATTGTTGTTCATCTTAAATTATTTCCTAATTTCCCCTGTGATATCTTTTTTGATCCACCATTATTTAGAAGTGAGTTCTTTCATTAGTTTATAGTTGTGAAGGTTCCAAATTTTCTTCTGTTACTGATGTCTAACTTCATTCCATTGTGATTGGGGATACGCTCTATCTAATTTCAAATTTATTGACATCTCTTTCCTTAATCTACGGCCTAAAATGTTATTTGTCCTGGAACTTGTTCCATGTGCACCCACGAAGGCTCTTCT
>JADRCH010000225.1:90143-468769 GCA_019843965.1 Rhynchomys soricoides | reverse complement strand
TTATTTGTCCTGGAACTTGTTCCATGTGCACCCACGAAGGCTCTTCTCCTTCTTCTTCTTCTTCTTCTTCTTCTTCTTCTTCTTCTTCTTCTTCTTCTTCTTCTTCTTCTTCTTCTTCTTCTTCTTCTTCTTCTTTTTCTTCTCCTTCTCCTTCTCCTTCTCCTTCTCCTTCTCCTTCTCCTTCTCCTTCTCCTTCTCCTTCTCCTCCTCCTCCTCCTCCTCCTCCTCCTCCTCCTCCTCCTCCTCCTCCTCCTCCTCCTCTTCTTCTTCTTCTTCTTCTTCTTCTTCTTCTTTTTCCTTTTCTTTTTTTGCTCCTGCTTAATGGACTGCTCCCTAGTGGACTGGCTAATAACGTTCAGTTCCTCATTGATTTTGATTTAGTAGTTCCCTTGGCTTAAAGTGGAATATCTATGAATGTATCTGTTATTATTGAGTGCTCTATTTCTCCTAGAGCCTTCTTTAAAGGGGACCTTTACCCCTGACAACTACAGCAGCTTATGCTTGTAACACCATGTCTCTTACACAGCATTTACTCATGATTTGTCACTGAATTTTCTTCAACAACAAACTTAAGTTATGAATGTTCTTTATTTGACCAGGAATAGTCAAAGAAAATGATATTTAAGGAAATAAAACAGCCTGATTTGAAGCTGGTGAAGCCAGTGCTTGAATACAAATTTGTTAGTTAAAATCCTATGTGTTTTTACTACAGCAGAGTGTGCTCCTTCCCTACTTAATTCCCTAGGTGTCAAATTATAGCTGCTTGTCACCAGCAGAGTTCTGTTCTTCCTCTTTCCCTTTGACCACCAAGCCCTGTTCATTCTCAGCCTACCAACTTTGGCATAGACTCTGCCTGGCTTCTACCCAGCTGTCTGTGTCAATAGCTCACCTCCTGGGCTCACATATTCTGGTATTAAATTCTTCCTGGTCTTCTGGACAAGAGCCAGCAAGCTCTGATGATAACAGACTTCCCACCTGTCTATTCAGACACTGCCAACTGGGCAGTATCCCTTTCTGCAGCCTGCCTAAAATCGCCTGTTTCTAAAACTACTGTCCTACCTGCCCTGGCTCCAGACCTTTTCTTGGCACATGTAAGAAAGACATTTCAAGACAAGATTATAAAGGAAGATAATTTTCTACATCACTGTATAGTAAATAATTGATGAAATTTGAATGTACTTACAAGAGAGGAAATGTCCAAATGAAAAGAGAAGAGACAGACGCTTAGTAATTTGTTTCTGATTTCCACTCAGCCAAAGAAAGAAAAGTAATTCAGCTGAGGATTTTTGTTTGTTTGTTTGTTTGTTGGGTGTGTGAAGTGGGCATATATGTCTTTCAAGCAGTTGCACAATAGTTCAACGGATCACGAGTAAGTGTGACTGGGGTAGGCAGAGTGTGTGTGTGTGTGTGTAGGGTGACCTATAATTGGAGTTGTTTTAGAGTAAGTCTGGAGTTTGACTTGGAAATCTTGGAATTAGTGTTGAAGGCTGTAACAAGAGAAGGATATCCCTTTGCTGAGGGTGTAAGATGATGCTTTGGAGAGACAAAATGAGTTAAGAGCAGATTGAGAGAGGTATAGACATTTCACCAGTGCCAGACCCTTTATTTGTTATAGGTATGTTCATGAACAACCTATTTGATAGGTAAAACTAAATTAGATCTTTGTATTCTATAGCCCAACATACATGGCTGAATAAAAGGAAATATAAACCTAATATATTGATTACTGAGCAAGAAAAATAAAGTCGTTGTCCTTGGATAGTACATGGTAAAGTCACCATGAAAGACAGATGTGTTTGTGGGTATTAGTGTTTGTCTCTGTTGGAAAGACCTTTTAGAAAAGATTTTGGTATTGCACAAAAGCATTTAGGATGCAATAATTTAGTGCTTTGATCTTTTCAGAATTGGCTCATCACTCTTCTTACTTTATAACTGTAACAAGTGGAAAGCGATGGTTTCTTATACTGCTTGTTGGTCAGACTATGAGAAAATGGCTTCAAAGTATAAGGCAAATGCTGTTTTCCTTTTCTTCTAGGGGAGAATAAACTCATGTTACCACTGGGCTATGAGTATTTTGGTATCATTTTGATATCTGAGCATGGATGAAGCAAAGATGCTTTGCCCCTTTTCCCAGAAAAGAAAACTACAAGAAATATTTAGAAGTAATAAATTAAAGATCCTCTAATATGTTTTATCAGGAGAGTACATAAAATCAGTAGACATATAAGATAAGATTATAGATTGATACACGAATGAATGGATGTAAGTAAAGATAAGTTCCTCTCAAATCACAAAACAAATTAGGAGGCATAATAATAGTTATACAAATTTGAAAGCATGACTCAAGTCAGTTCATTTTTAAAGGATATATGCACACATTTTTAGAGTGTATAACATAAGTGGGAAGCTTATAATGAACTCATAATTAAGGTTGGGTAATTCTTAATGACTAAATAGTTCTTTAAGAAGACTTATATTTGTATATCTGCATAATTATAAAGTGATATATGCATAGCAGAAAGTGAAGTTTTTAATCTGGCTCGATTTTGGAGGTGATTCATTACTTTATCCATGTATTTTTAAAAGGTGCTTGGGCTTGGGCTGTAGCTATGTCTCCGTAGTTAGTAACATTTGCTGCTCTTCTAGAGAACATGGGTTTAATTCCTAGAGCCCTCATGGAAGCTCACAGCCATCTGTAACTCTGGTTCCCGAGGATCTGATACCCTTTTCTGGCATCCATGGGCACTGTGGGCACAGAGTGCACAACATACATGCAGGCAAAATAATCATACATAGAAAGTAAAATTAGATTTAAAAGGTACTTAAGCTTGAAAAATTCAAAAGAGAAATAGTCTGGCATAATGGCACATTTATTTTGTTTTATGTACTTATAAGGCTGGTAGTCCTTATGTACTTCAACAATAGCCTGGACAGGGAAGGGAAGGAGGGAGGGAGAGGGAGGGAGAAGGAGGGAGAGGGAGGGAAAAAGGTTAGTTAGTCTCTGTAGGAGCTCTCCATTGGGAAGAAGTCTTAGACTATAACATTAGGGAGAAAGAAGCTATAGCTGCTAGTTTTTGTACACACTGGTCAATCTTTATGAACACTTCTATTGGAATCAGAGAAAGGCTTTTCCTTTGTGACCTTGACTGGGGAGAAAAGACTTTGCCAATTTTCTAAGGATTTAAGGCCTGACATGGACATGCCCATGTCCACAATCCATATTCCCACAGGAGTTTATTGTCTCTTTATACATTTGCTCAGGACTTCTTCTGCTCTCTATAGGAATGAAAGTTTTGTGTGCAGGAACTTATATGCCTCATGAGGTAATGCTAGCTCTTTCTTTAATGAAGTCTTCTTGATAAAAAGTATTTTATTTTAAAGGGAAATGTGAGAATGCTAATCACATCTACATGTGTAGGGTTGGGGACATTTATGCAACAATGAGGACATGTAATGTTCATCTTTCATGTTAATTTCCTGACTAGGATGCACCAAAATGTGTGACAGAGTATTAGAGCACCACTCAGTGCCCTCAGAGGCCCAAGACTAACAGAAAAGGCAGCAGAGCAATTATTCTTAAGCAATGTAATAAATTCGGTAATGGAGATTTGTATAGAGCTATAGATGTACTATGTTCTTGTCAATGACTAGGCAGTAGTGGGCTTCACTTGCACTACGAATAATTTGAAGATCAAATACCTTCCTTCACTTACTGTCTGCAGCACCATCACAACAGGACTGATTCTTGAAATAATGACATAGATGAAGGGAATGCTACAGTTAACTTGGCTTTCTGCTGGGACTTAACATTATAGATTACAATTCTGAGGCAACCCAAGCCCAGAACAGTGGCTCCACAAAACTGAAATGAGAAGACATAGTTTGAAGGTTAGGGAGGCTTAGCAGCTGTAATTTGCAGAGACAATTACAGATGAGGAAGCTTCAGGGCATAAAAAACTCCAGACCCTACACTATGGATTTCTTGATACGTTTGTAGCTAAGGAGTGGTATTCATTTAGGGTTTCAAGTGAAACTACAAGCTTCCCAGAGTAATTCCCAGGTCTCAGAGGCGTTCAGATCTCAGTGAGACTGAATAGAGATTTTGTTGAAGACATTTCTCACCTCCCAAGAGAAGGACACAAATTGAGGCCAAGTAAAGTAGTCAAACATTAGAAATAAAGAAATACAGTATCTGCAGGGAAAATGGCAAGGCTGTGTAGTGGGGTAAGGATTGTGAACTAGGAGGGTGGAGTCATAGATTTTCAAAGAAACTGGAATAAAGAAAAGTCAAACATTAGTGGATTAAATTTCTAAGGTCCTAGGAAAGGAATAGTATAGTAAACAAAGGAAAGAAGTAATAAGAGGTAGAAATAAGTGGACAGAAAATAGAAGTACAGAAAATCATTGAAATTAAAGGTGATTTCTTGTAACGATTAATAAAATAAATAATTTGAAAGTTGTTACAGCTTAAGTATATGAAAGATGCAGCATCAATTGCTGACATCAGACATTGAAGCTGACAGAAAGACAGAGAATGTGATGGGGATGTGAGAGGTAAAGGGGGCCCTCACCCTGGAGTCTGAGAAACCTCTCACTAGCTGAGAACTATGGAGCCAAACACAATAGCAACATTTGGTGTAAACGTTGGCAACGCAGAAATGGTATTCCTTTCATCTATAGATATTTTACACTAAAATAATAATGATCCTAGGTTTAAGTCCTGAGTAGTGATGGAATGGTGCCAGACAAATGTCTATATTCACATCAGAATTTTTGTGGCAAATGATGAGGTAATTCTAAAGAACCAGGACAGTTTGCAAGTGAAGGTACAAGTTAAAAAAAAAACATCTATTGCCTGCTTTCAAGACATACTATAAAGCTGTAGTAATCAATCAACCCGGTAGGTGAATAAAATAGATATTTTGTAGCTATGTTCACATATCTGATCAATTGATTTTCTCCAAATGTGACCAGGATATTCAGTGTACAAAATATGCAATACATAGTATATTATTTTTACCCTAGCAAATATTTGTTACAATGTGTGTAAAGAAGCCCTGAGTGTTGCATTCATAGTATAGTGACTCTGACAAGTTTTGTTCAGTGGCCTACTTTTAGCACTAGACAAAATATTTGACACATAAATCATGAAAGAAAATACATGTGAGGACAAAAAAATGTAGTTGAGAAAATGATTGACATTGTTGGGTATGGTCACTAGAGAAGTAGGTCGCCTGTAACTCCTGAAACTTCCATATAGGTTTCTCTGACTTTAGCCAAGCCAGGGCGGCTGACCAGGGAGAGGCCAGAGGGTTCAGATGAAGACACACATAAGTTCAGTGGAGTCTGAGAAGCCCTGCATTGTCTACTGAGGGAAGCTGCTTCCTTTATGGGAGCTGTCAGGTACTTCTGAAATGCTCATCATCATCCAGTAGCAGGACAGAGGTAACTAGCTAATGACACCAACACTTACTGCATGCCATCAAGAGAACATCTTGTGCTGTGAGCTTAGCGGTAGCGATTCCTGTGAGAAGACATGTGCCCTCAGTCTAGCCACTCCAGTGCCATACCATGGAGAGTATACTCGTCTCTCCCATTGGACAAGGTAGGTTTCCAGTCTATTACTCCATCTGGAACTTTCTGAAAGCAGTAGAGAAGACCTATGATGCTCCAACTTGTGGCTGAGAAACTCTTTGGTAGGTAGGAGACAACAACATTTCTACCAAAACTTTGGTCTTCTAGGCAGTAGTGCTAGCTCTTGTAGAACCGTATCATAGTAGCCAATCAATCTTTTTGATATTCCTAATGATAGTCAATTTCAATTATCTTTATATTGCCTGCCAGGATCTGTTTGTTTCCTTTGGTTAGTGTTACTAGGCTGAGATGTAATAATTAGTTATTAGTAAAAACAGATGAAAACAAGCTTAGGTGTTGTCTGTGTAGGCAAATAGATAGGCCAACCTTTAAAACAAGAGCAACACCGAGGACTGTTGAGGATGTGGAGCTTGAGTGCTGATACACACATGGCTCATGGGAATGCTGAGCTGCTCAACCATTTTGAAAAGTTGTCTTACAGAGTCTTAATAATGTCAAATTGATTTATAGTAAGACTTAGCAATTCCATTTATATACATATTCACCCAAGACAAATTGAAACTTATTTTTACACACATATTTAGACACGATATTCAAAAACACTATTTCTTACAAACCCAAACTGAACACTCATGTTCATCAAGGGAATGGCAAACACATCTTGGTATATTTGGTCGGTGAAATATAGTCAGCAATAAAGTGAAGGAGGCATTGATCAGCAACACAGATGAAGCATAGAGCATACTGTGTCAAAGAAGGAAAATAAAATGCACTTGCCATATGATTTTGTGTACATTAAAGTTAGCAAAGATAATATACCATGAAAAAACAATGTACAGCACTGGACTCTAATGGTGCAGGATGGCTTGCAAAGTCAATTTTGGAGACAATGGAAATGTTTGATACCTTGTCTGAGATACTGGTTACAGCAACATAAAAACCCATTAATCTGTATCCTCAAAAGAGTATATATTTTAGATATAAATTACAACCCATAATTCTAATTAAACCAAATGAAACGAGACCTTGTATCTCTAATTAGAAAATGTAAAATTAATTACTTTAACTTAATTTAAAATAATGTTGAATTGGATCATAGACAAGCATTAAAACTTTGAAAGCTTCCTGAAGAAATCATAGACATACACATTTCTAACATTGGATAAGGAAAGCTTTCTTTTTCCCTAAGGGGGACAAAAATGCATTTAATAAATGAACATAGAAAAGAAGCACATTATTTCTGGAAATTGGGGGTGGCTCTTCAGAAAATGGGCTCTTGACTGAATCCTATAATTTCTGATGTAGCATAATGCATGTGCACTGTGGGGGACTTTTAGCATCAGAGCAAGCATTTAAAGGCAAAAGGATAATGAAGAATGGGTACCTAAAGGTTATTCTAACATGTGTCATAAACTATAGTTTCTCTATTAACCAGGTAGATGGCTTTGAATGTATGGAATAGCTTAGGTAGTAGAGGATAGGAAAGGCGGGATTAAGACAGTCAAGCAAGTGGTTAGCTTTGCTTTGTCTCTAGGTGGCATCCATACTTGGTCCAATCTAATTTATGATTTTATGGGAGTGTGAAGTCATAATTGTCAAATTGGATTGTTTTAATAAACCCTTACCATCAAATGTTACATACAAGATCTCCTGAATTTTAAACTTTGTAAGGGTGTAAAGTGTGTAATAGTGTGTAGGTCAGAACAAAATCACACATGCACAAATCTCCAGGCAGGTTGTGGGTTGTGTGTTTTTCAGTTTACGGTTTGTGTCCTGAGTGTCAATCTTCAGGACTTTAACATTCTTGAATGAGGATGATGAAAGACTGTTTAGAAATTTCTGACTGGGACAATTGATTGCAGTAACTGGAGTCAGAAATCAGAAATTACAAGCATATGCAGGTGCATGAATCTGTTTGGCTCACATTCAGTTTAGAGTGCCTATGTAATGGAATTTTCTAGAAGGCTTTGGAGTTCCCCAAACTCCAACAGGAATTAAAGACAAGGTGAAAGATGGAAAATTGGGTGTTATTACTGTGATTGTGGGACTTTGGTTTGTAATTCAGAAACTACCCCACTCACTTTCCTTATGTTATCTTTAAAGTTGGTGATCTCAATGCCTACTGAGTAGTTTATTTAAAGGAAAATCCTTAGCTTGCTCTTCTTTCCATAACCTGTCCCATACTTTTTTTGTGCAATGCCATTTTCTTCTCATGTAAGACAATCTCAAAGTGACAAAGCCATTGATTGTGTCCTAAGGTCTTAGTGACACACTCCACGAAAAGCAGCATTGTATAAATGCCAATAGGAATATTTTAAAGTACTTATCCCCCAGATGTCCAAGCTTTAACCAGTGAAGTCAGAAAACATATGGGATCCGATAATGAAAAAGGGCTACTCGGAAGATGCTTGGCATGCTTTTCAGCTGATAAGAGGAAGTTGTTAGAATTTTAAGCTGGAGAGACTGGATATGTACTTTGAAGGGATTATTTTGGTAAGAAATTTTCAAATGCATTGGAGAAAGGAAGAAGGGCTTCATGGATTCTGTTTTGAGACTTTTCTATCCCAAGGTGAGAGAAAATTTATGCTGTTAATTGTTTGTTGTAATGGTAATAGCAAACGAAAGTAGTAAAAATTCACCAGGAGATGTACTGCGTTTTAGAATCAGTCTTTGAGTTTGCTTTCGTTTGCCTGTGAGCATGCTCTTGTTAGTCATGAATATTTCTGCAAACTGGATTTGATTTAAAATCAATTTAAAAATATTCATTAACTCTTGTGTGCCATACTGCCTTGTGCCACTCCAGATAACAAATAATCCACTGCAAACAGGCCCTGCTCACAAGGAGGCAAAACCATAAATCTCCAAGCTAAGGAGGAATGATCTATACAAGAGGGATCTCAGAGTTCTTTGCACATCCCTGGTTCCAGCAAGGTGCTGAAATGACAGGTGGTCTGGAAGTGGGAGAATAAAGGTAGCCAGAATGCCACTAAACTTCACATAGAAATCACCCATTTGCAGTTGCTCTTAGAAGATTAATAAGGAGATGGATGTGCAGCGAAAACCTCTAAATGACTATATTTTTACATTTGGAAACTGAAGGCGAAACCAGCCCATACCATCTGTTGGCTTGGCAGCTGCGACAGTTGACAGCCTTGCTCAATGGAGGAGCCAGCATTAGCTTTTGGGAGGATAAACGCACAATTAAGCACGGCTGGGAGTGCTTGCGGACAGTGGTTTTTGTGGAAAGCCTAGAATCTACATCCTTGCTTTTTATGCTGTGCATAGCTCAGAATGTTGAAAGTTTCCTCTCTGGACAATCATCTCATTTCCCCTCACCTCTCAGCATGGTATGATGGTTGCTGTCTCAAAAACTGACCTGTGGTGCTTAGCTAACAGAGACCCCACACATGACTGAGACTACTCACATTCTACTATGGGAAAGGGGATTTCACCAGGTCGATGCCTCTCTTTGCTTCCACAAGAGTGTATAAGGGGTTAGCAATCTATTAAGGAAGGGATTCTTCTTTGTGTAGGAGCTTGTTACCCTCATTCATGCTTCTGTAGGTAGCCCAGCTTCATGTTGGTTCACTAGCCTGTCTCCAGCAGTAATCCTTGAGTTTGTCTGGGTAAATAGATATCCATCCATATCTTCTCTGGAAAACTCACACAAGCAACTCATTCACAACCCTGTCTTACTATTCATTTCTTCCTCAAGATCTCAAGCTTCTCTTGGGTTTCTGCATACTTGCTCAGCAGGGTTCCTTTTATTCCTCTGCATTTGCCAACCAAAAATTCTGAATCAATTCTACTCTCAATGTTCTTGAAACACCCAGATCTGTTTGTTTCAGGATTCAATTATGTGAAGATGGTGATTTGATCTATTCTAACCTTCAACATTTAACTACGGTTATCCACCTGAATTCCTCTTCTGCAAATATGATACTAAAAATCCTTCTGAAAGGAAGACTAGTTTTTATATACTTGGTGGCAAAAACCAGTGTGGTATGAGGTTATTAACATCTGAACCTGAACATATCTAATGCTATTACTTAATTAAGTCATATTAGTATGACTATTATTATTTCACTAAGGAAGTATATATAAATGGCAATTTAAAAGAAGATATATAATATATTATATGGTGGAAATTTCTGCCTTCTTTGGAGACTCAGTTGTGTCATGTGATGTTTTTTGTTGTTGTTGTTATTGTTTTGGAAACTGTCTTATGAGAAGATGTTTTGCTGAGAACAGACACGTGGTGTTTTTCTGGAAGCAGCCTGGAATAGTAACATGTGATGTTTTGTTAGAGCAGATGCTTGAGAGAACATGTGGTGTTTGGAAAGGGTATAAATATAACCCAACAGACAGTGGACAATGCTGTGTGGTATTGGTTCGCCTTGCCACTCTTTGCTGGCCAATATTTGTACAGAGAAACGTACCAAAGAAGTTCTGGTGGTATTTCAGCAACTTCTTGCTACTTCTGCAGACTCAGGCCAATTGGCAGACTCTTATAGCTATTTCTGGACCAAAATACCTTTGCTAATTCATGAATGATGTTTGCAACTGGATCGAGCTACTGCTGTTGATTCATGTGAAGTAAAGTGATGATATCCCGACAACACAGATTAGATTTGTTCCAAAGATCTGTTTCTAAGCAGGTCCACACCCTCCTTTGCCCTATTAACCTTTCCTTTCTACTACCTTTGGTGGGTGGTGGGCTAGAAGGGGGGTTGGAACATTTAAGAATAATGTTGGTTTTAAAAATATATAAGCCTATTAATCCTACATTATTGCATCACTAAAGCAAAAATATGAATTCTGAAGCACACATAGCCCCAATACTTTGGTATAATATTTTTGTGAAACTACCAAGATTGTACAGTGGTATTTATTTATTTATTTATTTTACAGTAGTCTTGGAATGTGATGAGTGCACTATTGCGTCTGTTTTCAGATGAAAGTAGAGTGCTGTGGTTTGAAGGTAGATGTTCTTTCATACTCCCCTGGTTCCTTTGCCCATGGCTTTTTTCAGCAGCTATTGTTAATTTTATTATTAAACCAAAGGGTTTAGTGACAAAAATGAAACTTTGAAAACTAGAAGTATGAATTAAAGTCATTCAGCCTGCAAATGTCTTTGTTGTGAAAGCTTGTCTGTCTTTTGTTCTGTGCAGTTGTTATATATCTCAGAAAAAATAGACATGACCCATATATGAATGTTTTGTATAAAGCTTCCATTCACTTAAGTTCTCTTATACACTGCTCTAATGTGGTAACTCATCTTCCACCTCATGATTTTGGTATTCTCAAAGCCTCTGGTACAGGGGATTTAGAGCATAACCTCACAAACAGAGATTAGGTCTTGCTTATTCCTGATTTATCGCCCACCTTTCCACATATGCACCACTTCAGAAAGGACTCATACAGGACTAGAAAAATAAATATTCTTGTGAAATAAATGTTATAAGTAAAAAAATTTATATTTTCTAAGTAATTTGGATCATAACATGCTAAGAAATAATCTTGCTTTTAGTATTTTTACGTATATTCTCTTTTTCAGATCTAGCTACTTACCCGTCATCTTTCTATTAATTAATTTATTATCTATCTGTCACCCATTTATCTACAGTCTATCTATCTTTCTATCTATCCATCCATCATCTATCTACCTGTCATTTATCATCTATATATGTATCATTTATCTACATATATATCAACCTATCATCTATCTATTTATCTATAATCTATGACTATCAATTATCCATATCTATCATCACTTGTTTATTTATAGTCTACATATTTATCTATCTATAATCTGTCAATCTATTCAAAAATTTTTTATCTATTGCATATATAATTCATAGTATAACACATGATTTTAATATATTTAAAGTCACCAATCTGTGTTATCTGTTTATCATGTCTCTATCTCTCATCTATTTAAGTATATTTATCTGGTAAGTGGGATCTATGAAGGTCAGCAATTTTAAGGGTGGTAAACACTGAATGGTACTGTCTGAACAAATAATACAAAAAGTACTGTGTAGAACAGCTTTGACTATGCACTTTATGAATCTAAGTAAGAATTTCTAGAGAACAATGGCTTATTCAAAAAGAGTATGAAAATTGAATTTCTGTACATAATACTACATTGTTGTGAAGATTTGAATAAGAACAGTCTATATAAGCTCAGAAATTTGAATGCTAGTTAACAGAGAGGGGAATTATTAGAAGGTATGATCTTACAGGAGGAAGTGTGACCTTGTTGGAGGAAGTTTTTCACTGGTGGTGGGCTTTGGGATTACAGAATTTCACAGAAGACCCAGTGTCTCTCTTTCTTCCTGCTGATCCAGATATAGAACTCTCAGCTATTTGTATCTCTCCAGCACCACATTTGCCTGTGATCCTCCATGCTTCCCACCATGAGGATAGCAGACTAAACCTCTGAACTATAAGCCAGGCCTAATTAAATGTTGTCTTTTATAAGAGTTGCTCTGAACGTGGTGTCTCTTCACAGCAATAGAACTTCCAACTAAGACAATTGTTTTTGAACACCTGTGACAGTTAAATCTTCAATAAGCAATATGTCTGTGTGCTTCAGATTTTCCCATTCTCACACTAAATCTAGATATGTATCAACTTTGAAACTTTGAAATCTGATAGCTGTAACATGAGATTTCACTCTAATGTGCATTTTTCAATGCTTGTGTAATTGAGAACATCCTTTATGTTTTGGTTATTCATCAGTAGTTTTCTATCTACAGATTAATTTTTTCAAGAATATCTTCCTTTGGATTTCTGTCCTTATTTCTATTCAATAGCTTATGCAGATATAATGGAGAAAAGTTCCATTTTATGAAAATATTAAAATTTCTTTCATGTATTTGTTTCAGTTTTGATTTTTTTTTTATTTTTTAAGTTAAAACACAGCTACAACAATTTCCTTTATTCTCTTCCTCCCTAAAACTCTTCTCCTTTGTCCTTCCCTCTTATTCTGTCTCAAATCAAGGCTTCTGGCTTCTTTTTCTTTAATTTAGAAATATATAAATATATATTCTATATACAAATATATATAGAATATATATAATATCAAAGAGTGTATACATATATTTCTAAATATGTAAATATAATCTGCTCTGTGTGTATAATGTAACTTGAATATATATGATTTCAGGGCTGAATACTTTGTATTGGATAAGCAAGTAGGGTCTCTGCCCTGAGGAAGACTATTTCCTCCCATACTCATTGTTCCTTACTTACCTGTAGTTCTTACTCTTGGGCATTTTGGGTAAGTAGATTTGCTGATATTCTAATCTACTTACATTTATACTGCAGTGTAAATACATATTCATCCATACATAGGCAATACTAATTGGACTTAGTCTTGACAATAAATAATTTCACAAATAAAATTAAGTCATGAAACTGGCAGGGGAGGTCTTGGGGGAACATATAGGAGCAATCAGAGGAGATATACATATATTATCATGTTTAATAGTATACATTTACAAAATTCTAAAGACTAAGATTATTAAATTTATATAAATGTAAATAAAATTTTATAAGAAATGAGAAAATTGAAATAAAATTATTCAGAAGCTTTTCTTAGTTTCTTATGTTCTGGGAAACTTTAAAAAATATCACAATAATTTTCTTCAAAATACATAACTTTCCTCTGAAACTATGGGTCCATTGCTTTGGAAGATTCCATTTTTCCTTCTATCCACACTTTTCCAGCTCCCTCTCTCCCTCTTCCCCTTCCTCCCTTCTTTCTGTTTATCCCATGTTCCTTCCATTTCCTACAGCTTTCTCATCACCCATTCTACTACCCCATATGCACAGTTTAATTAAAGAGAAAGCCCAGATGCTCTGGGCTTTAGCTATATCAACCACATTTTAAATCAACATTGCTTGGATTATGGATGCGAGTTCTGTGCCTAGGGGCACAGTGACTTCTCCGATTTCTGGTTTGTATTTCATTTTGCTTAACATCTTGTCAGTTCTTTTTACTGTTTGTCCACAAATCTGCTGGGCTTTCACTCTGACTTTCCCATTGGACCCCATGTCATTGTGGATTCCAGATGTGAGCAGTGGTCTGGTGTTTCTCTAGCCCCAGATGGAAAGGCTACCTACTCTCTTGAAAAAGGATTCAAAAAGAAAAAAATGGCTTTTGAGTTCCCAAGCCAATTTTTGTTGTGGTTGTTGTTGTTTCTGGGTTGGATCAGGACTTCATCCTGCTTGTGACAATTACAGGCATCATCAGTAACCATACCCAGTTTCCATGGTTTAAACTAGTATCAGTCTTTTAAAGGTATTGTTTTTAAGCTATTTTATGGTTGGTATTTTCAGTGATAAATTTGATTATAAACTTAGAAATTGATAAGTCATCTGATGTTGTAAATTGAAACTTTCTCAAATGCTTTTTATTCTATTTCTACATAATAAAATTTGCTTCCTTTAAATACATTATCTTACCTTCTAATTCAGTGTTGTTGTTGTTTTATACAATGTCACTGTTTATTCTGATTTTACCTTTGTTTAATGCTGGGCTTGTTGTTGTTTGCTTGGAGTCCACATCCTTCTGTCATCTTGCTGTGACTTGTCTTAGCTTATCTTCCTGAGACTCATTTTCATCCTTGGGTTTTAACATTCTGGATGGACTTTCTCTCATTTCTGTAGCACCTGTTATTGATCAGATACCCATGCCTTCTTCTGTGTAATTGTTTGCACAGATACAGAGTTTGTGTGTGTGTGTCTCTCTGTGTGTGTGTGTGTGTGTGTGTGTGTGTGTGTGTATTTTAATCACTCATTTTGAAATACTTTTTCTAGGACCAACTAGTAATTATATTACTAGTTGGTAATATAATCTGAAAGGAATATTCAGATAACTTAGTATTTGTCCTTTGATCTAGACCTTGCTTTAGATTTTATTTTTCCCATCTACACAGTATAATGACATAATGGTTGGGAATACCATATCAAGTGCTTCCAAAGATATACTCTGATTTGAATTTGAACTTTGCTCATGTGAAATTTTATGTATATCTGTTTCTGCTACTGAATACATCAGAGTTGTTTCTGCAGACACTTGATACCAGCATGTGGACCTGTTGGATTGACATCCATCAGTGATTTGGGTTGTGAAGGAACTTGGATCCCCTCACCTTGGGGATTTGTGCTGTAAAGATCTGTGATCAGAAGCCTTGAGCTGACTCACTCCTCACTTTCAGGGCTTGTGATTTTACTCTGTAGATTTTGTTAATCTTTTTATAGATATTAAGACTTGCAGCTATAGCTTTCTCTTTATTTAGCAAAAGAAAAAATAGAATGCATTTATTGTTGCTTTTAGATTACTTCTTAGATAAAGAACATTGAAATGTTCATTTAATGACTTCATTTGAAATGGAAAGCTGATTAAGAAGTATGATCTATTTTTTATTCTATGATTAAATTTTCAATTTGTTAAATACTATTTGTACATTTCTCATTTCCTGGAAATCAGTCTTTTATGAGGAATACATATTATATTGCATTAGCACTATTCAGAATATACTAGGATAATCAGTTTTCAAAATCCTTTTGATCCATTGATGCAATAAAATGTGTTAGTATACATTTAAAAATAAATCCTCCTTGCAGTTTTGAAATAAATTGTTTTGAAAAGCTAATAACAAAATGAAAAAGTTGCATTTACTGAGTACTTAATACTAAGTTTTATTGTTATACACTCAATAAATATTACTAAATATTTTATGGATGCAATATTTTGAGAGTTTCACACCACTTCCATAATGTTAATGGTATTAACACTTTATATTTGAGGAGATGAAGACACACCAATCATAATCCATGCAGCTTCACAATGCAGTGGGTATGGAAAATAATGGTTTAATTTGAAGGTGTACATTTCTTTTGTCTTTAAACTGTTTTTGGCGCTGTAGTAATTTAGACACCATTATTTTCCAAATAGCTTGTAATTATAGTTTTCATTTTTCTTTTAAGATTTTTCTTGTGTTGGTTTTTGAAATATACTTTTATTGTTTAATGTTGGCTTTATTGAATTGTTATTAGAGGAAATGGAATGTAATTCTACCTTGGAGAACTAACGTGGATTTTATAGTCACAGAATATAACCAATTTAGGTAAATGTTCTGTAGTCTTTAAAAATGAGATAGATTTTTATTATGCACAAATCCATTATACATGTAATTGTGCATTGCGCGTGACTCGTCTACATATTGTTTATGTGCTCTACTCTCCATGAACATTCAGTCAAAAGCCCAAGGGTTCCATTACATTTTCATATTTCCTTGTGTTTCTTTTAATCTTTCTTGCTAATTCTGATGACTTGTTTCTTGCTATATTTTAACAGTGTATTATTCTCCACTGGAATGGTTGCAACTGCCCCTTTAAATGGCTTTATTTTACACTTAATTTTAGCATAAATGTCATAATTTTCTTTTTCATTGATTTGATTCAAACTATGATATATTTTCCAACTCAACTTTGTTCTATGATATGCTTTGTTATGTTCTCTTTCACACACATACACACACGATGCATACATACACAGATCATTGGATTTATCATAGTGACCGGTAGCTGTGCATTTGCACTAAGACCTCATCAAATATGCACAGTATGTTTTGCCTTTTTAAAAGCAGAACAGAAAGACTCATCTCAGATGAGAGTCATACTTAGAAGCATACTAAGGAAGATTCCTTGAAACTGTCAATTACCTTGTGTTAGCTTTCAAGAGATTCTGCTAGGCTCTTCCCAGGGACCTAGTAAAGTTTTAGGTCACCATCTGCTTTCATTGCCTGCCACCAGGTGTGAGTAACATATAAAAGGAGTACAGCCCCCCCCTCCCCGCACACACCCCTCCCCCACAGTTTGCTCCCTCTTTCTCTATCCCTGTGTGTTCCTGGCCTGTTTCTGTCTTCCCCCATTCTCTCCTCTATTCCCTGCTTTTCTGCCCTCATGGCTCTGCTCTAATCTGTCTGCCTCTACCCATCTCCATGCCCTCACCCGCTATTTTCCCCCCACCCCCCAAATAAACTCCCTTTATACCAGGTCAGTTGCATGGTGTGATTTCTCAAGGATACACCTTGGCATGGGCCTGCCAGGTACCCCCCTCTCCATATTGGAGATGGAGATGCCCAGAAGTATTTCAGAAGGTTAGAGGAACTCCTTTGTCAGCAGAAACTGGAAGTCATTAGAGCCTTGGGTTCAGGAAGAAGGACCTGTTCCTGTGCCAGGGGATGGTGTCCAGAGCCCATCCCTTAACAGCACTCCCCAGCGGAACAGGTAGTTCCTAATAAGGCCATACTAGGAACTCAGGACTGCTGGGGTAACCGATGCAAACAAACCAGAGTCACCCATGCCCATTTCTGCCTGGATCAGGCCCCTTCAGGAACTAAAACAGGTAGTGCAGTTCTTTGAATAAGTAATCCTCCCTGGAGGGAGATAATCCTCCTTCCAGACTGTAAACAACTCCTCAGGAGCAATGTCTTGTGGAAAAGAGAAAGGAAAGCCACAGGCACGTGCTCTCACTCCAGGGAGTTCTCAGTGCACATCCTGCAGACTAACAGAGGAACACTCTTGGGAATGGCTAAGTCCTTATGGCTCTTGGTCTCCAGAGAGGAAGGGAGCTACCACGCCTCCTGCCAATGTGGTGTGTACTAGAGAGACTAGTTAATTGGAAAAATAAGAGATGTGGCCAGTTACACCCAAACATGAGGGTGTGGTCACAAAGTTAGATAGCATCTTTATATTCTAATTGTGGTTTGGTTTGACATTTAAAAATTCTTGAGTTTAATGTATCTGTCCAAGATGCAGACTTTATTCAAGCAAATATATCTCAATTATTATTATTATTTTTTTACATTTATGTATATGTGTGTGTGTGTGTGTGTGTGTGTGTGTGGTGTGTGTGTTGTGTATTACACATGTGCTTCTGGCTGTCAGAGGATAATTGTAGCTGTCCAGCAGCCAAGGACAAATTGGGTTATCTAAAGGGGGCTGGAAATAAGAAAGGGACAGGGTGTGAGAGAAGGATGAAGCCAAGACAAAAGGTTCTAATCAAGGCTCAAAGTTTAATATTTAGTACTGCATTTATATAGGAAGAACCCACAGACTCCATCCTTTGTTTCAGCTGGACTGAGTTGCAAAGCAAGCTCAGGGGGCTATCAATTCCTCAAAGCTCCTGTAGGAAATTGCAAATGCAGCAAGGCCAGAAGACTCAAGCTAGGTTGTAAAACTGTGGTGGACTTGTTTAGCCTACTCAAGGCTGGGAGAAAGGCACAGATAATGTGTGAGATTCAGTTCTTTCCTTTCACTGTGTGGTTCCTGGGGATTGAAGTCAGGTCTTTGAGTTTATTTGCAATCTTTTATCTACTGAGCCATCTTATCAGTCCCATTCCCTATCATTTCCTAGTTTGTAGTTTGCTTTATTTTTGTGTTATCTATTTGAAGGTTTGAATTATAATCTACCCTCTAGTTTCCTATCATGCTAGTATTCTTTTATACACTCTATGAACTTTTTGACCTTTTATTTCAATTTATGGGATATAAAATGTTGCAACTTATGGCTATATATATATATATATATATATACTCTGATTTTTGAAGAATATTTTCTTTTTCTATTTTTTTACATTTAAATGGTCTCTTGTCTTGGGAGAACATACATTGAAAATTCCGTATAGTGGTCTTCCAGGTCATACAGACAGATCAGACAGACCATACTAGATGATGTCCTTCACTTCCTTTACCTCAAGGTGATTCCTTTAACTATTGTGCTTTAGAGCCAGGAGTCATCCTCTGTTGCTTCTAGGACAGGTTTACCCTTCAGTACCATCATGCTTCCTCCTTCTCATCTAGGGGATGTTCTGGGGCTGAGTGAAGGCCTCCCCTTCTCCAAGAAGCTTTGTATCCCATCAATACTAGTCAGTTTCTTCCTTAAGGTTAATTCACACAAATGCTATACTTTTCTGTTTCCTTCTTGTTTCAAACAGTGACAAGAATTTTCCCTTCTAAAAATACATGTTAAGCGTTTGTAGAAGAGATAAATGAGATACTATGACTTATCTGTAATAGACCAAATATTCTGTAAAAGATTATGGAACAAATAGATCTGTCTTACATATTATTCCATGCCTGCTACATACACTGACTGACACAATAATTTTAAGCTTTTATCATTGTCTAGGTTAATTCTTATCATAAAACACATGTGAACTTTTTCAGACCTCTCAGGACCTGACATCACTTTTGCTGATAAGATTGGGTCAACTCGTTCATAGTACAGCAGGTTCTTGAATGATTTGTTTCTCTTACTAATTTCAGTTCTCGTGGTTCTATGTATCTAGTGCTTAATGCATGATACCTTTTCTTTACCTTACAACTTATTTCCAATCAGTTCTTTCCTTTTATGAGGGAAACTTGCCTGAGTATTTATTTTCTAATCCTTTTTGTTTATAACATTTTACTTTTTGAGAGTGTTACATAACTACGTCATTTCCTTTACCAGTTCCTCAATCTGACCCTTCCCCTGGATCTGCCCCACATTATTTCTTTCAAATCTGTGTTGTCTACTGTCCCCTGATAAAGGACCAGATACTGTGGGGCAAAGTTATCTCCACAGAGCCTTTTTATCTTTGATTCACAGTTTGTCAGCATAGGAATCTGTTGACTTAAGTCTATTAAAGAGTCTGACTGGAGCTAGACTTCAATAATGAGTATTTATGACAGTAGTCTGGTAATCTTTGCCTGTACTCAGAACTTAAAACCATGAGGCAGGAGGATTGTGAGTCTTCAACCCACCTGAATGATATAGTAAGACCTTGTCACAAACAAACAACCCAATCCAAACCAGACAACCTAATCCCAACGGGACCCAGATTGATATGATTTAATCATAGTTAAATAAGTCTCTCCATATATCAATGTCTTTTTTCTCTGAATGTATAGAATAATACCCCAGGAGTGTTTAGGGTTTAAGCAATGAAACATGTCATATATTACACACTTCACAGCTGAGTGTGCTGTTCATTAAGCAGGTGTAGTGTTTTACTTTGGCCAGACAGTTCCATCTTTCCAGGATGGCTGTAGTCAATCTGGTCATAGAATCTGTTTCTATTTTGCAAAGCTCAGTAGGAGATGCATCCTTCTTGGCTTCTTGCCTAACCAATATTGGTCTCTGTGTCACTCACTCTGCTGGTGATTTTGCAACATGATAGTGACAACCATTGCTTTTATAAGTATTCATTCTTCTTGTATTGACAAATTTTTAGAATATATATTTCTCTTCCTACCCCATGATCTGTAAATATTTTTGGCAATTTAGTTCTCATACACTCTCTGTTACACATTGCTCTTTTGTACTTGTTTGTCTTAACAATCCTTCTAAAAAACTTACTTGGGTTCCATTTATCTTGCCTCTGAGCCAGATCACATTTTTCTTAGTAGTGTTCTTCATATGCCATGTTATACACCAAGAACATCTGATTTCTCCTCAGGTTCTATTAATCACTAAGACCTTAACAGAATTGTAAATGATGGACACATAAAAGCTGACAAAGGACCCATTACCAATGCATATGAATAATTGCAATGTGATGTGTTCTCTCAGCCAGAACTGCTATTTGAACTATTTATTCATTGAAAAATTATTAAATGAAGTCCATATGCAAAGAACTCTTTTAGCAAGATGTTGACAATAGCAAATTAAACAAAGCAGATCAGACCCACCTCTTATAGAATCTACAAATTAATGGGCAAAAGCTTCAAATAATTTATCTGTAAAATGGAAGTGGAATTTATTGTTTCCAACTATGACTGAGGGAACAAATCTACAGGCACACACACATACACCCACACAGAGAGAGAGAGAGAGAGAGAAAGAGAGAGAGAGAGAGAAAGAGAGAGAGAGATGCACACAGAGAGACACACTTTCAGACACACAGAGAGACACACATATACACAGACATACAGACAGACACACACACATATATACAAACACATACATACACACACACACACACACACACACACAAACTCCACAATTATTTTATATCATAAAACCCAAGTAAGATTACATATTTGGAAGGATTGTTGAGATCAACAAATACAAAATAAGGAGGAATGTTTGACAGAGACTGTGTGAGCTGAATTGACAAAAATATTTACTATCTGGCCCTTTTGCTTAAAATGTCTGCCAACTCCATATGATTAAGGGTGACAATTAATGTTTTTGTGTTGATTTCTGTCCTGACTTGCTCACAGATACTTACTTATTAAAAGCACCCCCTAACTGCTTTGAATTCTCCATCTACTAATCTAGAAATAACTAGAAGTTACTACTAACCTGGGAGACGAAAGACTCTAGCTTGTATATGCTTGTACTCACAGAATTTTAAGAGAGTCTTGGTTTGTGCCCTAAAACCATTTATGCAGCTTTTTATTGCATTCTATCCAATTTCCATCGCCAATATCTACATTTCTTTTGCCTGAGGGTTTTTTCCAAAATAATATAAGATGGCTCTGCTTCTATTCATAGAAGTTGAGAAATGCCAAGGACTTAAAAAACAAAACAGAATAAAACAAAGGAACAGCCTCTGGAGTCACTGTGTGAATACCTCAGCTCCTCTTCCCACTGGGTAAAATGATTCCAAGTCTTTAGTAAAATCTTCTATTTCTCTGTGAGGTTAAGGCAGGTTTGTGGCACCTGGCTTCGTGATGTACTGTTTGTTGGCTGGCTTTCTCTACCTTTGTCACTGTTCTGTTGTCTAGCAGTTTCCTCCAAAGTTAAAACCCTCCATCTTGGAGGGAACCTTCTTACATGTGTCATTGAATGTGAAGGGAAAGAACGTGATGTGATGTGATGTGATGTGATGTGATGTGATGTGACAGGATGGTTTAGGACATTTAAAGGGAAGTGAAACAGCAGGGCATTCTAGAGACACATGCAAGTCTTTGTCCTAAGGAAGAGCTGCATCTAGGCAGGAAGAGAATAACTCAATGTGGCCTCAGGAAATTCCTGAAACTGACCGAATTCCCCAGGTTTCCTCCATCCTCAAGAGTGTATAAGCAATAAAGATTGCTGAGAGTTACTCTTTGGTGAGCCACGTTTCAAGGAAGACTCACAAACAAGCCCAGCTACCTGGAAGAATCAAAGACTAGACCGGGATCCAGGAAGAAACAAAGACCAGCCAAACTTCCTAGAACAGTGGTTCACAGGGATCATAGAAGACTACCAGAAAGCACATATTTACATTATGATCCACAGTAGTGGCAAATTGCAGTTATGAAATAGCAACTAAAATAATTTTATGGTTGGAGTAACCACATCATGAGGAACTGTACTAAAGGACTGCAGCATTAGGAAGGGTAAGAACCACTGAACAATAAAAACAAAGTGAGAGGTCAGCTCGGAAATTTTGAGATATTCCACCAGGGTCCCCTCCCCCCTCCGAGCACATGGAAGAAATAGGTTAGAAAGCATGTAGGCTGGAAGGGAGGGGCTGAATAAACCCCTGCTACCTTATTCCCTAAAGATCAATCAGTTTAAAAGTCATACTGTTCTGCCAATCACATTGTACCTAATGGTAGCTGCTCTAAAATCCTATATAAGGTCCCTGAATGGGCTCTATGAGGTCACCCTCCCATCTTGGTATGTAGAGCGACCTCAGCATGCTGATGAATCAATAAATTTCTCTTGCATTTAGCATCAATCCCCAACTCCATGTGTTCACTCGGAGGGAGGGTCTTGGGTAAGTTAAGACTCTCCAGAGTCTTACAAAAGAACTGCTGGAGGAGGCTAAGACCAATGAACCATTTTGAAAGGATGCCCTCCAACTATTGAACTGTTTCAGAAGCTATGGAGTGTGGTCTAGGTTTCCAGAGTTTTTGTGATCTGCCACACTCATGCTGGGATGGTCTTTAGTGAGGCAGTTCTTTTTGAGTCTTTTCTGGTCTTTTAAAGTAATCCCTCAACCATATTTCTAAATGTAACACAAACAAAACTCATTGACCCAACATGTTTGACTTTGGTAGTTATCTGTATGCTGGTCCACTGTTTCCTCCTCATCTTAATTGAGAAAACTTTTATTCATGTCTTCCCAGGAAAACATTTGTCACACAGATTCCGAGTGTCTCCTAAAGAAACCAATTTGCCGCAGTCAGTTTTTTACCTAGTCGGCTGAAGAAACTCAAACCAATACTGATTTTCAAAACTTCTCCACCAGGAAGTTATCCTTCTACAAGATCTTCCAACTTAAAGCATCCCCAGCTTCCATTACGGCTCCTTAAAATTGCTCTCTGCAGTTACTCATTTTGAGCATAGCACAATTTCCTGTGGTCTAATGTGTCTATTCTTGATTCTGACATTGTGGATGGGTTAAGCAATTAATTTTGTGATTGGATACTGGTGCTTTTCAGCCTCCTCCAGATTCCTATTAGTGAAGAGACTTCCTGGGTACCCTCACAATGGAAAATTCACAACCAATAAACACTTGAATCTTAAGATTTACATTGGCCAGGCAGGTTGCAATACCAAGTGCTAATAATAACTCCATTTTTCCTCACACCTTAGCAGAAAATCCAGGCAGCTGTGTCCAATTATGCTGAACACAGCAAACTCAAACTTATTAAAGGTAGGAAACAGGCTGCTTCGGGGTGTTGAAAACCTCAAAATAACGTGAGGATAATTTCTCAAGTGTACAGTTTACTTGTTGTTTCTTTTTTATTTTATTTCACAAGCCAACATTAAGTTTTAGTTTTCAAATGTAGGGCAGGAGACAAAGTTCTCTTTAGTACATAAAAGTCAGAGTCCAAGTTATGAGGTCTGCTCTGAGCAGTCAGAGCAGATCACTTTTCCATTTAGAGTAGAACAATGCACTGCGTAGGGCTTCCCAGGAGGGAGGGAGTTTGATTAAAGCTTTAACTGAGCTTCCCAGTAGAAAATCAAGATGTGGAGAAAAGGAGGATGACAGGGAAGGGATTTTAATGTTTTGGCACATTGAGTCCATTCAGCCTAAGTGAATGTCTCATTCATGATGTGACTTGCATAAGGCAGGGGAAAGTTCATGTTTCGTCACAATCTAAATTTCTTTTATCTTCAGGTCACACGTCTTCATTATATCACCTCTGAATTCTAAGGAGATGACGTGACAAGCAACTTATTTCATCTCCAAGTTTTTCTGACCTTAATCTCCATGCATCTAAGCGGTTACCATGCCACAATACAGATCAGCTGAAACTTTTTTCTTTCCTATAATGAAAATAATTGGCTCCTGTACTAGTTTTTTCTAGTAAGGGCCCACAAAAAACTTCTTTTGTCAGGTTTTTTTAAACTGAATAACCTTTTCTGCATACTGAACTCTTTTGCAACTGTACCTAAGCAAGGTAGAAAGTGATTTTTTTAACATGATCTCACATGGTATGACCTTATTGTTTTTGTAAATTTTCCATCCCTCCATTTTAATTAAGTTCCTTGTCATATTTTAAGCATACTTTTATTAAGATAGAGAGACAGATGAGCTGTTGGGAGCTAATAGTCATACATCCAAATATATTTCTAAACACTTATTATCATATCATTTTATTTTTCAACAATACTTTGAGCTAGGAATATTCTGAGCTTTATAGTTCTTTAAATATGTGCATGAAATGTATTACTATATTAGATAGTAACTCTCTATACAGCATATATGCATTTGATATATAAAATATATGTGTGCTTATATAGCTTTTTAATGGGATAACAAGAACTTTTATCTTTCAAGTTGTTCATTCCTGTACACTTTCATCAGAGTGCATAAGAAGCAAGTGTGCTGTCCAAGTTCTTCTTATTTTTAACTTTTTAAAAGAACAGATTAAGTTTGTGTTTTTATTGTTCAGACTGAGAAAGTACAATGCACCGGCTACATTTATATTGGTTGTCATGGTTTCCAATACTTCAGAAATTGTCCAAGAACAGAGTGGAATTTTTCTCACCATGCAGAGATGCTTTTCCCTAATTTTTTGTGCCCACGTAATGTACCAGTTTGAGTCGTCTGCTTTTCTCCTCCCCATCTGTGCTGTTTGCAAGGGGTGGAGAGAAAGAGAAAGAATTTAAGAGGCAGGTGGAAGAGAGACATGCTTTCACTTCCAGCAGCTGTCAGCTTACAGTCCTGCTCTTATGCTTCGTGTCTAGGGAAGGCTTCACTTCCTCTGTATAGGCCACACCTCTAGTTTGTTTAATTCCCCTCAAAGCTCTCCTGCATAAACAGCAGATTTCATGCAGGAGGCTAGGCAGAGACCAATGGTCCAAAGAGACTTTCTGCAAACAGCTTTATTGTTGTTGTTGTTGTTGTTGTTATTATTATTATTTGCTGCGGCAGCTGTTTTTAGCTGTTTTTTTTTTTCTGACCATGTGAAGGATCTGATGGGTTTTTCATTTATTTGTTTGTTTGGTTGATTGGTTTGTTTTTGTTTTTGTCTTAGTTTTCGGTCATGACAACCTCTGGTTCTGGTCTAACTACTCACCTGTATTATTTTATTTCTCCTAAAGCCTGAAAGCACATCTTCCTCAAGGAAGGTGCCACTTACCTTCGTTCTAGGTCCCCTTTCATTTTGGAAACCATTATTGCATCCTTCCTCTCTATTTCAGATCTATCTCTTACTGGGTTATTTTGAGTTTGAAAAATATGTTCTGCATAACAAATTTTAACCCTCAAAATAAACTTCTGAAAAGATGCAGTTGTTGTACCCATTTTACAGATAGGATAACTGCAGAAGAGCATAGTGTGTGGACCTAAAACTTTATGAAATTAGATATTGATTTACTCATTCAAGATATTCACTGTCAAGAGACTATGACTTGAGTGTTTTTGTCAGTGTTGGAAACACATTACTGAGCAACATCAATGCAGCTTCTGTCTTCATGGAACATTTACTCAATTTATCTTCATATAAGGCCATGCTATCTCTAGAGGCAAATTTTATCAAAAAACACTGGGGCATTTTTGTCCTTTGTAAACTGCTCTCTCATTTTAGAAATCTGTCTGACCTATTGTCAGAGATGAGAATTCCAATAGAAAAGCGTACTGTGTCTGCACAATCTTTTCTCCTTCCTACTTTCCTAATACTCACAGATCCAAGTTGTCTTTTTACTCTCTCACATGACCCTCTTAACACCTGAGGTCATTGGCTTTAACCATGGCCAAGTCAAAGGTTTATTTTGTAAATGTAGAATTAGGGATAAGAAATGAAAAAAAAATCAAAAAATTGCTTGCTATTTGGAAAGAAAGGATTTACATGATTATTTGTGTATGTGTATGTGTGTGTATGTGCATGTGTATGTGCTTGTAAGTATGTGTAGGTGCATGCATGTGTGTACATGTATGTGCATATGTGTATATGCATCTGTGTATGTGCATGTACATGTATATATATGTGTATGTACATATATGTATATGCATGTGCACGCACACATGTGTGAGTATATGTGTGAGATTGAACCAATATGTGTCTCTGTGTGAATGAGCATGTATGTACTGAGGTCAGAAGAGAATTTCTTTGGGTTTAGTCCTCATCTTACATCTTGTTTGAGTCAGGATCTCTTTGTTCTCTCTGCTCGGTATATCACCTAGCTGGCCTGTGAGCTTCAAGGGCTCTCCTCTTTTCATCTTTCATTTCATGGTAGGAGTATTAATTATAGCCAAATGCTTCTGTGTTGGGCTGTGGGTTCTACAGATTCAAACTAGGGACCTCCCACTTATTTTACAAGCCCTTTACCCACTGCCTCCCCACTTAACTCCGTAGCCTGTCACTGTTTTTAGACTGCCATTCTAAGAGTAGACATGTGTTGGGTGGTGAGAGAAAGGACGGGGATAAGAGAGAATTGTATTGGAGACATTTAAGTAGATCTATAGAAAGAAGCACTGATAAGAATCATGTTGTCCTAGGCAGAAGGATATCAAAGGCCTCTGCTTAGCCCTGACCTCCTGTCCTAGTTTCAGATGCTGGGAGATGTGCCTGAGAGACCTGGTACTTAGAATGGTCCTAGGAAGCAGATGCAAGAACTTGATGCTGGAGATGGACACTCATTAGCCAAGTGATAATGAGGATACTGTTAGTGATGCAGATAAACTGTTAGTGGTCCTCCCATGAGGGTGCATGGATTGAGATAAGCTGAGATTCTCACCTGAGATGACCCCTGGGCAAGATCTGGGCTGAAAGACTATCCATGTATACAATGCCAAAGGAATTTTAAAAATGCCCAATAGGACCAATTGTAAGGATAACGTGTTGATCACTACTGACACTTGAAGAGATAAACTGACAAGCTTAGAGAATTGATAACCAATTTAATGTAATGCATGAGAGTCAAATATTTTCCTGGCAACATTTACAAAGAACCATTTACCTACAGCTGGAAGGCAAAGCAACTAAAGACAGGAAGAAGATGTAGTTTTAGAGGAAACCTAAACTCTCAACCTGGCAATTCACAACATCAAAGAAGGAGCCAGTGGAGACATTGTAACCCTAACCTGAACTGATGTGTTCATAGATGAATTTAAGAAAGGTTAATCCTCAGACTCTACTGTCTTTCTGGGCCAGAGAAGTACCATACTTTTCCAGAGGACCAGCCACTTGCCTCATGTTTGGCATGAAAACCAGCCACTTGCCTCATGTTTGGCATGAAACTAGAGAAAACTACAGAAGCAAGTCTTCCTCAGGATCTGCTTCTTCCTCCTCTTCTGGTTACCAAATCAATAACAAGAGATAAATAGCAAAGAGGTCAGTAACTGCTGAGGTATGTGGAGCCTCATATACCACGTAAGGCACAGGCCCTGGATACCATGGATTGATGCCATTGGCATAGTAAGACTTAGATGAATTATGAAGGTACATGTCTTAGTTGGAGTTTCTATTGCTATGAAGATACACCAAGACCATGCCAACTCTTAGAAAGAAAATCATTTAATTGGGTCTGGCTTATAGTTCAGAGGTTTAGTCCATCATCATCATGATGAGAAAAATGATGGCACACATCCAACTCCTTCTAAAGTTTAACTCTACTTTACCTCTGCCCCCAGGATATGGCCAGGAAGAATTGGGAGAAATAGGTATGTATCCCATTGTTTCAGAGTCAGCCCAAAGTGCTGGCACTGAAAATGTAGCCTGCTACAGGCTGAAAATGGTATACATTGAGAATGTAAAGCTGGTATAGAGTAATGAATGTTGTCCTCTGGTTAGTGGATGGTATGTGTTTGTATGGATACATAGCCCTGAGACCCGGCAGTCAGACAGTAAGTGGAATTCTACGTTGATCTAAAAATGAGCATCCACAATAATAATCATAAACTGTCATATTCCCTTGAAATGTTATGGCAGTTGTTTGGTCCTTTTGCCTCACTGGGTCATTGTATTCTCTGCAAGCAGGAGGAGAATTAAAGCAATAGCTTGTGAGTTCTGTATCTATGTGGCTTAGCCATAAGGAAGGAAACACACAGTCTCTGAAGTCTAAAGCCACACACTTCAGGAAGTACATCTGGTGAGTAAATCTTGTTAGTTGTTTCTTGTAGATTAATCAAAAGCAGCCTTAGGGACATGGGCATGTTCAAATAGGGCCTTTAAGGAGAAGAAATTTGCTGATTCTACCATGCTCCCCATCCACAGGATATCATGATAGAATTTGACAATTTCTGAGTGGAGGGTAGACCAAGCTCACAGCGCCAGTTCATCAAAAAGAGCAAACACAGGAGCTGGAGAGATGGTTAAGCACTTAAGAGCACTGGCTGCTCTTCTAAATTCCCAGCACTCACATAGAGCTTACCAAGGTCCTAACTCCAATTCTACAGGATCTATCACGCTCTTCTGGCTTCTGTGGGTACTGAATGCAAATGGAGAACAGACACACATGCAGGCTAAACACATATTCATAAAATAAAAATGAATAATAACTCATACATTATTATTAATTATTATTATTATTAATCAGATGTAAAGGTAAAATACGGAATACCAGAGTCCCATAGAGTGTACTGTTTTGGTAGAAGGAGCTCTGAGCTTGAAATCAAACGGAGCAGATTTTCAAGAGGTACTTATCTCAGAACTAGATGAATTATTGTGTCTCTGATTTTCAATATTACATGGATAGAGTGGCTGTCCTATTTGCCTATTACTATAGAAATCAAATGGTTATCTACCAAGACAAGATAGCACAATGATGCCATCCATGCAGACAGGAATGTTTAAACTCAAACCTCCCACCTTTCGTGTGCCTGTTCCCCTCTTTGTTATGTTGTCTTAGTATCCTGCAATACCCAAGTCCATTTATCTCTCACTTTAAAGAAAAGGATCAAACAGATTTCACTGAGTCCTTATAAAATTAAACAAGATAAGCTTTCTAAGGACATATAACACTACTGTGAATACTCAATATATATTGGCAAGCATTATTATAGCACTAACGAAAACCACAGTCTTCTTCTAGCCTATAAATTCACTGAATATTGGGATTTTAATATATATGAGTTTATTCAAAGACAGTAGAAATTATAAATTATGCATATATAAAATCTTAAGTTATCCTAGCAAAGATTTTGTCACATTGTCCCTATTTGATATATATGTCCTGAGTCATAGTATCATAGTAGTTCACCATTCATTCTTAATACCACCATTCATTCATTCATAAAAGTATTGAATTTAAATGCATATACATGTATGCAGAATTTATTATTATGCTATGTATGCTGAAATCACATTAGCAACTATTTTGTCACCTGAGGTATTGCTCAGCACATGGGTCACTGTGGTTATGGGGAATGCAGGTGAATTAAATGTACCATCCATCTGAATGCGCTAAGTTCCAGAGTGTGTGATGGAGAACAGTCATCTAGTACTCTGCTAACTTGAAAACTGACCCTAGGCCCTTGTCCTTGGAGATCAGTCATTAGGCACATGTTTCATACTTTAGAAATAATTCTATAAACTTCATTATTTAAAAAGAATACCTACAGACAAATCAAAACAAAGCACACCAAAATCAACCAGACCCAAAGTCTACACAATCCAATGAGCTTCCATACAATCCAAAGAGGCATTCAGAATGGAAGCTGTGACACTTCACATTAAATTTTAATAATTCAGTATCAAATATATTTTATGTAATTATCACCCACCTGCCCAAATAAGTCCATGAGAGATTTAAAACTACAAAACCCAATTAACTCTCTATCCTGTTTCATAACTCATGTCAATCACCTGCATTCAGTCCTTCCTTACCCTCATTGCTAGCCTTTCCTCGTTTGTCTTCATGTTAAACTGAACATGTATATACATCTGTTTTCCAGTTATATATATCAGCATATGGAAGAGAACACATTTCAACTATTTCAGCATATATAGTAATACTTTCTAAGGATTTCTGAATTACCTTCTTGTGAGTTTTGGGTTTTTTTCCCCCTTCTAGGTTTACTGGACAGATTTTTCCAAGAATAGAGGAGAAAGGAAACACATGTTAATTTTGTTTGCTTGGGGAAGGTGCTGGAACGTGTCTCTTGAGGCACACCTGTCCATTTTTAACTCTGGCTCTGAGCCACACCTTCCACAGACAGCTTTACTTCTGGGGAAACAGACATTGCTTGTTGTTGTTGTCGATGTTATTTTGGGTTTATTGTGTTTTGGTTGTCTGGTTTCAATAGCACCTGGACAGATCATTTAGTTTCTGACGTTAGCTTTTGGAAAATCATCTCCTCCTTTCTTTGGAGGCCCTTTAACAAGGCATGGCCTCAATCCAGCAGATTCCCAGGACGGTGAGTTCTGTTCAGGCCTCGAGGCAGACAAAGAGTAAGAATCTCTCTGTAACAAAGAAAAACAAGCCATTCATTTTTCTCTATTTTGCCACTGTGTCCCTCCTTGCTTACAAAAGTCATGGCAATATTTGTGTTGAATTGATTAGAGCAGACAAATGCTTTTTCCTGGAACAGGCTTTAAAGAGACAACCCCTGGCTCTGCATTTCATCCCATTTCCCCTTTCCTCCGGTTTACCTTGTCTCTTCTACTAGGGCTAAAAGCAACTCTACAGGAGGACTGGAAGAATTCAAATTACCTTAGTCCGACTCTCCTGTAAAACAGAGTACGAGCAAATGTGTTCATGAGGTATCCCTTATACACATGCAGCTCTAAAATTCCTTTTAACTTTTATTCTTTACTTAAATGTCTTATTTTTTAATATTTTCCTATTTTTAGGAATCTCACGTATGTGTATAAGGAAATAAGATAGCAGGCCACATCTCCCCTTTCATATCCACATGTCCCAAACCTGAACACTCTCTCTCTCTCTCTCTCTCTCTCTCTCTCTCTCTCTCTGTGTGTGTGTATAATGGTTTTGTTTGTACCTCTATCGGTGCATCATTATGGGGTCAATCACTGGGGGATGGGAAACCTGTAAGTGGCAACATCTTCAAAAATGGAGGATTCACCCTCCACCAGCAACTATTTATTGCCAGTTCCTTCTCAGTAAGTAGTTGATCCTGGAGATCAGTCATCCCATCTGCACTGGGATTTTGATTGACTTGAAGTTGTATTAGAGGTCCTGTCCAGTTAACAAAGTCCAAAGTGGGCAGGAAATGTGAACCAAAGAATTAGCACGAGTACATACCTGAGGTACTTTTCTCTTTGTTGTGGCAAAATATAGGACAGAAGCAACTCAGTTTCTGAAGGTACAGTGCAAGTGGCAAGGAGGCACAGGGAGCAAGTTCACCATAGGGGGAGCTAGTACTGAGATCCTCATGTCCTTGTGGGACTTAGAAGCAAAGACTATACTTAGTGTTGTGTTTTATAAGAAAGAAAGAAAGAACCAGGAATATGTTTGATAGAGATGCAGTATGGTACAAAGGGAAGGGGGGTGCCTCTGGGAGCCCACGATGAGGTATCCCTTCCCCTGAGATACCAGCCCTACGGATATAGTATGGGATAGAGTTTATTTAGGGCATGGGGAGGGGAGTTTCTGAGAGAAAGTCAGCAAGGGGGGATGAGGAGAGAAGGGATAGAGAGGGAAGAGAGTAAAAAAGTAAGAGAAGGGGACAAGTAGCCCCTGTGGTACTGAGTCAGGCATACCTGGCTGTTGCCAGGTAACTGTGGGAGGAGCCTAGAAGAAATGCTAACACTTGAGGCAAGCATTATCTTCATGCTCCCCAACCTGGTAGTCTATATCTTCCAGGGAGGTTCCACTCCCCAACGATTCCACACTTCTCCAAATAGTTCCACCAACTCCAGCCAAGTACTTAGAACAGGAGCCAGGAGAGACCATTCTAGCTTAAAACAGTGACAATTGTAAGCTATAAAGTTAATTGTAAGTTGGGTTTTTTTGTTTGTTGGTTTGTTTTGTCTTTTGTTTTGTTTTGCTATCAAATCTGAGATCAGACAAGTCCATCATAGAGAGTTAGGAGTAGAAAAATTTACAGACTGCTTGCCCAGGGAAGTCTACCCATAGAAAAAGAGGTGGCATTTATCTGCGTATCTGTTGGTACCTCTGCTCTATCCCTAAGTTACTAATGCCCCTAATATCACCATGGGAAGGCACTAATTTTCTCATAGTTTTCATCAGCTCTTATCACTAGGAAATACAGAGAGAGACCCAAGAATGCATGTGAGCAGTGCACAGAGCACACATAAGTTTGAAGTTCGAGGTTCCTGAGCTTGTGAATAGTTAAGTCTCATTGTTCTGGTAACTAGAGTTAGAATAAGTAGCCAAAGAGTGCACATACACAATCTCAAGAAGCACTAAGTAATGTGTGGTGGATATGCTTATTTTTCAGGAGGCATTTTAAAAACTACATGCCATCTTACTTTTGTTTTGTTTTTGCCTGTTTTGAAAATTTTTTGGTTTTCAGATAAACAGAGACTGAGAGTGAGACAGAAAGAGCATGAAGTTGAGTGGGCAGGATCTGGGAGAAATTTGGGGAAAGGAATGAATTTGGACAAAATATAGTGTAAAAATAAACATTTACATCAAAAATTTTAGATCCTGTAATTAGCACATGGTTGCCACTGCAGTGTGGCTGAGGGTGCAGTGTTCTCACATGTAAAGTAAGGCTAAGAAAAAAAGCATATGAAAGTGATTTGTAAATTGAAATATAAAGTATGTGAGTTAGATATTTTATACCATGTTTTCCCTATAACAAGGACACAGCAGTTTCTCCACTTAGGGTATCATGCAGATTTCTCTCTGAAATATTTTGTTTACAGTGTCTTTAATAAACTTTCTTCCAAAGCCTCACAAGGTGGTGTATCCTTAACTGTCTTTCTGTGTGATAGATTAGATCCTGAGATAGAAAGGGAAGAAGAGGAAGTATAAAGGCACATGCCAACAAGGCTTGAGCCATGGGGTACAGAGCAAGGGATAGGTATTTCTTGAGCTTTAAGTTTTTCCAAATGGACTGTCTTCAAGCTGTGCCTGCCTTGAATCACAAACCTTTGTGTGCCTATTAGTCATAACAACACTTGTGAGCTTTGGTTAACACTATTTCTACATACTCTCTGAAGACAAAATTGTAAACACGTATCTGACGTGTTCACACATTCTTAGTGAAGGCCTTTATGTATTATGTGGGTGTCAACAGAGGATACAGGAGACACCACCTAAACATCACAGGGTCTGTGCTTATTTTGTCTGGGAATGTATAGAAATAAGTACAGTTTCGCCTAACTTTGATGCCTATTCTTAGGAACTGCAGTTTGTAGCATCCTCTGGACATTCAGCTCTCCATTACTCTTTGGGGAGATCATGTGCCTGCTTTGTGAGTTGTGAGTGCCAGGCTTGTCTGCCCAGTCAGCAGCCAAACCCCATCTCCCCCTGAGGATAGCACATATTTACTGAGACCACACTCACCGGATTTTAACAGTAGCCTTAGCCAAACCTATTTATGAGGCAAATCCAGTGCTGTACAAAATTAAAATCTGCCTTGAACACCTTCCAAAGTGAAGCGGAAATGGTTTTTGGATTATCCATGGCAGTGGATTATTCACACCACTGCTCTCCTATTAACACAGCCTTGTTCCCAGTTCAGCATCCACTCAGTTTCAATATGTGTATGGGCACTGTTGCATGTCAGTTGCAAACAACTCAGAACATGTTATCCTGCAAGCTTTGTAGAACCCTGGTTAGACCTCTGGTCAGACATTCACAAAGCCTGATACTTGACTACCACCACTAGCTGGAAACTTGTTAGAAATACTGAAAGAAAACATAACCACAAAGCACTTTTTGATAGATCAGTATTCAGGTTAAGTAAAGAGTTTGCAACACATGCAATGGGCTGCCTTGGTATCCTAGTTACTTTTCTATTGCTGTGACAAAACACCATGACCTAAAACAGTCTTGGCGGGGGTGGGTGTTATTTGTCTTACTTATCCCGATTCACGATATGTTGAGGGAAACCAAGGTAGGAACTCAAATTGAACAAGAACCTTGAGATAGGAGCTGCTATTGGGGACATGGGGACAGAAGTGCTGCTTTCTGGCTTGGTCCTTGTGGCTTGGTCAGCCTCCTTTTTGATAGAACACAGCCCAGAAATGGCACTACCCACAATAAGCTGGCTCTCTCACCTCAATTGCTGATTAAGAAAAATGTCAACATCCCAAATCACAAGGAGACAATTTCTTTTTTTATTTACCTATTTATCATCGATCACCTATCTATCTATCTATCTATCATAAAGTTATCTATCATTTTTCACTTATTTTTCTTATTGGATATTTTCTTTATTTACATTTCAAATGTTATCTCCTTTCCAGGTCCATCCAAACCCCCTATCCCATCCCCCTACCCTGTTTCTTTGAAGGTGTTGCCCCACCCACCCAACCACTCCAGCCTTCCTGCCCTTGAATTCCCCCACACTGGGGCATTGAGACTTCACAGGACCAAGGGTCTCTTCTCCCATTGATGCCCAACAAGGTCATCCTCTGCTACATATGAAACTGGAGCCATGGGTCCCTCCATGTGTACATGGAGACAATTCCTAATTGGAGGTTTGTTGTGTTTTATAAAAAGATAAGGAGTGAGAGAATATTTGGTGGATGTGCAGTCAGGTGTGGGGGAAGGGGGTGCCTGTGTGGGTCCATGCATCCCTTCCCCCTGAGGGACTAGCCCCATGACGGTATAGTATAGAATAGAGTTTATTCAGGGCTTAAGGAGGGGTGTTGAGAGGTTGAGAGGGTAGTAGAGATAGAGAAAGTCAGAGAGAGAGAGAGAGAGAGAGAGAGAGAGAGAGGGGGAGGGGGAGGAGGGGGAGGGGAGGGGGGGGAGGGGGGGGCCGGCCTTGAGCACGGGGGGGGGGGAGTATAGGGAAGGAGGGGGAGCAGGAGGGAGAGGATAGAGATAGAGCAAGAAGGCAAGAGAGAGAGAGAGGAGGGGGCAAGTTGCCAAGTAACTCTGGGGCGGAACCTAGACAAAATGCTAACTATGTTCCTTCTTTTCAGATAACTCGATCTTGTGTCGAGTTGACATTAAACTAACTAGCATGCTTGAGAAGTGTTAGGCATTTGTTAGCAATATTGAAGAACTGGGGTCATGTGTAAGAAGATTTTCAGAGAGGTTCTTGATTCAGAAAACACTTTGGACAAGGCCACTAGCATTGCCTCTTCTGCTAACATCCTATTTTTCCATTAACAGAAGAGTGGTCCGAAGGTCCCTTTCTTTTGTTTGATGATTGTAGATGCTCATGCAGACACTTAGCAATCATTGCTTACAGGCCATTGTGGACCTTTGCCTGAGTTTTGCTACACTATGCAAACCAGATAATTATTTGAGATGTGTTTGCCCAAAATGACCCTATCTGAAGCCAGAATTTCTGAGGTCTCCAAAGACTAAAGGCATAATGAAAACCAAATGAGCTTGTGTTTGGGTTGAGATTAAAACATTTTGGCATCATGATTGGGCTGATCCATAAGTATGTTGTTATCTCCATCACAGGAACATAATTACTGTTGACGCTTCATCAAATGTTAGCAGGCTGTGACTGTTAATGGAAGAAAAACCACCCTACCCTGTGCTTTTGGTGGTAGTAGGTATCCCACAACAATACATCAGAGCACTTGCTCCCAGGGGTGTAGAGAAACTTGAAGTACTAAAGTTGATGCTGCAAAGTACTTACTAATAAATTTGTTTACCAAATATTAAGCTACACAGAGCAAAATTTAGCTAAAGGAGCATTACCTCCAATATGGCTCAAAGGTAAGACAAATCTAACAATAGAAGAGCTGTGTGGTTCAAGTCCTGGCATTCTATGCCATAGTCTTCTCCAAGCATTGATAACTTTAATATCTTTTTTTGCCTAGGAATTTCACATCTCTAAATGATCTTAGGATTTATAGCTATAGACATATATAAATTACAATATTTATTTTCTATGTTAAAACTAATATTTTGGGAGGGAACAATGGAGGGCAAGGGGAGACATCTCCATAGTAAACTGCCAACTGTGTAGGCATAAAGAGATGAATTCAGGGTACCAGCATCTATGTAAAAGAATGGCATAGTGGCATGCATCTCTACCCCTACTTCGAGGATATAGAGACAGGTTGATCCCCAGAGCTCACTGGCCAGCTGTTTTAGTCAGCTGGTAAGTACTAGATTCTGTGGGAGGCTTTGTACCAAGAAACAAGGTTAACAGGGCTAGAGAAATGACCCAGCAGGAAAAGTGCTTGTTTTGCAAGCTTGGAGAAACTGAGTTCAAATCCCCAGAATCCATCTACAAGCTGGATGCAGGAGTGTGAGCCTTTGTAATTCCAGCACCTTGCAAAAGGGGATGGGGGACAGAGACAGAAATTTTAGTCTAGCTCATAAGCCAGCTAGCTGGGTATACCTGACAATGAACAAGGGATAATCTATCTCAAAGTTTTCCAGGACTAATAGCTGGGGTTTCCCATTTCTTTTGAAATTAGTTGGTTTGATTGAATTATATGAAGAAAATTTGACTTCCCAGAGATACATGACAGAAAAAAAATTCATCGTGAAATAGCCATTACAAATAAATTATTGATATATTTTAATATCATACCCTAATTCAACAAATGATAGTTCCTGGAATATAGGTTCTAATATTGAATCTGCCAATTTTGGACTATCTCACATTTAAATGATCATTTTATCAATGGCATAATATGACATCATACTCTAATCACATGGGAAACATTGATTAATTGAGTTGCAAAGATCTAATAAATGCATTTATATATTTGTATATATCCAAACAGCCCCTTAATTAATGATACCCGTCATATTACTGGAAATCTTCATGTACGGAACAGATGTCAAGTTACGGCCATAGTTTGTGACACAAGAAAATCATGAGTTTGAAGCTGTCCTCAGATATATCTATCACAAGATTCTCTTTCTCTAAAAAAAAAAACTCAATCCAACAAAAACATATATTGAACCTCTAACTCTTGTACACATGAATAATAGTTTATTTAGATAGAGTTTTTCCAGATGCAATGAATGTTAATATGCCTCCAAAGTAAAATTATCAAAGACAAAGTCAAAACTTAAGAGCATGACGGATGAGAGTAGCTATAGTGACATGTTCCTCAAAGGAGACAGAAGCTTGGAAATACAGAGGCACACAATAAATGCTTATGGAAGGAGCACATGTCCGAAGGAGGCAGAGCGACCTTCACTTGCTGCAGACCAAGGCCAAGGATAGCTTGGAGAAGCAAGAGGAGCTGCATGCAGCAGAATCCCCCTTAGAGCCTAGATGGAATCACTTCTCGTACAGCTTGATTGAACACTCTTGATCTTCAGATATATGAAAGAATCACTTTCTGTTGTTCTGGCTGCTTTCTTCTTTATGAAATTTGTTACAGCAGCCGTAGTTAATTAATGTATGTCCCTTAGCATTTTATGATAATATCTTTGTAGGACCCAGCAAAAATTTCCAAGTAGACATAGGAGGAAAAGATCTTTCACTTATCATGTGTCAGATCCTGCAAGGCGTTTGTGAATCAACTGGAAATTTAAGCCATGAGATTTTAGGAAGTGGGTGTCCCCAGAGAAATACAATTCTTGAGAACCAGCCTGAGGGAAGCTTGGTGTTGCCCACCCTTGGCCCAAGTGCAGTTGAAGGAGGAAAAATTTATAATAACACCAAAGAGCTTGAGATGTTTCCAAGCATCAGTAGCTGAAACTGCGACACTGTCAGTGAGTCCCTGCCCATGCAGCCCATGATATTCTGATGGTTTTACCTGAGCCATTCTTTCCATATCATACTTTTGTTTTGTTGTTTTGTCTTGTTTTTATTTTTATTTTGGTTTAAATGACCTTTTAAGGTGGTCAGGATATGAATGTTTATTATAAGCCAGCACAAAAGACATGCAAACAAGCTGTCTGGAGTGCTCTGGGCTTCACTTCTTCTGTCCTCTAGATTAGAGGCAGGGCCATGCTGAACTATTGGATTTCTCTTTCAGGCTCTCTTGGGATATTGGTCCAGGCAAGGTTTTCACCATGGAAGTGAAGTAGTTATTGTCCCTGCCCATGCTTTTCTGAGGTAGAGTTTGATTCATTTGGCCCTGCTAATGCAGGGGAGTACCCCACAGAGCTGGCAGTGGATGGATCTTCCCCTAGCTTTGGGTAATTTATGGGTGCTTAGGAGCCCAGACTGCTGCATGGGAATGGGCTCTAATCGAGCAGGCTGAAATCATACCCACACTTGCGTCTGAGCCTGCCTCTAGCTATGTGAATTATTTAGAAGCCCTTCGACAGACCTTGGTGACAAGTGTGAGATGGAGAGCAGAGAGGAGAGATAAGTCCACCTACACATAATTGTATAGCAAAAATAAAAATCTGCAAGCTTTTCTATTTTTTTTATTGTAGCAAAATGCATAAAAATAAAGACTACAGTCCAGAAGTGTTAAATACATTCACAGTGTATGTATTACAACAACTATAACCATCCATATCTAGAAATACTCATCTTGCAAAACTGAATGTCTACCAATGAAGCAATAGATCATACCTCCTTCCTCCCTGCTTCTGGTAACCTCTGTTCTGCTTCTGTCTATTATTTTGGACTATGCTAAATACTATATATGAGGATTCACAAACTATTTACTTATTTTGATAAGTAGTTTATTTAAACTGAGTAAAATTTTAAGCCATAATTTATAGAGACTCTTTGTGTGCCAGATGCTGCAGGACAGGAATAATAAGCTTTAGTATATTAAGTTTCAACGACAGCAAGATTAAGCACTCATTACTACCCTTGTTATATAGAGACTGAAGCAGTGCATAAATTGAGCATATTTTCTGAGTCACATCCAAATAAAAGATGGAGTTGGCTTGTAGCCCCAAGTCTGCATGACATCAGCCCTATATCCCAAGAAAATAGACCCCGAACAGAGTTTGAAACAATCATGTGATGTAGGTATGATTCAGGGGTTAAGATAAAGCCTCTATGTGACTGGATATTAATATTAACATGTGATGTGAGAAGATCACTAGTAAGAAAAGAAGGTCCCTATGTTCAATGCAAGTTCACCATGGAAGTGACGTAGTAATTGTCCCTGCCCATGCTTCTCTGAGGTAGAGTTTGATCATTTGTCTACTTAATTGCATTATATCACTTGTGTTTTTCACAGAAGATGTATTTTTCACTTAACAGATAAAATACTATTTCAAATGTGTGGACATAAAACTGAGTATTTTGTAGTTTGCTCTCTCCACTGTCTCTGTGCAGTCACTCTGTATATTCTTGCTGCTTTTACAGATGAATTAAGAAAGTGGACCAGTTGCTTCCAATAGCCAAGAACAGGCTGAAATTTATATGAAAGTCTGCCTGCTGTCTATTTTTTCACATAAACTGAGAGAATGCTGAGCTCTCTTAATTATGAAAAGGGCAGGTGCTCTTGTTTAAATGTCCTTCGCTGAGCTGAGAATTACCACCAGCACACACCATGTCTAGAACTGAAGATCCAGGAGCCAACACTCCAATACAATCCAGCAACTCACTTACGCATATCAGATTACCCTTCATGATGCAGCCACTTTGATCCTGTTTGTCAGAGTCACATGACTCAAGCATATTCAGAAAGCCAATTACAATTACAAAATGCCTGCTTAGCACTTGAGGAAAGGAGAGAACATACCAATAACTACATAGATAATCTGATCTAAAAGTTCCAAACTCTATGGCACCTTCAAACTATAATCCCATTTGTACATGATCCTAAATCATGGTTTCTGTTGTTTGCGCTTTTTTTTTTTTGCTAATTGCACATATTCCTATCTCTGTCATATGTTCACAGACAGCTTAGCAATTCATTAACCTGTCCCAAAGTCATGTATAATGCATCTTTTATCAATATATAAAGGGGGAAAAGTTGTCTACAATGTGGGAGAAACAAGATTCCAGTCTAACAGCGCTAGCATATTATTTGCCAAGCATGTAACAATTTCAGAAATGGTAAGTACTTTGGGGGATCAGCGACACCTCTTGGGCCCTGCCGTCACAACTTATCTTTCTGTGTTTAGAACCAATATTTCGTTTTCTGGAATTAAAGTCACATCTTTGAAAAAGGGGTACATAGGTCCACTATAAATTTGGAGCACCATTGCTTGGGATGAACATACAAGGATTCCAGCTAGCTTCTTTCTTCATGAATCTAGTCATGTTCTTCTCATAGCTATTATTTCAAGGTGTCATGAAGTTCCAATTCCTCTTAGGAGAAATATCTATTGGGCTCAATGTTTCTAATTCAGATCTCTTAACTCCTATACTAAAAGTCAATTACTCTCCACTGGAGTATCTGTTCAATCACTACTATGATAGACTCAGCTTCATGGATTCTCTGATTATTTTCCTTCTGTTCCTACCACAAGTTCACCTCCTAAAAATAATCTTTCAGAGTACATTTATCTTTAGGAATAGCTCCTGAAATTGAAAGCATCTTTTCAGAGTAATCTGCGAAGTTACCATCATTCAGAACCCTTTAGAAAGTTCACCCGACAAATAAAGTTAGAGCTTCCTAAAACTTTATAGCAAGTGAATGCCACATTGTTCTCAAGTTGACTGTGACCTGCTTTATTTCTTTGTTAGAATATAAGAAGATGCAGAAGCTCTCAGCTCAGTTAACAGCCCTAGAGGGCAGGTAGTAGATTGTAGGAATAGGTAAGTACTAAATGGTCTAAATGAGTAAGTTAAGTACCCTATAGTCAGATTGGTTAGCTTTTAATCCCAGTTGAAAAATACTGAACATATATAACCCAAGACAACCTCTTTAACTGGTTTAGATCTTGGTTCTTTAATTTAAAAAAGAGTAATAACTGCCTTTATGTGCTTATCTTACTATTCAATTTTAACCACTATTTCCTGGCACATATTAATATTTAACCATTCAATCAATCTACTGATATGTTTTGCTGCAGATAATCTTTCCAGGTATTCCTGGCTCAAAAGATACACAGTAAGGAACAAGACAGAGAAATAGTTTTCATAGTATAAAAAGTCTAGCAGGAGGAGACAGAGTTTGATATTAACCTGGCACAAAGTAGCAGGAACAAACTGGTTTCTTCCAGCCAATTCTATTTGAGTTGCTCGTGGTGCCCAGCTTACACAAATGGTTACAACCCTGAATGAAATTACAAGTGTGTATAATTACTAAGTGATATGGAAAGGAACCTTTGCATAAAGTACTATGATAATAAATGTCCAATTCAACACGAAAACGTAAGGTGTGATACAAAGAGTTGAAAGGTGGTGTGGAAAGTCCACTTCCATATTTCTTACAGCTATCTGAGCACAGCTAAGTATCAGGATCTTATGAGGAAGGGAGTGAAGATGCAGAGGAAGAACATGAACATCTTCTTCATGGAGATGAGAGAAGTGAGGATGTTTCCCCTTCCATCTCAAGGGAATAGATGTGCTTTAAGGCCACCCGAGTTATAGTCTTTTCCTTTAACTGAGGAACAGGGTGCAGCTGAACTTGACTTCTCCTTACAAATCTAACTTCCAAAAGAAGAGTGGCTAGAAGTTAAGATAATGGACTGCTATAACATTAAATAGCCCACTCTGCTTGAACTTGTAAAGGTTTATAGCATTTAGATACTCCCTATGGGTCAAATGTACATGAAAAGTACTAGGAAGGAGACAGTGAGTGGACTTTTATCTAAGAGCTCTGCAGAGAAGTTCTCAGCTGAAGTAACTTGCATGTTCTTGTATTCCTCTGTCAATGAGAAACTAAGTGATCAGTGAAATAGAGACAGAGTCAACTTCCTTGGTAAGCAAGATGGACTGGAGGTGTTAGATACTTATTAACATGACCATTTCTTCTTAGGAAGGAAATAAGGAAGTTTGATAAGAGTTATGGATAAAATCAACTAGAATAATTTAATAAAAATCAAGTAGAGTAATAAGATCTCCCAGGAAGAAGGTTGAGAATGGTTGGATGCTCAAGAATTGCCTCTCAGAACACACAATCATAGTTTGACAGGAAGATGCTGCAGATGATCCTCTGTGCCTCAGAGTTTTGCAGACAAGGCAGGTAGCAAGTTTCAAGACCACTGGATGAGAATGAGCTTGGTATATTTCAAATATACAATGAAAAACATTGTTTAGAAACTGAATAAACAGCAATGAGTTAAAAATTTAGGTCATCAGAGAGGACTGTAGACTCTGATCAAGTTAGGCCCTTGCGGGAATGATAAGGGGTTTGCCTTTGGGTAGAAGATGGGTTCATGAAAGAGTTTTAAGCAGAATGTGCCATTAAATGATTTAACTTTAAAGTATGCTTTTGCTATTGAGTTAAAAAACAGAAGAGTGATAAGCACAGAGATGAAGCAGAATTGAGTCTCCTGGAAGATCAGAGTCTAATAAGCCTGTTCCTTTTGAACTGGATTTGGAGATGATGGGAAGAATTGAGAATGTTCCTCTCCTATGTTCAAGACGACATACAGACAGTTTGTAAATATACTAGTCACAACTTCTCCAGGCAATCTGTGCTAGTAGGGGATCCCAGGGATGGAATAAGACTAGCCAACCTGAGTAAACAAATCTAGTCTCTGGAGTAAACAAATACCTATAGCCCAACCCAACTTGACAGTCATCTTAGAATCCAAGTGTGATGTATCTACAAATGGATCAAGTGTACAAAATAGTATCTAGGAGTGATGATGCTGGGTAGAAATCAGGATGAAAATTCCCCAAGGACAGTGGAAGACAGAACCTAAGCACTAACAGAAATATAAGAATTCAGTGTTGTCTTTGGCCATGGACAGAAAAGAAGCGATTGCTAGCAATGAAAAATTCAAAGCTTACCTGCATGACTGTGGATAGGTTGCATCCCCAGCCTTCCCACTGGTAGTCTCTTCTAAATTCTGAATGAGTCTATATCAAGCAACTTCCTACATCCAACTGAATTGCACTCTTCCATTTGTTAATGAATATGAGTAGGACCTGATTTCACAATCAGATGCTTGTGATATTTTCAATTATACAAAGAAAGATTCTTTTCTTTTTCTTCTACCAGGCTTTACTGCAACACCTGGGCAGACACTGATTTATTTTAATTATCTAAACTAATCTGACTACCTCCCAGCCAAAAGCCCCATTACACTGACATTTAGGTCCTTCCATGCTCCAGCTGAACACTGTGTCTCCTCTTCTTCCTCCTGGCTGAATCTGCCTTACTCTTCTCTCTTTCCTGGGCACTGGCTGGGGAGATATCCAGTCCTATTCTATCTTCTGCCCCGTTATTGACTGAACAGCTTTTAGGGACAAGCCATAGAATAAATGGTAAGTATTGCTTACAAAAACGTCAGACAGGAGATTCTTGACATAAGCATTACAACAGAACTAAATGCTCCAGTGAGGGATGCTACCATGGAGGAGGGATCCCAGTCACCAGACAATGGGGGAGAGATTTGTAAAGGTGGGACTGGGAAGAGAGGAGGGAGGGGCACTGCGATCAGGATATAAAGTGAATATTTTTTTAAAGATATAATAAGAAAGGGCTCTAGAAATGACTCATTGGGTAAGAGTGCTTCATGTGCAAGCACAAGTACCAGAGTTCAAATCTAAGCACCTACCTAAAAAGCCCACCTAGGTATAGCCACGGACATGGCTATAGCTCCAGTGCAGTGGGGAGTGAAGACAAAAAGCTACAGTGCTCCTGTCTTCTAGCCTAGTTCCAGCTCCAGTTAAATACCCCATCTCAAGGAATAGAGCAGAGAAAACGATAAAGCAGGACAGCCAATATCCTTCCCCATTCTCCTCACATGCATATACCCTCATGTACACAAGAACATGCACCACATTCCCGCACATATGCCGTGATCTGCGGGACTTGAGACTGACCTAACTGAAGAGATGAGGAATTAAGAAACTACAGACACGCTTACAGAAAAACTGGGATCCGGTGGGCAGTAGCCTCTGATGGAACTGCACCTGCAGCCTGAAAACTCAGTGAATTTATTATGTGCAGTTGAAGGAAGAGGTGAGTTTTTTATACACAGATAAAGAAGGAGGCAGGTTAGCTAACCTTTGTAGGGGATGCTTATAGGAGAGTAGTCTCAGGCTGCAGTCAATCCAGAGGAGGAAACTGTGACTGATATTTCTACACACTGTCAGTATCTACACTTCTACACAGGGAAGACCTTGTGACTCCCCTAAGCCTGACCCATGTAAGGCCTTGCTAGTCCCATAGGTCTGAGGCTCTGGCATCCTTGACATGTTTATGTGATGAATGCTCATTTATACAGGGTTATACTCACTCCCTACACACATACATATATACAAATAAAAAGAAATTATTTACAAAGAGAAATAATATTTATCCTGATTTTATCAGTATACATAATATGTATATATTAAAATATCATAGCATGCCTCATAGTATGTATAATAGATGCTAATCTAAACTAAAATGAAATAATAATATAATAAGATAAAATAATGAATTCAATACAGGTTGGAGGGATGACTCAGAGGCTAAGAGCACTTGCCACTCTTTAACAGGGCCCAAGTTTGATTCCCAGCACTCACATGGCAGCTTGTAATTGTTTATAACTCCAATCCTATGGTATTCAATGCCTCATTGTAGACCAGGCATACATGTGATACTTAGACATGCATGCAGGCAAAACACTTGCACACATAAAATAAAAATAATGAATTATCTAAATTAAAAGCTACATATTTGAAAGATCAATAAAATGTATAAACTTCCATCCAGGATGAAATAGAAAATACAAATCACAGACATTAGCATAGTGACTTATTACTATAGATATTACAGCTAACTACAAGATTGAAATAGCATATACAATTTTTAGATAATACATTAAAAAATTTAACTAATTAAGGTAATTTTTGTAAAGATGAAAATTAGCAAAAAAGATTCTTTAATCAATTTTCACTAGTCTGTCTAAAATTTGATTGGCACCCAGTGTATTTCATTGTGAGAAGCATTCTTCAGTACCAAAGAACTCAAGGTTTTGTGGATGACATTAAATAATTCCTAAGAGAAGCGCCTCTGATGTTCACTTGGTACAATGTTTGCAGTGATCCCTAGCATACTTGTATAAAACTGTGTGTGGTGGTTCACACCTCTAATCCCAGTCCTGGGGAAAGAGAGAGAGGGGAATCCCTGGTGCTTGCTGGCAAGACAGGCCACATATCCTTGACATCTGGAATGACAGATTCTGTGATAAATTCTGCCTCAGAAAATAAGGTGGAGAGCTATTGGGGCATATGTGACATGGGCCACTGGTCACTGCATGCATAAGTGCATGTGAGTACACTCTTATGTGTACATATGTGTACCCTCACAAATCACATGATTATTTAACTATAATTAACATGTACACGTTAAAAGGAATATATACACAGTGTTATGAATAATACAACCTCAGAGAACAATATTACGATTTTGAAGGAAGAACTCAATCACCATTTTGGTTTCTATTTATAATCTCTCTGGCATGAAGAAAGGGCCCATTCATAATATTTAAATGACTGTCAGAGTAAAGATGGGGCCTGGCTTCCTGACTATGTGCCCTGGCAATTCTTATTAGCATGTTCTTTCCTCATGATGGCACTGGAACCACAAAATCATTATTGTCATCATTCCATGGGTATGGTGGTCAGGGAATTACCATAGAGCCTTTCCAGGGATAGAGCACTAGATGTTCCCTTTCCATCTGTCTATACACATGGAGATGCTAGCTCTTTGTCTGTTTCAGAAATTAGATTAATCAGTCTAGACATACTGTAATTAAACATGTATGGAGAATACTCGTAGTGGTTGTTAAAAGGTTACAGTCTTGTGAGTGGTTTTTAGTTGGGCCAGATGGGCATCTGTATAAAAGCATTAAAGGCATTAAAGTGAAATTGAAAACTTTTAAAGCAGATAATGGTAAAAAATTTTGAAGAGCGGACTGAGAAGATGCCAAGCATAATAAACTCAGAGGAAGATGATTATTTTCTGTTAGTCTGGCAGTGAGGCTGAGACACATGCATATTTCCTGTGGATACAGCTTACTTCTGGTTCTTTGTACTGGATTCTTCCCAGAAGGCATTGCTCCTGCCTCGCTAGACCTTAGCCTGATATAGTTCCCCTAACAATCTGTAGCTACCTTAGACTCCCCATTCCTCTTCCCACCAGCCTGTAACACTTTGCATACCATCACTTTTTGAATGTATGTCATTGCTTTATCTGATTTTTAATTTCCCTTCTCTTTCATTAGAATTGTTGTTTATAACACTTCATTGTTTGTAAAGCGAAAGACCTGAACTTCACGATAACATAAACCTTCAGACTGCGACTTGCCATGAGTTGTAAAGGAGGTACATTTCAGTACCCTACTCTCCTTTCTATTTAGTTTTTATAAAGATCCAAACTAGACAACAGGTGCTACAGAAATGTTTTGTCCCAAGCTCAAGGTCAAAGGAAAAGTAATATCATTGTTAATGTAGGTCTTGATTTTTATTAACCCAAATTGAAAACAGAGACCCAGTGCTTCAAAATCATTTATTATTGTGTTTGAAGTATTAACGTGTGTTTGATCCTACTGAGGTGCTCCCCAAAGCCCTGCATAATTTTAGAAATTTCAGAGGCCACAAATTTGCTCTAAGAGATAATGCCTAGGAGCAACCTCCTTGTGTAAAAGAAGAATAAGTTTTTTAAGCAGAAATAAGGACCCTTGCCATTTTCCAACAGTATAGCATGGTCCCCAGAACCTCCCTATTTGTAGCAAAGTGTTTTGCACAGCATGGAGAAGCCAGGTATGCTGTGCTACTTAGAGCTTCTACTCTATACTCTAGAGCCAGAGTACTCTGAGGCCAGAACTGACTGTGAACGCTTAGCTCCCTCGGTTTCCTGTTTCTCTTCTCTTAAGTGTGGATAGTAGTAATGGTGGAGTTAATCATTACTGTCCAGTTTACAGAACTAACATATCTAGGAAACATATCTCTAGGTGTATCCGTGAAGGCATGAAGGCATCACCAAAAGAAAAAAAAAAAAACCAAACCAAACAAACAAACAAATAAAAAAACAAAAAAACAAAAAACCTCTAAGCAGAGAAGACCCACCTTTAACATGGGTGGTGCTAACTCCTGAGTTGGTTGCCCAGACTGTAAAATGGGGAAAAGGAGAAAAATGGATGAGCCCCAGTGCCCATCTTTCTCTGCTTGCTTTTCCTTAGAGATTTGGACCAGAGGCTTCACACTGAAGCTTCGATCACCTGAGTGTCTCACCATCATTCTTTCCTGCCCATGAGGGGACTGCACCTTCAACCTACAAACCAGAAGAATTTTTCCCTTTCTTCTCTGCTTCTTTTCTAGTATTTGATTTCAGCAAGAGCAGTACAAAATGCAACTAGCCTGCATCCTAACAGGGTAACAAATGGTAAGCATTTATCACAGTCCCTGGCTCTATCAAGTGTTCAATAACGTTCAGCTGCACTGAATTCCTACAGTACTTGTGATATGAAACTCACAAAAAGTACAACTAATCAGATGAGTGAGGAATAGAGTCCCTCCCTCATGTTCCCACCCCCCCCCTTTGCATAGGCATTGTTCACTGAAGCTGTGACTTCTTTACAACCTCCTTACTAAACAATACTTATTTGAAACACTCAATGAACTATAGGCTAAAACATGGAGAAAATGATTTCTAAATGTCGCAACCTATTTCCTGATTTGTTTTCACTTCCTTTCGTTATGTCCGGATCCCCTCTGCTCAGGATAAATTTTGAAGAATTGATGCTAATTTCAAGCAAACTTTACACAAGGTAAAGTTCCTCTGAGAGGACCCCCAGTTGTAAATATAACTCTACCCATTTGGACTGTAGGCAAGCCTGTAAATCCTTTTCTTAACTAGAGATTGATGTGGGAAGTCCCAGACTATTGTGGGTGGGGTCAGCCCTGGGCTGGTGGCCTGGGATACTATAAGAAAGCAGATTGAGAAAGTCATGGGTAGCAAGCCCATAATCAGAACTCCTCCATGGCTTCTGCATCAGGTCCTGTGTCCAGGTTCTCACCATGTTTGAGTTCCTGTCCCGACTTCCTTCTCTGATGCACTATGGATATATATAGAAGCATAAACTAAATAAGCCCTTTCTTCTCTAACTTGCTTTTGGTTATGGTGCTTCATTACAGCAATAGTAACCTAAACTGAGACACTGATGGATACATACAAGCCTAGAGTGGGCATTCTCCAAGAACTTGTGAAATTGGGTTTTTCCTGCCCGAAGGGCAGATGCCCTTGGCATATACCTGTGGTTACATATCAAATCCCATATTAACCTGCAGGGTCCTCTGCTCCCTAGAAACACACATCTTTTATGAATATCAACGCCTCCATGCTAGCCTTTAAGCTCTCCTCACCCAGTCCCCACTCCTCTGCCTCTATGCTGTTTTCTAGGCTGATAGAGCAAGTCCGCCCTCCTCCCCTTGCAATATTTGTCTTTCTCAATGGCAGGAGTCCCCCTCTGCGGTTTTCTGTTTTCTCTGTTTCCGAGAGATGGGCCTGGCAGTCATTAGTCTGCTTGTTCTCTCTCTCATATCTACATTATAAACCTCCCCCATACATGGAGTTGTATCATTTTGGTGGTTTCTCTGTTCTCCTGCCTATACTTTATTATGCAATTATTCACTGTGTCAGTTGACACGGCATAGAATGTTTAACATTGTGATCATGTGTATCATAGAATAAACTTCATTGAAAGAGACTTCAGCACAGTGGTTCCAAATGTGGGCTTCAGAGGTATGTGTATTTGGCTTCAAAATTTGTCACCCTTGCTTCTTACCAATGTGAACCTGAGAAAATTATTTGTATTATTATTTGGAAACCTTCAGATTTATGAGTCAAATGGAAGAAATTTGTGTTTATTACACAAACACAGAGAACATATTTTTTACAAAACACAGTGTCTAACATATTGTAAGCACCCAATTAATCTCTAATAGCTACACTATTAGTATACAATTTTTAAAATATACTATTTTAACCACTCTTATTTAAGATGAATGTTGACATTTCTATTCAGTGCTTATTAACCAAGTTATTTTGAGCTAATATGAATGTTGGTACCAACAAAAATATCAGAAAACTCAGTCAAATATCAGTGATTTAGCATAACTGAATATTATTTTTTTATTGACCTAAAGAGTTCCATGTCCTCAATAATTTAATCCAAATATCCTCTAATTTGTCCGTGAAAATATGAGCTTCATTCTATTTTATCTTCTCCAAAATTAAACACAAGAAGGTATGTCTGTAAGCCCAGAAGAGGAAAAGGGGTCTCTAGCAGTGCCCTGCACACACACTCCTGAGAGGACCCTTAGATATACACAGCGAAGACACAGAAAATACTGCTCATCAAGACAGGAATAAATAACCTAGAATAAGGGGACAATAACATGGATGTTTTCTTTACTCCCTGGGAGAAATGCCTTCATAATAAACCAACACCTTCAGAGGTATAGAAGACAGAGACAATGCCATACACAGCACAGTCTTGCCAATCCTGGCCTGAGTGAACATAAGGACATTCTCATGCCATTGTTTCCAGCTATGGTTACATGTTAAATAATGTTAAATAATGTTATAGTATATATATAGTATATATAATAATGTTATAATGTTAAATAAATGTTAGAGATGCTGAAATGTTCAAAGAACACTTAGTGAATCAACTTTTTTGTACCTGGTTTAAAATGCCAGTATGTGTTCCACCCTTCCTCGTTTTGCCTGTTTTATCAAGTGAAATTTTATGGTATCTTCCTGATGCTATATCACTTGGCTATTAAAAATTATGGAATAACCTGTTAGCTGCTGATGTTACACTTACATCTTCACTACATTGTTATGTCTACAAACACACTGTCTAACATCTAATACTCAGTTGATGTTCAAGTTGCTTTAGTACTTTCAAGTCAATCCTCTGGTATTGACTTTTAAAAATCTAAACAGTATTGGCATTTGGTTGTTGTTTGTCCATAACCTATTTTTATTATGTAGGTCTTGTTTCTCTTTTTAATGCCCTTACTTGGTTAAAGAAATTAGATTCCTTGTTATGTGGAGTGGTCTCCACATACTTGAGTTTACCTGTTCCTTCGTGGTTTGGTTAATCGAGTTTTTGGTTTTTTCTTTAAGCTTATAAGTAGATAGAAAATGTTGGCTAAGTTAGGGGTTTATTCATTTGCAGTATGTGAACTATTTATTTTTGCTTATGTTTACATTTCAGTCATTTAAAACATTTCCTTAGAGAACCCTTACATTGAATAATAGTGGCACATAAATTTACATCTATACTATTAACAAATATAAATGTCAAAAAAATATATAGTTATGTGGAAGCATAGTCGTGGGATGCAAAACTAGCCCAAATTCAAAAGAAGAAAAATATTTTTAAAATGAAAATATAATGTTGAATCCACATCCAAAGATTTCCCCAGTTAAAAGAATGGCTATGCTTTGAAATGAGAATCTAATAAAAGAAGATGGCCACAAAAGGCTTTAACTCTGAGATTTTCATGTGGTTCCTGAAAGTCTCTGACATATTCTTGAACAGTACATGCATGAGATGAGACTTTAGAAAGTTTAAAAGTTAGAATTTTGGATGCTAAGAAAAGAGTCTGGAGTATGATACTCATTAAGTTACAAAAGCCAAGTATTATAGACCTTAGGCTTTTTGAGTAAAAAAAAAGGGGGTGGTGCTTTATGGCCTAACTTGGAAGTGGTAAGACTATTAGAAGAAAATTGCAGCACATTTATTTGGGTAATGAATTTTTATGTTTTGTCCAAAGGCTGAAGCAACAAAGCAAAATTAGGTGTGAATGTATCAAAATAAAGGGTTCTGGACAAAAAGGAAAACAAGGAGAAATGATGTAAAGAAAGAAAAGAAAGTAAAGAAATTTTCAAAACATAAGATAAAGTAATAATATAAACAATTAAAAATGGAAGAGACAACATACAGATAGTGCAAAAATACTGGTAAACAATGTGCTGTATTTTGAATGTAAGCTGCTACCCATAGGTCCTTAGTTGTAGGCACTGTTGACAAAGATATTTAACTTTTAGACTGTGTAGTCCTGCTGGAGGAAGTGGGTCACTGTGGGCAAGCCTTGAGGTGTCATAGCCTGCCTTACAATCCCTTCTTCCTGTGCTTCCTTACTGTGGATGTGACCACATGCCTTCCATGCCATGATGGACAGTATCCCCTTCAAACTGTTGCTCAGATGATGTTCCTCCCTAAATTGTTTGTTTTGTTAGATAACTGTCACAACCATCAGAAAAGTAACTAGTACACTACACATCTGGTAGACCTTAAGCTTTTTGAGTAAAAAAAAAAAAAAGTGTGTGTGTGTGTGCTATGTGGGCTAAAATCAGAAGTTTTAAAACTATTAGAAGTTCAAAAGCTATTGTTCACATACAGAAATTCAGAACCAAAATGTGTAAGAAACCAAAAAATTCTATAGAAAAATGATAAGAACATTTCAATAAATAAATAAATATCACCAGAGTAATATGCATTGAAATCAGGAACTATCCTCTCCTGTGCAACACAGTCAATACTATCAAAGAGACTAAGACCCAAGGAGCTGGCTAGAAGGGGGCTGTTTGACACTGCTGAATATATTCATTTGTGTAGCTATGAGGGGAATTTCTTAGAAGCTAAATGAATCCCTGGTGAAGTAGGAACTCCTCAATGTTAAGTACAAAGATTGTTATACACATGTACTTATACACAAGGACTTCTGCAAGAGGGCATATAGCCATATTACTCACAATAACTAAGTTAACATAATTGTGTCCCAAGAAATGAATGGAAAATTATGGTACACTCATTTAGCCCATAGTAGCAAAGAAGAGAGGGAATCAAAACACACTTGTATATGTGACTTGTGGATGAAACTGAAGAACACTTTGTTGGATGGATGAAAGATATAAAAAATATTTTACTTCTATGAATTACAACATGTAACAGACTCTAGAAAGATAAATCATTAACTGTTGCTATTCCAGGAAAAATTAACAGGAGGGTAGCTTAGAGGCCTTCTAATTGGCAAAGAAATTTATACTTTGACAAGACAATGACATGGGTTTATATGTTTGTCAAAAACCATCAAATTATATACTTCAGCTATGTTTTATTTCTTCTGGATTACACATCACTATGGAATAGTTGGTCTAAATGATTATGTTATGCTGACTAAAATTAATTTTAACATTTTTCCAAATACATAGTTTGAAAAAGAAATTGAATTAATAGAAAATCTGGAAAAGTAAGTTTATGCCCTGACTTTATTTATAGCACAATGACAAAGGCTTTGTGACTTAATGCATTTATTGCTTTATAGTTCTGAAAAAGGCACTCAAAATGTGTCCATAGAGCTGTGTTCAGCAAAGACTGCAGGGGGAATCATTTCCTCAATGTTTAAAGACTCCCTTTACTCTTTACCTTGTGATTATTTCTTCTTTGAAAGCAGAAATTATCCATGAAGGCCTGGCTCTGACAAGCTTCTACCTTCATGTCCCTGCTTCTCTCTCTCCATTTTGCAATTACCATGATGTGTGCAGTAAATTCATTGCTCTAGCTGGAGATTACATGATATTCTCCTCCATTTCAAAATCCATGCTGCATATAAACTTAGTTTCACTTTTCTTTCTTCTCCTCCTCCTCCTCCTTCACCTCCTCCTTTTCCTCTTTTTCTTCCTCATTCTCTTTCTTTCTCCTCCTTCTCTTTGTTTCTCCATTCCTTTTTCTTTCCCCATCTTCTCAATTTCTTTCTCCTCTCTTGCTTTTCTTCCTTCTTTCCATTGCAACTTCAGCAAAAGTAAAAACATACAATGCAAAATATACACACAAACTTTGACTTCTTATCATACAACAGCAGCTTGGGACATAATTTTTAATTTTATGTGTTACTAATTTTTAACTGTTTTTATTTTAGAAGATGGGACAAGAATGCCACAAAATCAAAAATATTACAATAGAGATGTAACCCAGAGCAATAATCTGAATGCATGCATTGATTCATCTGTAAGATCATCCAATACATTAAGTAAATACTCAAGTGTATATGTGAAGGTTAGGGACATATCTCAGTAGATAAGGTTTGTTTAGTATGTTCAAGTGTGTGGCCTGGCTCTCTGGTGGTGACAAACTAAGTGTATTTTATAGAAGAGTTTATTTTGTTAGTGACTAAAGGAAAATGGGTTGGTCTATTACCTAACCAGGTAATTTTTAATACCTATATGAATAGTAAACTAGGTCTTGAAAATATAGGTCCTCCATGTCTGTGAAGCCACAGGGTATTGTACCAAAGCAGATTTTTATTTTTGAAACAAACCCTTTTGAAACAAAGAAATCTACCCTACAGTTCTAGTGACAGAAGGCAACCTAGGTGCCTGCCTCTGAAAAGCAATGATCACATGGCATACTGAGAGCTGGTCTAATAACTGTCTTAAAATGTTTTATAGCATGATAAATTTGCGCTTAACATCGTGCAGAAAGAAGGAAGTGGTAAATAATTAGGAGCAGAAAAATATTCTAGAGGAATATCTTCTTTAGAACAGCTAAAAGGGAGCACTGCTTACAACAGAGTAATCTCCTGGATTGACAGATGGGCACTGAGTTTCCTAGGACATGCACAGAACCATATTAATAAATCTCAGAAGAATGTGGTGATTCATCACTTATTATTCCAAAGCAAATAGAATGCATCCACTGTTATTACTCTTTCCACATCATACCTCCTCTGTCCCAGCTTCCTGTGCTTATATTCCGATCACCCTAACTTGTAAAAAGTCATCAGACTCTTGTGATTATCAACTTATAGTGCTCTAACAGGAGAAAACATATTAGACATATTAGAGAGAATTTTTTTATTGACATGGAAACCAAATCTGACTCTCTATTATTTTGTGGGGAGTCATGTGTATGAGTATCTCATGCTGAAGCAGAAATGATGCACAATGTTTAGAGAGGATAAAACTTTAAATATTACTGAGAAGAATAAATAGCAAATGTTTATTCCAACTACACCAAGACATGAAAACTATATTTACAAGGAGACTTACAGTATTGTGTATAACCTGATACATTGAGTTAGAAGAGGTAAAACATAGCTCCACATCTCAGTGGATGGACACATGGATTGTTCTCTCTCAAGGGATGAAGGTTTTTGTGACAACTGTCCTTGGTAAATCAATTGAAGTTTGGAACTTTCATCATTCTTGGCAGAATAAAGAAAGCAGAGCATTTGTTGAGTGAACACAGGAAAACAAATAGTCAAAGTTACTTCCTTCAGAGGAGGCATACGATGACAGTTATTCAGAGTTTTTTTTTTTTCCGTTTATTTTCATTGATTTTTTTAAAAATGTACTTAGAAAAAGTTATGCATGAGAACACTCACAGAGAACAGTGAAGGTAGGATTGGCTAGGTGATGGGTTCTGTTTCATTATTATGAACGCTTCTGGTTTGGATCCCTTTAAAGGAAAAGGAATTGGCTAACCAAGTAGGAGACATTTCAGCAGTCAGTCAGGGCTGAATGGCTCAGCAGTTCAAAGTATATATTGCCCTTTAGAGGATTTGGCTTTTGTTCCCAGCATCCATGTGGGATAGAGGGCTCACAAACCCCTGAAAAGTCAGCTCCAGGAATTTTAACATCTTGATCTGGCTTTCTAGGGTACTTTACTCTCATGTATTAACCTACAAGCAGACACAAAGATATATAAATAGTTTTATAATACACCTTAAAATATAAACTTATCTTCCTTATCTGTTTAAATTTGCCTAGTAAAATTTTTCATTGACAGTCTCCTCCAGTTACTCTGGCCTTGCTTCCCCTTCTTTGTTCACACACAAACTGTCCACATGAGTTGTTTCCGTGATAAGGACCCTCTTTTGATGTGGCAGCTCACAACAAACTTCTGGTCAGTGGGAACTCAGCTCCGTGTCCCTTCACTGACGGTGTTTCAGGCCCACTCTCTTCTATCACCTTTATACCCCAGTCACCCCTTTCTTATATTCATGTCACATATCACATCTGAAATTTTATTATTTATACACTATTTACTTGCATGTTTTCCTCATCCATATGAGCTTCATGCAATAGTAAACTTGTTAGCTGTTAAATGGCTCCATCCCAAGTCCCTTATAAAATCTCCTAATACTTAATAGATGCTAATTTTTTACTGAAGTCAGATAGCTGTTGTTTCAGGACTCACTTTACATCTTTATATTAAAAATGTTAGCCAAATGGACCCCTTATGTCTCCCATTTTCCTATGCTCTTATCCCAGCTGCTTTAATAGTTATAAAAGATTATCCCAGGCCCATCCTTGCCCTCCCTTCATCCTTTCAGGAACAAGGAGAACTTTCTGGTGGATGAACTTTAACAAACTGGCCTGGAAGGTATTAAATTGGCAGTTTGTGAGCACACCCTTTCTCCCGTTAATACATACATTTTATCATCAAGTGGCTGCTGTCTGATTGACTGCAAGTGGAAATTTTCTTACTGGAGAGCACGTGGGTCCAACTATTGAGGAAGCTGCAGGTACATTCTTCTGTTTGCTCTAGCACACGCCGAGGAACAGACACTACTTCTGTATAGTCACCTAAAGAGTGACTATATTCGAGGTCCCTCAAACACTCTCTATGGAATAGCTAAATTAACTCAAGACAATACTTATTTCAGAAACCTTTTTTCACTGTTACTGTATTACACAAGCACGAACACATACAGGCATTCACGTACACAGGTGCATGCATACATGCACACAGCACACACATACACACACACACACACACACACTCACACACACACAATACACAGAGGGGGGGGTACACACACAGAGAGATCGTAAGGAAAAAGCCCAAATTAAGTCTAGAAAAATAGCCATCATTTAAGTTTGCAATGATTAGAAAAATGAAGTGCCCCACGTGAGCACTTATAACTTTAATAATCAGAGGCTGAACTTCCAAAAGTAACATCAATTGATTTGTTAAGTTACTGCATTAACTGTCTCCTACATTCCCAGCCCTAGTATTCTGCTCACTGTCGCTTCCACTGAGGCCAACTCAGAGGTTCAAGAACTTGAAAATGTAATTAATGTGACACAGTTCAGAACAAAATCCTACCTCATTATCATCAGCAGCTGTTGATCTTAAAGCCTAGAGTTTCTGAATAATTGTTTCAATTTCTCTTGTTTGTCCTTTGAAGGCACACAAGAAGCAATTTGATAAAAACCATATTCCCTAGAGGACATGTATATATTAGCCAAGAGAACATCAATAGGATGTCATTCCCTCTCACATCGGATAATCTCAGTGACATTCATAAAAATCTTCTGGAGTTGGAGGCTACAGAAGATAAAGGGATCTTCTGTGCTGAAAGTCACAAAAAATGGAGCTGCAGCAGAGAGACAGAACTAGAGTCGTGTAAATGTTGGTGAAGAAAAATCAAGACGCTCACAATAACAGCTGCAGCTTTGGAGTGGTCTGACATGGTTTGTGATGGAGAGAGAGAGAAAGACAGAGAGAGAGAGAGAGAGAGAGAGAGAGAGAGAGAGAGAGAGATATTAATTGGTAAGGGGAAAGGCCCCTGGTGCCAGCAAACCCAGTTTAATTTTCCATCTTAAGGAAATATTTTATTTAACAAGATTTAAGCATGCAATGTGCAATATGTATCTAAATATTACACAGTGCTACACAAATATGTATAATAACTTTCAATAAATTTTAGAAAATTAAAAGTAGAGTGGGTATTTATATAGAGATTTATATAAGAAGTAAAATAAAGCACAATGTACAAGCTGCATGAAGCCTTGTTTATTTTTTTATTAAATTATTTTATTTACATTCCAAATATTACCCCCTACCTAGTCCCCCTCCCAGAGTTCTTCACCCCATCTCCCCTCCCCTTTGCTCTGATAGGGTGTTTCCCACCCACTCCACCTCACCCTTCACCCCTGCATCCCCCTTCCCTGGAGCATCAAGTCACTACAGGGTTAGGCACATCCTCTCTCACTGAGGCCAGACAAAACAGTCCTTTGCTACATATATGCCAGGGGCCACGTACCAGCCCATGCATGCTCTTTGGTTGGTGGCTTAGTCTCTGGAAACTCCCAGGGTTTGGTTTAGTTGAGACTGTTGGTCTTCCTATGGAGTTGTCTTCTCCTTCAGTTCCTTCAGTCCTTCTTCTAATTCTCCAGTAGGGGTTTCTGACTTCCTTCCAGCGCTTGGCTATGAGTATCTGCATCTGTCTCAGTCAGCTTCTGGTAAAGCCTCTCAGAGGAAAAGCACAACATGATATCAGTAATATTGTCAGGGTTTGGTCACTGCTCATGGGATGGACCCCAAGTTGGGCTGCTCACTGGATGGTCTTTTCTTTAGTCTCTGCTCCAATTTTGTCCCTGCATTTCTTAATATTTTTGAGATTATATCATTTCCCATTCTATTTTTCTCCCTGTAAAACTTCCTGTACACCCATCCTTATTATCTTTTGAATTCATAGTTTTTTTTCAGTTATCGTTATACATATATATATGTATACATATATGTATATTTATGCCTATGTATATATACATCTATATTTCTAAACACGTAGGACATAGCTACACCCTGTTCTGTCTGTAGAATATTAATGCGTGTATATGTTTTCAAGGCTGATCTTTAGTTCTGGAAAACCAGTTGGCAAGCTGAGCAAGGATGACAACAATAGACATGCCAAAGTGGGCAGGGGAAAGGCCTCATTCTACACAAAGAACTCCAGATAACTAGCAGATAATGAGATCAAGAAAAATAGTCTTCTCTAGGGAACAGCATACCAATGATAAAATGATGCTAGAATAATCTTAAAGAAGAAAAAAACAATTTTGAAAAAGAAAGGAATCATGTTACAGATACATTTTACTTTTTTCCCCACTGGAGGCAATGGCAAAATTGGGGCAAGGGGCTTTAATTAAGGATGTGAGAGAGATATATGTATAGAAGATAAGGGGGATAAACAGTATCATGGATGTCTGGAACATCCTATACTACACATGGGTCGATATGTAATATACATATATAGCTGAAACTAAATTTCCCATCTGGGCTGGAAATGTTTCTTCCAACAGCCAAAACCTATCGAGCAAGCCCCACAGCACTAGAGAAGAGATGCCCCTCGTTGTACTTCTGCATCAGGGTTGTTCGAGAGACTCTCAGTTCTCCCCTTTTAAATATGTTATAAGTTGTAGGCATGTGCCCAGTTCTGTTGTTGTTTTAACATAAGTAGACCATCTATTCTATACCTTCATATTACTCATATGAGTTAAAGTAAAGTGAGCTGCACTGTGCCTTGTTTTTCTTTTTATTAAACTTATTTATTTACATAGCAAAACGTTGCTTTCCCTCTTGGTCCCTTCTTCACAGAGTCCATTCCCCCACTGCCTCCACTTTTTCTCTGAGAGGGTGGGGACTATCCCCTCAGGAATCTCCTCAACATGACTCATCAAATCTCAGCCCAAGTAAGCGCATCCTCTCCCACTGAGGCCAGACAAGACAGCCATGAAGACTAAGTTGCCTACCTGCTACATATGTGTTGGAGGCCTTGTTCCAGTCTGTGTGTTGTATGTCCTTTGATTGATGGCTCAGACTCTGAGAACTCCTAGGGGTTGAGGTTTGTTGACTTATTTGGTCTTCCTGTGGGGTTCCCATCTACTTCAGGGCCTTCTGTCCTTGCCCCATTTCTTCCATAAGTGATTCTGATTGCCATCTAATGTTTGGCTATGGGTACCTGCATCTGTTTCAGTCCGCTGCTGGGTAGAGCCTCTCAGAGGACAGTTATGCTAGGCTCCTGTCTGCAAGCACAACAGAGTATCATTAATAATATCAGGAATTGGTGTTTGTCTATGGGATGTGTTTCAAGTTGGGCTGATTATTGGTTGGCCTTTTCTTTGGTCTCTGCTCCATCCCTGCATTTCTTTAGACAGGATAAGTTTGGGGTCAAAAGCTTTGTGGGTAGGTTGGTGTCCTTATGCTCCCAACTGGAGATCCTGCCTAGATATAGGAGGTAGCCTCTTCAGTTTCCAGGTACCCAGTGTTAGGCATCTCTGCTAAGGTCACCTGCATTGACTTCTACCCCCTCCACGATTCAGATTTCCATTCATTCTTTTGGCCCTCTGGGCCTTTTTCTTGTCTCCCCCTCCTGCCTCTACCTGCACATGATCTTACCTCCTCATTCCCCTCCCCTTGTTTCCTCCCCCATTCCTTCCCTCCCTCTCTCTGCCTCCTATGACTATTTTGTTTTCCCTTCTACCCTTCTATGTGTGACTCAAGCATCCTCACGTGGGCCCTCCTACTTGTTTACTTTGTGTCTGTGGAGTATATCATGGGTATTCTGTACTTTAGGGCTAATATCCACTTATAAATGAGTACATATCAAGCATGTCCTCTTGAGTCTGGGTTATCTCACATGGGATGATATTTTCTAGTTCCATCCATTTGCCTGAAAACTTCTTGATGCCATTCTTGTTAATAGCTGAATAGTATTCCACTATATAAATATACCATATTTTCTCTATCCTTTATTTGGTTGAGGGACATTTGAGTTGTTTCTAGTTTCTTGCTATTATGAATAAAGCTGCTATGAACATAGTGGAACACATGTCCTTGGAGTATGGTGGGGCATCTTTTGGGTACATGCCCAGGAGCGGTATAGCTGGGTCTTTAGGTAGAACTATTTTGAATTTTCTAAGAAGTTGCCAGACTGATTTCCACAATGGTTGTTACAAGTCTGTACTCCAGCCAGCAATGAAGGAGTGTTCCCTTTTCTCTACATCCTTGCCAGCATGTGCTGTCCCTTGAGTTTTGATCTTAGCCATTTTAATTGGTGTGAGGTGGAATCCCAGGGTTGTTTTGATTTGCAGTCCCCTGATAACTAAGGGGGAATTCGATGACTACGTTCTGTTATTAACGGATATGGACCATCGATTCTATATCTTCATATTACACATATGATTTAAAGTGAAGTGAGCTGCACTGTGAATATTTTTCCCCTCATCTATCTAGCCACTTTGATCTTTGATTGGAGACTGGGCATGTGACCCTATAGGTACTGGATGCTAGGTCCCTAAGGACTAAAGCATTACCTAACACTTCCTAAAGCTATAGGAAATAGATGCATTTTGGGATCCATGGGGACAGGGAAGATGCTAGGTCACCATTAGAAAATAGGTGTTGAGTTTGAATCTAATAAAACTGGGAACCCCAGAACCCTGCTTGGCCAGCCCTGGGTCCAGAGCCTGGCCTAAGATTACTTTGTACAAGGCCTAGCTCTGACTAACGGTGTGTGCTAGAGGACAGGAGTGGCAGACTGGTGCTTCGAGTCTGGGGTTATATGGGCTGACCTGACTTTGGATTGGTCAATACTCTGGGGAAGGCCTGTGGATTGGCTCCACATAACTCATTTGATAACTGTCCCCACAGGTGCTCTTTTTCTCTGGAGTGGACCTGAAGTCACTTGATGGTCCAACTAAGGACCAAATATCTTAGTTAATAGAGATAGGAGATAGGAGATTCAGAGTGGAACAACGAGTGATGTATTTTTCTTTAGTATAGCAGAGGAAGTGATAACCATTGCCCTAAGCAAATCTTGACTGATTGAGACCAATTAGTGTTCAGCTCAATGAACAATTATTTCCCTTGATTTTTGTCTCTTTACTTATAAATTATTGGATGCTCAAAGGGACTTAGCTTCAGTCCATTCCTGGATTTCCATTGTTTCAGGCAAAGAAACATATTTGTCCAATTAATAGCATAGGGTTAGAGTGTTTTGTACACTTGCTTTCCGAGGCTTTCTCCATCAGTTATTTTTTCCTTTTACTTTCTGGAAGTTGAGGCTATGTGACCATAGTTTTATTACATTCTCACACATTCTTTTAACTCTGGTCCATTGTATGTACACAGGCATGCACATATGTATGTGTGGGCCTATGTGCTGGAGGCTTTCCACAGGAATCTCTGACCTGACCAGGTGCGAGGGTTCAGGCAAAGGACGGAGAGTGCAAGCAGGGATGGTAGTCACCTCCACCTCAGTCTCAGTTGCTCCAAGATGCTGCATCCACTGCCCTGTGCTGAGTTGGGCTTGGACTGAGCCCATGAGAAGCCGATTAGCTAGGGAGGAGTGTGGGAAGTTTCTGGTGGCATGTCGGGAAAGCAGACCTTTCCCCAAGCAGCAGTGTTACAGCTCTTTTGATAGAAGCCCTCAAACAACAGAGTAGTTCTCACACCTTTATTCCTTCTGGATAGGATTCCTTTATACAGTTTGGGGTCAGGGTCTGGCAGCAGGTCCTTCCCATTGGCTTGGTCTGAGAGCTTAGGGATCCCTTATCTGCATGTAGGAGGGCTTAGTGTGCTGCTCCTAAGAGACTGATGGTCACAGACCTCTCTACAGGGGTGTGCGGGGGTTGTAGCTACTAGACAGGAGCCAGGGGCCCAGGAGAATGACAAAATGCCTACCTTCCCTTGCAGGGTTACTCCCTACTGGGTCACCATGGTTTAAGCTTGTGCTCAACCAGGAACCAGGCTGCCTGTCACAGCCCACCACCCCACATGTATGTAGGTATGTGTATCATGAGAGGAGGCTGGTTTGGAAATTTCTATTCTTATTAGTTTGTACTAGTAATAAACAAAACAGAACTGTAAGATGACTGGTGAACAAATCATTTGTAACCATGTCTGTGTATGAAAGACCTGACATGTAAACACCAGGGAGAAAGTATGGACTGTAGGTTTAGATCTTTTTAAAAAAACCTACTTTAATAAGGATTCTTAAATGATTTAGCCTCCCTTCTAGCCTACCACATGCCAGAGATAGGAAAGGAAATGTTAATAGAGCAAAGGGGAATATGGACCTGTTTAGAAATAGTTCTTTTGGGTAGATTCCAATCTTCATTGTCAAGAAATCAAACGTACAGTTAACACAAATCAGCAGCAAACACCATTCACGAAGCAGCTATGGCAGTTCAACCCAGAAGAAATGAGGCTCTGCCAATTGGCCTGAATCCACAGAAACAGCAAGAAGCTACCAGAATATCACAAGAATTTCTTTGGTGTATCTCTCTCTACAAAGTCACAACAAATGATTATCGGCAAAGAAGGCAAGGAAAACCAATGACATAGCATCATCAACAAAGCCCAAGGAATACCAGCAAAAAGGGACAAGGCAAACCAATGCCATAGGAATGTCAACTTTCTGTTGGATTATACTTTTATACCCTGTCCAAACATTATGTGTTCTCTCAAGAATCCACTCTAGCAAAACATCACATGCATCCCCCTTTTTTTCAGGAAGCTTCCAGAAAAACACCAGGGGGCTGCTCTCAGCAAAACCTCCCATGTGCCTGCCTCAGCAAAGCATCCTCTCATAAAACAGGTTCCAGAAACACATTGCATGATTCAGCTGAGTCTCCAAAGAAAGAAGAAATTTCCACTTCAGTGAACATCTTACAATAATTAGTTTTTCTTTTGACTATGTTTAAATAAAAGACCACTTTGTTGGCCTAATAAAAGATGGGGACAAACATGTACATATTAAAGTGTTAACTATGGCATTTTATTTTGCTTCTTTTTTTTTTTTTTTTTTTTTTGTCCTTTTGATACAGTTCTCAAATAGCTTAGGCAGGCCTTGAAGTCATTATGTACCTGAAAATGACCTAGAACTTCTGATTCTCCTTCTTCTGCCAACTGAATCCTGGGACTGCAGGAGTGCTTGGCCATGCTTGGTTTATGCAGTGCTGAAGTTCAGGCTAAAACAGCACTCTATCAACTGAATCTGTGCTATAGGACAACATCTGATCCTTCTGTAAATTCAAGAACATTTCCAACGAGGTAGTATATACTTCATTATAGAATGTTGAGCTTTGATTGGGACTTTCAGGTATGGTACATAGCTTTTTTATTGGGGTAAGAGAAAGATTAAGATTTTCATTTTGTGTATTCTTAAATACAGCTCACCAGGAGCTCAACCAGAGCCCCTGGCCAGTTGTTCACACTCTTTTCTCTTTTCAGATGAATAAAGAAATTTTCTCAACCTACATAAGGAATAACTGATTGATAAGTCATCTATTTACACACCAGCTTCATATCCATGCTTGTTTTATGTGACAACTCTATGAAGGCTATTTGTGCATTTTCTGTCCCTAGATGGATGTGTACTAGATTTCTCCAGATTGAAATCAGTGTTGCCCTCACTTTCTATCTATAGCACTTGGCATAGGCATAACTTACCTTATCATTTTGAACCAGGTTATTGACTACAGTTTTTCACTTGACAATTCCACTTTACTGTTAGTACAGAGTTCCCACAGCAGTCATCACCCTTGCTGTGCCTTTTGAGCTCTTCTGGCATTGAGTCCAACATGACTATTGTTATGTTCACCTTGAGAATCAAAGGAGCTCAACCAAGAGTTATTATAGGTAGTGATTCCTTCTGACTTATTGCCTTATTTATTGTGTTTGTTGGTCAATGCCACACAAACTGGAGTCATTTTGGAGGATAAACTTAAATTGAGGGGGGAAAATCATCAATCATATTGGTCTGTGGGCAAGTCTGTAGGGCATTTCTTGATTAATGATTGATGTAGAAGGGACCAACACACTGGGGGTTGTGCCACCACTGAGCATGTAGCCCAGATTTTTATAGGAACACAAGCAGAACAAACTGTGGAGCGCAAAGTAGTAACTCAGAGTTCTTCCATGGTCACTGCTTTAGTTTCTGACTCCATTTTCCTGCCTCAACTTCCATTGTTGATGGAATGGGACTTGAGTGTAAGCTGAAATAAACCCTCCCCAAATTGCATTTGGTCATGATGTTTACTACTGTGATAGAGTCCATAAGATACTTGCTCATCACATTTCTTTGTTCTTACAAGCTGCTGGTGAGGGTTGCCCTGTTTTCTCAGAGCCTTTAATTATGAACTTCCTCATATATGCTTGTGCAGGTGTGGTGTCATAATTCTTGGCAATGGAAACTTGTCTTTGGGAAATGATCCATCTCCTTTTGCAGGTGACCATAGTAAGTTTTTTCATCTGAGCATCCCTTTTTTATAATATAAGTTGACTAAACAATAAACACATCTCATTCTAAAGAGTAAGAATAGTTCTCTTTGAATGAGCAGCTACCACATGTAACACAATACAGGGAACTGTTTTCAAATGTTAACGTATGAATTTTTAACTCCTTTCTTTCAGCCTACTCTAGTGCCAGAACTCTTATATATTTTCTGATTCCTACAGTAGACAGTGAATACTTGCCTGATATGGCTTGAGGAAAAAACATATCAATAAATACACATTTACAAAAGAACCAACAAGAGAATGAAATTCCTTGGACTAAGCAAATGACAGATATTTTAATTCAAAGACAAGAATAGAATAGTGTGGAAATTCATGGTGAAAACGTGAAAAGCCACCATATTGGAGTTGTTCCCACAGGAGGCTTACAGGGAGGTATGTTTACTTATTGTAGGCTTGAGCTTTTCCACTTGTGCCCTAGTTCCCAAAATAACAACTCTGAGACTTGATTATATATCAGTAAATGCCTAAGTTGCCGTAAGCTTAGGCTTGTTCAGCAACTGGCTCTATTTATTTTATTCTATTAGTGCCACATGGCTCATTACCTCTTCTCAGTTTCAGGCTTCTCTTCAGAGTTTGGGTGACTGTCCTCCTGCACCTGACTATCCCAGAGTTCTTCTCTCCCTACAGGAACTCTGACCTCCTATTTTCTGCAGCTCATTGGCTAATCAGCTTTTTATGGACAGGTGTTTCTACCATACAGTAAACCCTAGGTTATTTGGGGAGGGGCAATCTACCAAGACCCAAATGTAGCCACTGGTTACCTAAGGTTCTATTGAGGCTTAGTTTTTTCCTAAACAGTTTTCAGCTCACCACTAGACATGTACATGAGTACTCCTTTCTGCTAGCTAGAAATCTCAAAATCTTTCTTTGTTCCCTAATTTGTTTCAGAAATGAGGACTAATTGAGACAAGTAGAGGGAAGTATCACTCCTGACTAGAGTGGAAAAGGACCAAATGCAGGGACAGTAAACTATCTCTCATCATGAAAACAAATAAATACAAAACATTACTAGTCTCAGTATTCAGATGAAGAAAAAAAAAGATAGAATAATCTGCATTTGTCTGATTTCTAAGTTCTATCTACTTCTTCCATTGCAGAATTCTCATCACTAGTCTCATTTCACCTTGTTCCTACTATGTTCCACTGTCCTTTCATCTTTACTTTCCTATGGTTCTCTTGAGCACTTTTATTTATTTCTTCTTGCCTGATTATCTGTTGTCATGTGTTGGTTATATGTCACACCATGGATTTCTCTAGTAAGAGCTGACACAAAGACCAATTAGTCACAGAAACTATGTAAATAGCCCTTTTGGTTAAAATAGAATTGAATTGCCATAAAATAGAATCACCTGTGAAGATAGTCTCAGTTGAGGAATTATGTAGGTCAGGTTGGCTTGTGGTTACGTCCAATATTGTCTTGAATATTAATTAACCCACCTCACTGTTGGGAACACCATTCCCTAGGCTGGGCCCTGGACTGTTTAAGAGTGAAGAAAAACAAAACAAACAAACAAACAAAAAAAAACAAAACCAACCAAGCAAGCATAGATTTATGCCTTTATCTTCTCTCTGCCCTGGACCACGGATATAACTAGCTGCTTTAAGTTTCTGACTTAAGTTTCTTGAAACAATGGATCTTAATCTGAAATTGTAAAGTAAAATAGACCCACCCTTCCTTACATTGCTTGCTGACAGGATGTTTTACCACAGCAACAGAAATAAAATTGGTAAAGTATTAAAAACATTGTTATCCTGACTGTGCTTTAGGGGAAACTGAGTTTCTTTTATTGTATTTGGAGATTCAGTAATTGACCCATTCATCTTCATTGTCTTTGAATAGAATGTAGAACAGAGAGGAGACATGTTTTAACAAATATAGTGGGACTGTAAAGGCAATAAAGCTACATCACAATGTCATAATTTTTTTTTATATAAAAGAAATACATTTTTGTCAAGCCCCCCTATATGCTTATGTCATTTCTACTGGGGCTGAGTGATACTTCCCTTCTTTGTCTCTACCATTCTTGCAGTATGAGTCCAGCTGATGAGCAGAAAGCATTTTTCAATCCTCCAGGCTATCATAAAGGAGGCTGTCCAGATAGGACACTAGGAAATTGAAAATATTGCCTAATGAATTTGCTGTGTGACCACTACTGTGACTGGTGGTCAACACAGGACCTTGTGCATACTAAACAAGTGCTTCTTTTCTGAGATATATTCTCAGCTTAAAGGGGAAGTAGAGTACAACGATATAAAAGTATAAAAAAAAAAAAAACAGAATAGGAGGATAAAATGGGAAGGAATATGGAGGGAAGGGTAAAGGAGGAAATACCGGGAGAGAAAACAAATACTAAAAGTCTTTGAAAAAACCATATGAAAACCTACTACCATAGAAGCTTCCTAAAGTGTATTACTATATAAAAGCACTTTTAAAAACATTGAACACAGATAGGACAAAGGAAAATTTGGTTTCTTTCAAGCCCATTTTCTATTGGTATATCACTTTCTGTGCCATCAAAGATTAGTGTTAGAGGGATCTATTTGAATATTTACAACATGTTTTGCCATTGGTAGAAAGCAAAACAAAACAACAAGTTAACTTCTGAACATCAAGGTATCCAATCATGATACCTTTGACAAGGGAGACTACTCAGGCAAGTTCTATGGCTTTCACTGGGAAAGCCCCACATTTTCTATACTTCCTACCATCTCCACGAGTTAAATAATCACAGTGCCCTGTGCCCCCGTGCCAGTGGAAGCACACTTTTCTCTTTTTAATGTTTAAGAAATATACTCTATTTATTTTCCTTAGATTTTTCAAATCTGTACTTAAATGAATTTCTTCATTAAAAATAGCTTATAGAAACTGTGAAATAATCTATTCACAAATTTTCTAAACTAAAACATTAATCCATTTTGTTAACAACTAAATAAAACATTGTCTTTAAATATTAAAGGGTTTTTTTTCCCCACGTGCACAATTTACTGATGAAGGTGCTAAATATGCAATTATCCAATTGTGAGAAGGAAAATAGCGATTAGTTACATCTTTTCCTTGAAAGAATAATTAAACTGTTACATCACAAGATGAAATATTTTGCAACAAGAACAGGAAAAAAGAAGGGAAAAGAAATGAATCACCATGATGTGAATTTGTGCAGTGGGGGGTGGAGTGGGCTGGGAAATGAACAGAGGGAAGGAAAGAAGCTGGGAGAGGGGCTGCAGCTCTAAGCATCAGTAAGGTATATTTATTTCCCTAAGGTTCTCCCCCTTCCTAGATAGATAATAACAATCAACATGCCTCTGGATGGAGTACAGGGAATACGGGGAGCACAGTTGTTTTAAGGCAAATTATGAACAACAATTATTGCCCTTTGTTTTATGCTGTTTTTTTCCTCTGGGTTAAAAGCAAAATAAGAAAGTGTCTGGAGGAGCTGTACTTTCCTGAAGAAAGGTTCAAGATGGCTTCAAGGTTAGTACTTTTGGAAAGAGTAGATAACACAGTTTGAAGATTGCCTTCCAAAATCTTAACCTGACTCTTTCTTTCTCTGCCGGAATTCACTGAACACCCTCCCTGTGTAAAACACTTTGCTGTGCAATCTTGATAGATAGCATAGCTAAAGAACAGTGTTCCATCTGTCTTAATAGGAACACAAGTTTCTCTTCATGCTAGTGACATTTTTTCCTCCTTTTATGATTTCTAGTGGGATTTAAGCCAAGGATTTAATAAACTGGATATAGAAAATCAAATATTTTTCTTCTTTAAATGCATTAAGTTCTTATTGATTTTAAATCAACACATATTAATGGGATCCAAGGTGTTTTGTCCATGTATATCCAGCCATATTTATTCCACTATTGTCCCAGACCCCTGATTTCCATACATTTCCCTGTACCTAGTTATTACTACTACACTTCAGGGGACTTAAAGTCAGGACACCTCTGTTGTTAAGACTGTGTGTTTCTGCAGCTGGGACAAATTGTCCCATACTATGTGGGTTTATAATCTTGGAAGGGTAGATGATGTGAGATTCTGAGTGTTTGGTTTGTGATTACTCTATTTCCCTTGTAGGCAAGAAGCCATTCCTTCTCACTCATGTTACACTTGAGGATTATTACAGATTACACAACAGAACATGTGTTTTTAGAGACATTCCAAGACTTTCAGAGCTTATTCCCAGAGAACATGGTAGAAAACTACAGCCTTTCAGAAGCAGGCTAACTGCTCTGAGATCCTTTGATATGTGTAGGAAGATGAAGGCAACAGTAGGCTGGGCAAAATCTTCTAGGAAAATGTAAGTCAGTAAAGATAGCACCTCCACTAGTTCCAAAAAGAAGCTGGCAAACCATCAGTCTACTTTGTCCACCAACAAACAAATGAAGATGTATTGAATTGCTTTATCATAGCAAATGAATTTTCCAGATCAGATTCAAAGGAGAAATCATCAGCAGGCTCCATCTTCCACTACAATTCAGATAAGTCACCTTATATAATTATCCAAAGTTCTCAAATATAGGAGTTTCTTTTAATCTCTCTGAGGTCCCGTTTCCTCTTTTCAGATTTCTTATTTAATACTAATAACTAAGTCAGATTGTAAGAAAGATTTGCTTGATTTAGGAGTGATCCTTTATGGGTAGTCCCTGCACTTAGTATTATAAAGAGCATGTCTTTTAAAACCCTAGTCGTAAATGAGTCTGTATCCTTTGATATCTTGTCATCTTTTAACTATGTGTAGAACTTGCTACTCACCTTACTGTTGTGATTTCTTTTCTACATTGGTCCAACATATGAAACTTAGATGATCCCTTAAGAAAGCCACAGTGATTTTGTGTGATTACTGTTGCTGCTCTGATTTTTACAGTACAAGGCTTAGCCATGCTTCTGAGATTTAAATACTAACCATATTATTTGAAAGTCAATAGTTCACATGTCTTTTTAAGTCAGAATTTCTCAGAAAAATTAAATCATCAAGGGACAAGTAGCTTACCCTGTGGAATAATGGACCATGCCAAGAAACTTGATAAGGTTGAGATGGTCTGAGATTCCAGAAACTCAGGTACACACCTGAGCTGGTAGGTGCCTCTCTGCTCCAGGCCAGATTCCTGGCTTGGAACACATGCATGCTACACTCCCCACATTGGTCAAAAACAGAATTCACAATGTTAATGAGGTGCTTTAGAAGCCCTGAGGGTTTAGCCAATAAGCTTCTCTTCCCAGACATTCTTTCCCACAAAAGATATTTAGTCTCTGGTCCATGCTGAGAAGTTAGTGTGTATCCATTTTCCATGATTAACAGTTAGTGAACAGTTTGGACAAACATGGACTGTCTTTTTCACTGAGAACTGCCATGGAGAGCATGTAGAAGGCCTTTGCCTACAGATACATGGTCTAAGTCTCCCTTAGAAGGCCTCGCTATGTTTTCAGCTAACTGCTGCCAAGCTAAGGACAATCACTAATGAGCTAAGCCTGAGTTCCCATACTCCCCAGCCCTGGGCTAATTGCCATCCTCAGTCCACAGGCCCCCCAACTTCTCTGTGAAGTTCTCCAGTGGTGTCTGGAGGCACAGAAGTCAGGGCACCCCAAGTTCTGCCACTCATATCTTATACTCCCACCTCCTTACTGGTACTCAGCACTTCCCTATAGCCCAGCACCCAATGGCAATGGGACCTGGAAATGCAGTCTAGCACTTCCCATGTGGGTGGCATGTTTTCCCCCAACCCAACTCAGACCCACTTTTCCCTATAAAGAAAATCCCAAGGGAGACTGGCAAAGCTGAAATAGAACTCTTTGCAAAGCCCCTTGTTTTGATTACCTAGATTGAGAAAATGATCATTGATATAATATAAAGATAAAATGTAATAAGTAAGATGAAGGTTTTGTGGAGGGAGTTCCAATATGTCAGTGGCTATGAGTTGGTTCTTTTTAAAAAATAAGATATTATTATTGTACTAACAACCACATATGAATGGTTTCTTCTTGATGGATACTTTACTAATACTATGCTGCTATGAAATCTCTTCAGAAGATGATGTACCAACTTTTAAAGTGATAATAATAATCAAGCATCTCTATTATCCCTACTCAATGATATCAGAAGACATTCTGAGGACTTAAGCTCTGCTTGTGATTTGTCTTCTCAATAACATCATGAAATATTATAGTCGTCAAGGTACCAGAAAAAATATCACACCAAATTGGGACAAATAAAGGGTTTGTAAAAGGGGCATTTACAAACATGTGAATGTTAATAAGAAAACCCATTGAAGGATGGTGAAAGAAAACATAAGTGTCGTTTCCATCATTAGATCCTTGGGGTCCACAGATAAAGCAGTCATTTGGATCTAAACAGAGTAAAGGCATACTTAACCACAAGTATGTCCCTCAGATGACAGTGACCATCACTTCACGTTCTATAAGGCAGAAGGAAGAGAATCTATTTATGAACAAATATTGTTAATGTCATCCCCGATTCTTTACCTGGCCATGGTGTCTAGATTTGTAATTATATCATTCTATTTTACCACCCATTACCCATGTATCTTATACCTGCACCTTGGCTGAACAAATCATCATGCTTTGTGCAGTGATGTGAAACCATTATTCTCAGTATGATAGACAGTATTTCAGGAACCTATTTTAGCCCTATTTTAGAAAATAGGAAAATGACCTCCTTCATAACGTTTACAGCCATGCCTAGTCCAGGGAGACATCTAGCATATTTCAAAGGATGCTAGGGCCTCTCCTAGGTACCTTTTTAAGGTTCTAGTTAAGGAAAGGTCTTCTGTTAGCCTGTGATTGTGTTGGTTAGGTACAACCTGGCAGACTACATGTGAGGGCCCCATTCTAACATCCCAGGGAAGCTCTTATATTTCTTCAAAGCCAGCCAGATGGCTTTGGCTTAAGGTTATAACTGAGTCTGAGTTTAACTAGCAAACAAAAGAGACTATTGATTTCACTCCTGGTAAGGTAAATATACCTAAGTCAATTTATTTGGCACTGTAAAATTTTATATTTTATTTTTACAACCTAATACTATTAGTGTCTGTTTCCATGTGTGCTTTTCTAGCTCCTTTCTTCAATAGAAATAAGTAATATTTTAAAGTCAATGGACAATTTTCTTAAAACCACATCTTGTAATTCATTTTCTGAGCTATGCTAGGATTTAATATTTTTTGGTTTTGAGTCCAGGAGGGCTACCTCTTTAGGAGGGTTAGGAATGCAGAATTCTTAGCCTCATCTGTATTTTGCCCAACTGTTAACCTTAACCTTCTATTTTGTTACAGTTTTAAATGGTCTGGTGAGACTAAGTTATTTTTATTAATCTCTGAGAATTTCATACATATATATAATATATACTAATCATATTCTATTCTTCCTTTTTAAAAATTCTTTCAAGATTTACCCCATTCAATCCCAAATTTGTATCTTCAGTTTTAAAAATAATCCACCCAGTGACATTTATAATGAGCATATATTCACACTTGTGATGTTATCTACTGGAGTATGGTAGAACTACCAAGGGTCACACCATTAAAGAAAACTGACACACTCTTCCCCTAGAAGCTATCAAATGTCCATATGAAATTAGATGTCCATATGGATCTTTCTCACCATGCTGGAATGTTGACTGGCTTGGTCCTGTATATCTCATAGATGCTATGAGATAACTGTGTCAGTTCTATAACATCTGAAAGACAGTGTTTGTCTTTGTTCCACCCAAGCTCTAGCTCTTATAGTTTTTCTGCTCTTCTTCAGACCTGAACCATGAGAGGAGAGTGTGAAAAAGATGCCCTATTTGTGTGTGTTATTTTTCTAAATAGGCTATAAATTTTATCATAGACATATCAGACCTGTGACTACAAAGACAAAAGGGGCCACCATAAAGTTGTTATTAATGCTGACCTGGTAAGTTAAAGACTTAGATCTGGCCTTTTTCTGAGAAAGTTCATCTCTAAAAGCATCTCCAGAGGTGTCACAAGGAGCTAAGTATCTTCAGACATTCTCATCTGTATTGTTACCATGGATGCTAACCACCTGATTAAGTTCTTGCTTTCAGTTTGTTCTTCATTCTAGTCCATCTTCAGTGATAGCTCAAATGAAATAATTCTACCCTGTGTTGGTTCATATATGTTTGGCCCAGAGAGTGGCGCTATTAGAATATGTGGCCCTATTGGAGTAGGTGTGGCCTTGTTGGAGTGGGTGTGTCACTGTGGGTGTGGGCTATAAGACACTCAGCTTAGCTGCTTGGAAGTCAGTATTCTGCTAGCAGCCTTCAGATGAAGATGTAGAACTCTCAGCTCCTCCTATACATGCCTACCTGGATGCTTCCATGTTCTTGCCTTGAACTGAACCTCTGAACATGTAAGCCAGCCCCAATTAAATGTTGTCCTCTATAAGACTTGCCTTGGTCATGGTGTCTGTTCGTAACAGTAAAACCGTAACTAAGATATATCCTATTTACTGGAATGCTAGCGATCCATTTACCTCCCACAAGAATAATATTTGTGCTCATTGAAAATATATAAGGAACCTACGCTGAGAGTTCCATCTGAGGCTCCTTTTCCACAAATCCTTTTGTTTTGTTTAACAAAACAAATCCGTTTTGTTAAACCTTCTGTGATCACAGTAGGAAGAAAACGCAATATTCAAGTAGGGCTATATAAGAGTTTGAGACCAAGGTATGAATTCCAATGTTGTGACCATAGTTGAGAGAAGTTAACAGAGGTGGTAAAGTCCTCTACAGGGTGAGAAAAATTCAATCTGTTGCCACCATCCTTAGACCAAACAGGAAATAAAAGGTGCTGCTACCAAATTTAGAACAAATAGCCAGAGCATAAATGAAGCCCATACCACTGGAGCTTTGGATGGAGGGATAATTACAGGGGAAACATGGGGATTTGATAGGCACCAGCTCAGAGGAACAAACATGTCTTTTAACATGTCACCACTTTCTTTCATTGGGTTCTTACTTGGCCACATCTATCTAAAAGTTGGAAGCAATCCAGCCTGCAAATCCTCCAGAGTAAAAGTCTCATGAAGGACAAAGAGTAGTAGCCTCATTCCATAGCAAAGATACTGTTACACTATCTTCATTGCAAAGTAGAAACAAACAAACAAACCTAAGCTCAGAGAAAAAGTTAGTCGTAGAAAACCTATCTGCCAGGTAGAGTATGATGGGGTTCCCACCCCTGGAGCAGAGCCAACAGAGTGTGGATCTTCTTGAGTGCTAACAGTTGCTGTAGGCATGAGGGTTATTTGTATAATTATGTATATATTTTACTTTATGTTCCTTTTTTTTGAAGAATGTTCTCCCTGCCAAGGTTATTGGGAAATGATCCCCCTGTCAAGGTTAGTGACTCCATGATAATCAGCAATAGCACGATTCCAGAAAGCTATTATGTGTCTAGTGTTTCTCAGCAATATGGCAATGCTATGACCTTCAGGACATCCCTTCAGGCTGTGGGAAATAACTCTGAAAACATTATATAAAGCAATGTAGGAACTGTTCTTTACGGAATTTCTCAACTAGGCAAAATATAAGGATGCAATATGAATTGTATGAGGCACTTCACAGACCTAAAAGAACAGAGGCAGCTATACTTATGCACCAGCTTTGTTAGAAAGATATTAAGGAAGGAGATAAAGAAATTTAAGGAGTGGTAATCTTAGGGCAAAATCTCACAAAGCTAAGATTATTGTTTGTGATTGCAGTTGAACAAGTATAGACTTTAGTCTGGCCTAAATTACAATCCAGAAATGGAGGGCACACTCGTGATCAAGATCTTGAGGCTGGAAGACACAGGCTTTTGATTCAGAGCTTGAGGAATAGTGACCATAAAACACATTGGTCCAGGTATGGTGGTACACACCTTTAATCCCAGCATTCAGAAGAAAGAATCATGCAAATCTCTGAGTTCAAGTTCTATCTACAGAGCAAGTTTCAGGACACTGAAGCTTAGGCAATAAAGGAGTTGGAAAACAAAAAGATGCTGATAATATAACAGAACAATGAGGCCATGCTCCAGCTCCAACAAGCAGCAGAACTAGACAACTTTAGCCATGTGGTTCTGACTTTAGAGAGAAGGGGCTCAGGTCAGAAAATGTTGACTCAAGGGATAATCAAAAGGGAATCTGAGATAAATGATTGAATTGATATTCAATTCCTAAGGAAGTAGCTTATGCAAAATAGAAGACTGGGCTTTGGTCTGCAAGAGTGAGCTATCGCAAGCAGAGAGCTAAACATATTGCTGTCAGCTTGTCTCCATCACTGACTCCAAGGCTCCCAAACACTCCTTCCTCAGGCTACTACATCACCAAATGGGTTGCTTCCTTCCATTATCTTTCTTCTCTGTTTGTTGGCATTCTTGTTTTTCTTTAAGTCTGGAATATCATAGGTCGTATAACAAGCATGTTTCGTTTTGTCTATTGATTTTTGAAGGTTTAATATATTCCTTGTAACCTCATCAACTCATCACCACCCAGGTGTCTGTTTCATCACGTGCTGTTTGTTGTGTCTGGGAATTAGGAATGTACTTTCTCTGACCACAGAACAGGGAAATAAAAACAGAATTCTCTGTGGTACTTAGAAGAATCATTTCAGCATCGGATTTAGGGTATTAGATTTATTGTGCTATAAATAATGCTGAGTTATGAAAAAAGACAAAATTATTCTTCAACAGCTTAGGGCTTAGCATTTTATCAGCAGGAAAAGAAAATAATTAGTAAAAAATAAAAAATGGGACAAATGTGGCTGTAGTATTTGTCTAACCTATTTAAGGAGTCATTAAAATGATACTATTCTCTACCACCATTACCATTTTATATTTGGCGACATTTTCTCATGGGAATTATTATATTGGAGCAATTTTTCCCAGTGAGACTATTTTGGAAATCCTATGTAAAAGTAGTAAAGGATATTTGACTTTTCCGAGTTGTTCTGAGATATACCATACTAAGCTGAGGGCTTCTCACCTGCAGAGTGTTTTTTTTTTTTTTGACTCCATATTGGCTCCATCTCTTTTATTGCTATCATGTTATGTCAGGCATATGTTTTCATAAAAAGTGTCAAGTGGCAATCTCTACATCAGGAACTAAGCAAATGGTACACCTTTCTTTGTGCCTTTGTATTGACTTCTGTGTCCTATATGAACTATTTATAGACATGTAAAAATATATTTCTAAGAATATGATCATAATATATCATATGAAAAAATGTACATCATATGGACAAAATATATAAATAAAAATCTGAAACCTGTGTTTTAGTTTAAAGATTATAGACACTCTCACATGTTATCCTTTCCTTCTTTGGAATTTGACAGCTTACTTAACATTGCTTTTCTTGAGCTTCCAGTGTGTGCTAGGACTGTCAAAGGCTGATGGAAATAAGACAGGACAAATAAGGTATCAGAAAAAAGAAATTAAGGATTAGCCATAAACTAGATCACAATGGGTCCTGATAGTGAGTGTGCTAAGACAATGCCATTTTTCTTTTCTTGTGTTTCACCTGTCAGGGAAGTTCCTATGAAAAGAATATATTAGAACATGCTTTGTGGCTTGATGCAGCTTGACAAGGCATTGCCTGCAAGTCTGAATGTGATAGCATGTTCTTTAGTGCCATATAGACCTTGAATGTTCTTTCCCTTGATTTCAAGTCATTAAAGCAGAGAAGGTGAGTTTACATATTTTACCCTAACATCTCAACCAATGAATGCTCATAGGCACAGCAACCTTCCCTACAGTGTGAAGCATCCACTTCTTCATTTGCAAAATAAAACTTGTCCTTTCTCAGAAGAATGCTCAAGAGTGCTCCATGAGGTCATATATTTTTTCCCCAAAATGATCGTCTTAGATCACCACACATATTAAATGCTTAATAAATATTTTCTATTAGATGATTACATAATGGTTCAAAGGTTTTTCTTTTCTTTTTAGCATAGCTTGTGGCTATTTGCAAAAATGATATATACAGTTATTTGGCATAGAGTCATATAGGGTTATTTTCTGTGAAAAGATAATCAGCTGGTGTGATGGAGGTAATTTGAGAAATATTCTTGGTCTTATTCCAAGGCATTCTTCAATGTTCCATTTTATTTGATCACCAAACATCCAATTATGCTACATTAGCTAATGAAGTGAGGAACACTGCTGATGGGCTTGACATTTTCTGGCCAGTTGAAAAAATTAACCATACTGACTATAAACATCCAGGAAATTGGTGACCTTTCCTCCATTAGTATCATGATGGCAGATAGAAAATGGTAAAGAGAGATGATTTATGTCTTGCAAATGAATCGAGGATTCATTCATGGCTAGTAGCAGAATACTGGATTTCTAGGAAGGCATTCCTCTCAGCTGCTGTGTAAGTAAAGAAAGCGTGAAAAGATTAAAAGCATGCTATCTCAGAAATGCAGGTTTTAATGTGTTTATCTCGATGCTGCAGCTGGATGCTGTGGAACGTTGCTTAGACTGATAGGCTGCTGTTGTTGGCCCTATTTTGCAAGTAATGGACCTATGTTTAGACAAAAAGCACTGAAGTATACATTTCTTATATCATGTCTTTGAGATCACAGTGTGGCAATGTAAGTGTGAACTCTAATCTTAACTGATCTGTATCTATTCTAACATTGTAAAAAATCCCACTGTAGCCTTTAAGTAGCACTGATGAAACTCCCCTATGATCCCTGGCATCACTTACATCCCATCTCTCACTTTCAAATATTTTAGTCAAAGATTAACGAATTAGAAAGAGTTCATGCATCAAAATTGTCTGCAAGCAGGAAGCAGCAGAAGCCTTCTCTCCAGCTTCTCTGACCCCCACCCACCACGTCCCTCCTTATAATCCCATCAAGGACCACTCCAGCTACACAGGCCCTCTATTTAGCATTATGCATTTACTTTGAGATGGCAGCAGCTACTACTTTCTCCTTGTTCATTTTCCTCCAGGCTTCAGCTTCTCTCTCTTCTTACACACAGATCTTAGCTCAAAAAATGCTGTTACAAAGTCTTTCCTAACTTTTGCCTCACACTGTCATAGGATCACTTTCTAAAATTCTGCATTTTCTGGATAGAGCTTTTCACATGTTTTTATTTATCAGTTATCTGTATGAACCACTGGAGTGTACAGTCAGAGATGTAAGTTTGAATGTGTTGATTATTTCAGTAGGTACAAAACAGTGGAAGAGCAGGTGCCTCTCAAGCCTCTGGGCAAATCATAATTTCTCATGCATCACTTGTATGTATACCTGAGAACCAGGATCTGGACATGCACATTACTAAAAGAGAAAAACACAAGATATAATTGATTGAATTACCTGTGTCTATTTGGCATTATAGAAGAAAATATAGTCCTGTAATAACTGGATAGCAACTTGGCCTGTGGTAGCAAGTCACTTTGTGAGAACAACATTGCATGGGGAACTCAGAAAAGTATCTCATTCAGTCTCAAGGCATAAGTCATTTATTCCTATTGTCTGACATACCACACACTTCAGATATGGGACTTGGAGGAATGAATTTGGAACTGACATAGAAACTACTCTCCAGAGAACAAGTTCTCACAGTATCCAATGATGCTATGCAAATCTCCAAGTGAATAAAGCAATCAATAGTCCTACGCAGATATAAAGCCCACAGACCCCAGCAATGACCACCATGGCAAGACATCCCCAAAAGAGATAATACATACTCAACTGAAGAGAATTAATATTTGATGCTGTAAACAAAACCAATTACTCATGACTAGAAAGGTCATAAGTTAGAAAAAACAACATACCATGGTTAATTTCTGAAGCAATATAATTTCTAACTATTCTAAATAGTTATTCTTATACTGCAGGTAGTATTGCTCCACTTCATTTGCAATATATGGAGACTATTACAGAGGTACATAAATGGTCCAAATGAAGAGAATAAGCAACTGATATATCTACCATGCACTCTCTACATCTAAGGCTCATGGATGGCCATGAAAGAGGGAATAGAAAGATGGGAAAGGCCACCAGACCAGGACACATTCTGCTAGAAAACGTATTCTAAATCTAACAGGAAGCTGCACCTATGGGCTCTCAACAATATGGCTGATTAAATAAGATCTATGTAATAATCACATCAGTTGATGTGCCAATTTTATGAGGCTCCCACTCCTACATGAAGAACTATAAGCAATCAGTAGCTCCTGAGAGAATGCTTACCAGTTTTCTCCAGGGATGAACAATATAGGTTATCCATTCCCAGTGGTTAGTCCTAGACCTATGGCATAAGATAAAAGCAACCCGAAACCTCCTCCTCCTCCTCCTCCTTCTCCTTCTCCTCCTCCTCCTCCTCCTCCTCTTCCTCTCCTTCTTCTTCCTTTTCTTCTTCCTCTTCCTCTTCTTCCTCCTCTCTCTTTTTTTTTCTTACACACACACACACACACCAGGAGACAGGATTAGTTGGAGTGTATTGAGGGAGGGATGATTATGTAAATATAATATTCACACATGAACTTCTCAAAAATGTAAATTAAAAGAAAAGGACAAACTTGTAGCACAATGACAGTGAGCAATAAAAGGACTGTAAGCTTAATTAGAGCTAATGTTCACATGCAGTAGGATATTATGCCAGTTCAGTTTCAAATTATCTTATTCAATTCTCAAAACACTTTCCTGAAGTAGATATTATCAAAATATCCATTTTTTTCTGAATGGAAAAAAAAAAAACTTTAGAAAAATTAACATCTTGTGCTTATTGTCATTGAAGTTGAAAGTGGTGGCAGAGCCTGGATTCATGCTAAGACATGCTTTACTCCTGTGAGGATTGTGTTAAGGTGTGTGTGTCTATTGTTCTGGCACCCAGGGGTATCACACCCGATACTACAATAATAGAACTTACATACAGTTGATCCATCTACAGTACAATCCCTATATTTGAGGCTCAGAGGTCATAGTGGAAGGGAGGTGGAAAGGTTAGAAGAGCCAGAGAACAGTGTGTTAGGAATAAGATTATCTCCTAGGAATATCATAGAACAGACACATATTCCTAAACAAGACCTGAACAGCAACACCAATAGATATGTTGACAAGGACAGAGAAAATCTCATGGTTACCCAACACTAGACCAGGGATTGTAGGCAAATGGAGAATTCTAAATATTGGATAATTAGTCTTCCCCAAGCAGGAGCCCCAAATTGGTTACCCAGGGCCAAGCAGTCATCCAGGTAACATTATACAGACTGAACAGGTTGTATTTATTTATTTAGATACATATATCTATCTCTCTGTCTCTATATGCAAAATCAATTTAAGGAAAAGAGAGGCCATGAGTTTGAGAGAGAACACGGTTGTGCACGGAAGAAGTTGGAGAGAGATAAGGGACAATGATGTAATTACATAATAATTTTTAGAAATTGTTAAAAAGTCAAATTAAAACTCCTTTAAAATAAAAGTGAAAGAGAAGTTTATTGACAAGCCTTATAGATTCCTCAAATACAGAATATATCTTGGGATTGGATAGCGCTGACTCTAGGGAGGACTAGATTTTTATTTGAGTTTAGGGTGTACCACCCAATGATTTCCTCTCCCTCCATTTATTGGTCAAAAGGTGGCATGCACACTGTGTAGAAACAAGTTAGCACTGAGTATATACTTTTCTAACACAATTCCCACATACCTTTGTGTACAGGAATTTCCAGGGAGCAATGGAAAAGTGAAATAGTATGAATATTTTGCAGCAAGCCACAACAGTCATGTTATTATAAATTGAGAAGACGAAACTGACTGTGGATGATTTCAGTTCTAGAAGTGCAAATCCAAAAGAACAAAATATAATCTCTGTTGTGGCTTGCTGCAAAATAACATGACTGTTGGCAAGACACAAAACTTTTCTTGCTCTAAAGTTTTTCACACTTCTTTGCTTCTACTTCGAGGAGTTGAAATTAGTCCAATGGCTGTAGAGCACTTATTGACAGGTCTTACTATGTTCAATCTCTTCTTGGTCATTTCTTTGATTATTTTTCATAGAAGCTGTAATATTAGCATGCAACCAAAGCATCAAAAAAGTCTTGGTTTCTTTTCTTGATCACTCATTGTTCACAGCTTTTCTTCTTTCAAAACAGACTTGCATCCATGGTAAATGCTCTTGTTTAGAATATACAATGAAAAGGGAGGATATTTATGCTGCCTTAGTAAGTATAAAAAGATGTAGTGACAGTACACATATGAATGCATGTATGTAAAGAAAAGTATATATTACCATGGCAAACCCTAGAGACATAAAAACAAAATTTACAGTAAACTGGTATCTGTCGGTAGTAGTAAAATTACAGATAGTTTCATTTTTGAAGTTTACATTTTAATATATATTCTTCAATAGAGTTGTTAGGATTTCATGTAAAAGAGTATGATACCACATGCTGTTTGCCTTGCCTCATATAAAGCAGAAGAGGAAAGCCTCTGAACTTTGTTTTTGAATTTAATTTACAGAGAAAGCAAGGGAAATCTCACTGGAGCAGAGACACAAATAATTTGCTTTATTTATCTACAGTCTTTTTCTAACAGTGTTGGAGATGAGGACACTGGAAGTCCTGCCCCAGTGTGGCACATGAGGACATAATAGACCTTCTCTCAGACAAATGGTGAGGTAAGGCAAAGAATGAATGCCTCTCTATTTCTGATGTTGGTAAACATCAGAATTTAGTATCATATGATGAGCATTCCTCATATGGACTGAAACCACAAAACTGTACCACTCAGTTCAAATATGCTTACCTTCTATGATAGGTGGGCTCCCAGAACCAATGGTAAGAACCAACTTTCTGCGGACTGTATTCTTCAGGGAGCTTGCCACATAATGTAATCTAATTATCTAATTTGTATAACTATTTTTTCCTCTCTCATTCCATTTCCTTTGTATTTTCAAGCATGTTCCATGAATCTGAATAAATGTGTATGTTCTATTAATCACTGTATATCAATTTTTCATGCTTGCCTTGTATTCTTTCCAAGGATGCCTTAAAATGTTACTGGACCAATCATCATTTGCTAAATTATTACCTTGCTTGATAATTTTGTCATAATTGGTAGTTTATACATTCTTGTAGTTATAGGTGGAATAAATGCATAGGCTATATTGCTAATAAATATGTTTGCTGAGATACTGCTAATATAGTGTCAGGTAAATATATACAACCTCATCAGCAATTTAAAAATGTATATTTACCACAGATTCATTTTGGGTTTTAGTGTTAATACAATGTGGGACAATGGTCTGTGGCAGACAGTCTAGCATCCGGTAGAGCACAGGCTGAAAACTCAGGGAGACTCAGTGGAGTAGTTGGCAAGGGACAGGAAAATGTTTTTGCCAAAGCTCCAGGTAAGCTCTTGTCTAATAGCTACAACCTCCACAACCCCCTGTAGAAAGGCCTGTCATGTGAGATTTGTCACGTAGGTGCAACACCAAGCCTTCCCACAAGCAGGTAGGGTGCCCTTAAACTCCCAAACCAAGCCAATGGGAAGTACCTGTCGTCAGGCCCCTGACCCATTCCAAATAGTATTAGACCATCCCAACCTGTGTAGGAGAGATCCCCATCCAGAAGTAATAAAGGTGTGAGAACTATTCTGTCCTCTGAGAGCTTCTGCTCCTTGGGAAGAGGTCTGCTCTCCTGAACACCACTGGAAGCTTCCCGCACTCCTTGATGTCAAGTCGACCTCTCATGGGCTCAGCCCAGGCCTGACTTAGCACAGGGTGGTGGGTGCTGCATCTAGGAGCAACTGAGGCAGCAATTGTGGAGAAGACTCTGTTCCTGCTCACGCTCTCCCTTTTGCCTGAACCCTCGCATTTGGCAGGGCCAGAGATCCCTGAGGAAAGCTCCCAGCACGAGGGCCAACAATACAATATAACAGTTTGATAGTTAAAAGTTGTTTCATATGAGAGGAATTTTCATGATATCACTGAAAACTTTTTCCTCAAAGTTATATATAATTTGGATAAGCCTTTTAATGCTGATGGAGCAAAGAATACAGAAGGGACTCTAGCTAGCCCCAACATTGAAAACATGGCTCTGACAGGCATCGCCGTTCTCTCTCATTCGTCTTGCATTGGTAAAAATTCTTAGATACATTCCTGAAGCTAGCCACTGAGGTATATTCCCTTATTTGACCACTTCCTCCTCCTGAGGCTGACTACCAAGGTCCAGCTATCAAAGTGTTGAAGTTCAACAATCAAAACTCCCCATTTGGTTTACTTAATTAACGTGCCCACTTAAAATTAAACACCTCATTCTAAAACACCATTTTCCCCTTTATCTTTATAAATTGTCATTTGCCTATGGGCCTTATTTTTCTTCTCTCTGGCCAGGGGTAGTCCTTTGTCCCTCTGGGACAAATACTCCTGCCTTTTCCTCCCCCCTTTATCTTCTCTTTCTTGTTCCCTTCCCTTTCTCTCTTGCTCTATCTCCTGTCTTTGTTTCTTATCCCAGTCCTTTGTCCCTCTGGGGCAAAAGAATCTTTGTACTCAGAACTTGGTCTTAGATTGTCTTGAGCCAACTTCAGCATCCTTATAAATATATACCTGGGAGGTAGCACTGCTGGTGTTTGGCTAAGAAACTTATTAAAATTCTGTGCTTTATAATGTAGTAATAGTTATTAGAACTCCATCAGAAAAGTGACAGGAAGATTACATGGATTAAAATCTATAATATTCTTGAAATTGACTTAGAGAATAAGGAGTCCCAAGTAGAAGCTAATGCTTATTGCTCTTCTGAGGGTATTCTCCTGTGAGCATTCTCTAAGATGTACTCTAAGGCCATTGATGAACCATAGAAAGTACAAAGTGATGCCCAGAATGTCTGAGATCAAGAAAAGAAGTTCAGTAAAGGTGGGATAAAGGTGAGTGTTTCCAGCATGAAAACATGCAACAGAATAGGATAAATGCGTTTGACCATGGATCAGATTTTAGAAGAACTTTCCAATAATGATAATGTTACAGATATTTTCACTTCCTACTATATGGTACTAAGGTCTCCCCATATAGACAAAAGAATCACTAAGATATGTATAGGGGCCAATTTTTTTCTAGTAAATTTTAGTATTCTTGAAAACATGCATTTTCTCCTCATCTTTCTCCATTTTGAGCACCTAAGAGGAGGGCTTGACAAATCCATGATTTAATAGCCCCCAACACTGTTTGTGGAGCAGAATTGAAAATGTTTTATGTAGTACCTATGAGCTTCTAATATTAAGATTCTGAGAGAGTCTTTTGCATTTTCTTGGAATCTTCCCCAATTTAGTGCAAGTTTCTTAATTGTTTACATGGATAATCCTAGCCAGGGTGAAATGGCTGATAATTCTGAAAATTATCCATTTGAGATTTTGGAGACACCTTCTACCCCTCTCTGACTCATTCTGCCCTTTGGAAGGACTGCTCCTTGTACGTCACAGCAGTGGGTTCTCCATTTCTCTGTAGCATGAAGAGTACATGCAGGATATTGAAAGCCTTAGGAAGATTATAGTACAAACATTTTGCCTGTCCCTGAAACACTACCATGGCCTGGCTGCTTCTTTCACCCAAAGCTTAGACATGCTCAGCTGATTCTGCTCACAAAGTTCTGTCTGGTGGCTGTTCCCTTCCTTTGCTCATTCGTACCTAACAATGTTAAAGGTTTTATACCTCATACCTCCTAGTTCCTTGCTTCACTGCCTCATTTTCCTTCAGCTACCTCATTTGTGGCTGCCATCTGTTTTTTTCCAGGATCCTGAATGCTGCAAAGGTGTTCTTTACTACACTCTGGCTCTTCATCTAAGCTCGCAGTGTTCAAAGGCTCTGGTGTAGAATTCTGGCCCAAAAATATCTGGCCATAGATCAAGTGATGTCTCAGAGTTGAAATCTCTGGAGAAATCCTTTCAAATTCAGCTTGAAGTGAGTGACAATTCAAGGAAGTATATCACAGTAAAAATAATTAACCAAATCAGTAAATAATTATGCCAAAATGTATTCTTGGGATCTTGTTGAATCTTTGTTTTGTATAACTGTCACTGTCATTGTGTTGTAGAGAGAGTGTATTAAGTGTCCTAGAAATCTTTAATCAAGCATTCTAATCTTTAATCAAGAGTATAATTCTCTTGTAAAACTAAACACTTTACATTTGCTGGAGCAGGTGTTGGTATCAATTCCAAGTGTGGCCTTGGGTGTCGTAGAAATCTGGATTCAACTCCAGAACTGATAAGTAACAAGCTGCCTGCATTGGAAGAATTAAGGAAATTTTCTAGACTGTACTTATTTATTCAGGAATTGAAGGTTATAGTAGTGTTTATTATGTATTGTATATAGAACACTTAGTAAAATGTGTGTGCTCAGTTACCTAATACTCCTGGTGTTCCTGTGACTGTAACATTTTCTTACAAGCAGACATCATCATAATGTGGTTTACTAAGACCCCTTAGCTCAAAACTTTATAGGAGCAGCAGCAATGTGAACAAAGATGAGTAGACACTAGAACACTGTTCTCCATGTATATTTTCCTCCAAAGCATTGCATGTATTTGAAAGAGGAAGCAAAAGAATGAAGGAGAGATAAGGTTCACACACATAAGAAATATGGAGGCAGCACTAGGCTTTGAGACACAAGCAGTAATTTTTCTCAATATTATTAAGAAATCTGAGTTTTTATATAAAAGTTCTAAATTTCAAAATATTGGCTCAACAGGAATAAAACACATCTGATGTCTCAATCTTCAATCTAGGTAACCTAGAGATTAAAAATCACCTGGTTCTCAAAGAGACTTGAAGTGCCAGGGTGTGTGGAGGGTACCCAGTGGGGTCCCTGCACACTCAGAGGAGAAGAGGAGGTGGATATGGGAAAGATTGTGGGAACCAGTGACCAGAAGGAAGGCAGTGAGCAGAATGTAAAGTGAATAAGTTTAAATAAATAAGTCAACTTAAAAAAATATAATCTGGCTCTAGTAGAAGAAGAAGAATAGGAATAGCAATCCACTTTACAAATATTCTCTCCTCCAACAGAATTCATGATAGGATATCGCCTGAGGAATTTGATGGACCATCTTCTAATACCATTTCCCAGTCTCAGCAATGACAGGGAAGAAGAGACACTCAGAGCTGGCTAGAGGCTCAATAGCAACACTCATGTCTTCTTGGTAAAGAGGTGAAGAATGGAGAATGGAGGAAAGAAGTTTCAGCTTCAGCTTCCCCCTGACTCTCATAGTTAAAACACACTGTACTAAAAGGGGTAGAGAGAGCTTGACCTGACCTCCTTTCTGAGATGTTTTTCTGCTTGCCTGTGGGCTTCATTAAATGTGTAGGAACCAAGCTACCTTGGGAATCTTGCAGCTGGAAAGCACACAGCAGTCTCTAAAGGAGGTGCCTGCATATAAAGAAGAGCTGAGGCAAAGAAGGCTGAGGTAATCTGATGTCAGTGAAGCCCTTTGGCATCACAAAGATGACAAAGTAGTTCAGCAGTGGGCTGCAGTTTATACAGAGGAGGAAGGAATGTTCTCCATTCCTGAAAGCACTTAATTTTTCTCAGCCCCTTTCATAGACTTCAGGGATTCTCTCATCCACCATCATCTGTCATATACCCCTTGCTTTCCAATTTTCTTTTACCCTAAATGCATTTATTCAATAGCTCTTCTCTTTAGTTATTATTAAAGAGCTATCATGTCTGAAAACAGATGTGACCAGCCTTCTGACATTGTGACAAAGCACATCCATCTACAGCATTGACTTTAAGGAACTACACGGTTGCCTTTAAAAACATACCAGAATGTGAATTGGACTGTGTTCATGGCTAGCTCATGGCCCTGATAAGTGGATACTGATGACTGACTCTGGCTCATGGCCAGAGACTGGATACTGAGAAATGAAGAATTACATATGGAATGAGAAAGATTTGAACAACTACCCAGAATTAACATTTTGACCATTCTAATAGGAAAAAGTGTGCATCTTTTATTCTTCTCCTCCCTTATTTGCTAATAAAAAGAGGACACAAAGTTGTAGAGAAGATGGAAGATGGCGGTGCATCTGGGAGGAGTTGGGGAGAGCAATGGCGAGGGAATTCTTAAAGAATTAATAAAATATTATATTTTTTAAAACTATGTCTTGTACATGAGAGTAAACCTTGAGAAAGAGAGAAAGATGATAAAAGAAGAAACAATATGCGACTTCCCTTTAGGGTCACACTCACAAGACAAGGAGAGAGTTTTTTAGAGGGGGCCTGGGCAATGACTGTAGTACACAGTGAGTCTGCAGGGATTTTACTCCTCAGCTCCCTCGCCCTCCCTTTGGTGAAGATTCAAGCACTAATGGCATAGTTTGCATGTAGGACTGTACTCACTAGAGTGGGAGGTATACCTTGGTTTCACGCTGTGCAGTTATTATTGGGAAATAAGGTCTAGCAGACAGAATATTCATATACACAGGGCCTTTTCCTCCCATTAAAGACCCCTTTCAAATACATGTATCTTTTCCTTTCCTCTGACATCTCCCTGCAGCTTGAATATCTTCCCTCTTTGCCAAAGAGAAAAGAATGTTCTCTGAGTTATCCAAAACTCATTTTCTGAAGAACTGACATTCATAAGAATCCAAGCTAGTTACATTCATATTATTCAAGCATTACATTTAGGGCATGCTACCTGATGTACACTACATTATGATGAAAATTAAATTGTTTGATGATGAGCTTTTTTTAAGCATTATAGCACTGCAAGTAGCATTTGGCTGATGAGGAGGCTGTCTTAAAACCAATTATAATTTTATTTTACAACCAGCTTTTACTATCATCTTCTAACTCTGGGGATGATGCATTGAAATTTCAATTAAAAATCAAGACGCTTCTGTCTCTGATGAAATGCTTCATTCAGAAGGAATTCATTAAGTAGCTACTGTAAGGGATCCTTCATCAGTAAAGCCAGATGGAGGACTCTCTTCACTCAGCTATTACCCTCATGATTTCACCTCTGGGAGCCCAACGGAAGGCTGAGTCCACTATAGCAACATGTCTCCATAGAAAGTGATGTTGAAGAAGATCTTCCTCAAGGTGATTTTAGATTTGAATAATTTTCTGACCAGACTGAGAATTATATAGAGAAGTGGTTCCAGTAGTGGGATGTATAAAAATTACCTCAAAATTTAAACATAACCTTTCTGCTCCCAATTCCTACAATAAAAACCTAGAAACAGCCTACTTTAAAGTTCAGTTTTTAATTATTTTGTTTTATTTTGGTAACCTGGATTTGCTTGGTTTGTTGGATAGAAATAGATGTAATCACAGATTTATCTTTTAGCCTGGAATTCAGGAAGGGGAGGTATTCTCTTTTTGTTATGTCCAACAGAACATTTAGTATGTGTATTATATCTGAAAATGTGCATGAAAATTTGGGAAAAAATTCCAGACACAGTTACTCAAATGTAAAACTAATTGGCTAACTCATTAAAAATAGAGAAAAAGTTCTCCTAACACCACACATACACACACACACACACACACACACACACAGAGGGAGAGAGAGAGAGAGAGAGAGAGAGAGAGAGAGAGAGAGAGAGAGAGAGAGAGAGAGAGAGAAACTGTGGGGTTCTTTATTCTATTAGGATAATCACCTGTGGATTAAACACCAGCACTGAAGAGACTTCTGAGTTTGAGACAAGTTTAGATTTCCTTTATGTGGCCATTTTGAATTGCGTTTTAACTATCATGTGAAATTGTGAGTTTATATGTGTTATTTCAGTACGTGTATATGTTGTGTATATTCAAGTCAAGTTAGACACATATCTTTAAAATTTTATTATTTCTTTGGGGTGAAAATTTTCAAAATCATTTCTCTTAGCTCTTTTTTGAAATATATGATGCTATCTACAGTGACTTACGAGGTAGGGCATCAGAAATTGTTTCTACTAACTGCAACTCACTCCTCGCTGACTACACAGGCATTATCTCTTCCTTCATCATCTGGTTTACAGGATATTATTCATAACTTCTATGCGATCAAATTTTTCAGATCTTGAATATGTGTGAGACAGTATGCTACTTGTCTTTTTATGCCTTCCTTATTTCTCTTAACATAATGACCTTCAGGTTTTCCCAAGCTGTCACAGGTAACAGGATTTTATCTTTCATGTCTAAATAAGATTCCCAGTGTATGTAAATCACATTCTCTTTTTTTCCATTTTTCAGCTGGTAAAAACTTAAATTAATTCTATATCTTTGCTGCTATGAACAGTGCTGTGATAGATAGGGAGTAGAGATGCTTCAATGGCAGACTGACTTAATTTCCTTTGTTTATATATTAGTTGGGGGGACCACCAAATCATGTAGAGTTTTGCTTTTAGCTTTCAGGAACTTCTTCTGTATTTTTCATTGACTTAACCAATTTATATTCCACCCAAGTTCTTTTCCTGACATCTTTATCAGTATCTTATCCAGCCCTGTGTCTGCTGCTTCTTCTTTCAAGATGGGTTTTTACTATATCACACAGGCTGACCTTGAAACTGTCACTCTTCCCTACTTAGCATTTCAAAAGCTGAGATGGTAGACACATAGCACCACACCATGTGCCTTCTGAGGAGAGGGATTCTTACTAGAGTGAGGAGCTATCTCCTTGAGGGTATAAATTTCCTTTCTCTGAAAATTAGAGACATTGGGCATTTCTGTTTGATAATTCCTTGAATTATATAATGTGTTTTGATCCAACACACCCCCATTCCCTCAGCATCAATTCTTCCTTTATCCCCGACAACTTTCCCCTCCCAGCTTCATGTACTCTTCCTTTACACCCACTGGATGCTGTGAACATGTGGGTGGGTCTGAGACTGTGAGTACAGGGGTGGCTTAACTACCAATTGACTTATAAATAGGATTTCTCTCTGTCTTTACGAAGCTAAGATGCCATGTCTCTTGCTTCTTGATGGATTTTTGAGACTTTAAGAGTTTGTGAGTATATTCAACTTTGTTTTAAATATATTCTTGAGACTGTGAGTACAACACTTAAGAGATGTAGCTACATATCCTTATCAACCATCTTGAAAAATGACAGTGGCAGGAACAGGCAGTGGTGACACATGTTCACACTGCTTACTGTAGCAGCCAAAATACTTTAAGCAAACTCTACTCTGCTGAATAAGGGATTCTCAGTTGTCAGGGGAGTTAGAATGAGGCAGAACTGGAGTTTATTAAGAAGTTTTAACATAGATTTAATCATGAGCATTAATAGAGAGACGACTAGGAAAGGTAGTACACACTCAAATGTGGACATGGGCTTCTCAAGAGCATAGCCTACAGACTTCTTGTTTGATTAAGTAATTTCTTCAGGAGTGGTTGGGCTACTTATTATTTTAGTGTGTTTATTAGCTTTCTGGTTTGTATAATGGTTTTAACCAGTTAGTTTATAAATACTAATACCTAGTCTTCCTGGTGTTATTTTTCATCAGCCTGATGCTAAAGTCCCTGGGAAAGGCCCTTGCTTCCTTCACTGTCTTACCAATGAAGGTAAGACCAGAGAAAATACAGTCTTTTCTGTTCTGTACTGTCCAACACAGGAAAATGGGTTGGTGGAAACAAAATTTTGGCTTCAAGTTCAACTCAGACTCAGAAGTTTGTTATATTGACAATAACCTGAGGCCAGGGCGATGGGAGGTTTTTCCACAAATTGAGCTTCACTGAGCTTTTACTTGTTTCCATGTCTAAGGCTCAGCTTCTTATTATTCATTTATCCTGCAAGAAGGAAACATGGCTCTCCACACTACACAGTTTGGAGCTTGAGGAGGGGTGATGTGGCCAACACTTCTTTCTTTCTTCACTGCATGCTTGCTTATTGTTACACCAAAGCAATTCTGTGACCTCTTACCTTGTTTGCTTAGCTCCTCCGAAGTTAGTTTCATGCATGAATAGCTGCAATTTGATGTTTCTGTAAGGTGATGATTTTTGGAGGGTGTTAGTCCATAGCACCTTACTCTGCCTTCTCTTGAAGCAGTTACTAATATCATACTTTTCTCCCTATGGAAGAGAATTGACATTTACAGGATATCTTTTACAAACTCCTATAGGGAAAACTCTAATACTTGATCCCAGACATTGTCTCTTAGACCAGTGTCTCATGACTGACTTACAGATAGATTGTGAAAAATAGGAAAGTGCATGAAACAGACTTATTAATCAAGAAGTGAACTGTTTTCTGATGTGGTCCAGCTTTAAAATAAGAACAGAATAAAATAATTTGAGAAATTTAGTTAAAACACAAGTTCTTAGTTGGTTTTGTAAAACAATTTTGTAGATGTCAGGAACTGATAGTCCCAGGACCCTGGGGGCAATGAGTATCCAAAGGTTCAAATAGTCTGTAAGTCACAGTCAAAGCTAACCATGAAAGTCATGGGGTGTCCAGAGCAGTATTCCCAAGATGCTTCTTTTTGAGGAAGTACTTAAGCAGCTTAGAAAGAGAGGAAGTTTCCATAATTGAGTGACATGGAAACACTGGATTAAATTTAAATGAACAAAACTGATGAAGTCCCTTCATTGCTTCTCTTGGAGTCTGTTTTGGGACAATTGGTCCACTTGAGAATACTGTGGATTTGTAAGATTTGTTTGCATTTCTGTGGATAAATTGGTTGTCTACACATATCTCACTATATATTCAGAATATATTTTAAAGATACACACAATGATTATTGTATCTGAGTTACTATATTTTTGACATTTTAATAAAGAAGATTTTTACATACTTTGAGGGTAGAGATGAATTTGCAATGTTGGTCTCACATAATTCTCTCTTACTCTGGTTTTCTTCCATCTCTTTACTCCTGCAGGGAACTGCTTTTATTAGTTTTTATTTGTCTTTTCTACTGATTTTTTGAGAAGCACTCGCTCATATTGTTCTCTCTCTCTCTCTCTCTCTCTGTCTCACACACACACACACACACACACACACACACACACACACACCATTTACATTTTTAAAAAGTTACAAAACCATTCCAAAGGCTGCAAACACCTTTCTTGGTATCTTAGACCTTTTGTTTGTGTTGATTTCTCATTGGTATTAGAAATCCAGATCTCCTTTCCTTAGGTAATTATGTAGCACAGTAGCAAATTGCTTTTCTAACCATCTATATTCGTAACTGCCTAGTTCACGTTTGCATTATTTCCACACATTTTCTGTTATTAGTGACATTGCAGTGATGACCTAATACATATGTTTTATATGATGCAAGAGACCTGCCTGCTGCCATGACACATTTAGAAAGAGAGAAAACAGAATGTTGCTAAAACTTCTACCAATCTCTTTAGTATAATAAAGGCATCTTAATTTGTCTTAGTCTATTTTTTTTTTCTATTACGAATGAGGTAGATCATTTTTGCCTATAGTGTGTTGGTATCTCTTGTCAATTTTTCTATTAGATTGCCATCCAGCCTTTGTTTGTTGGTTTTAGCAAAAGGCTTTTTGTATATGTATTGTGCAGAGCATAAAGTTGTGCTTTTCTTCTTGTTCAGTTTGTATTATTTTTCCACATTATTTATAGTGTTTTATTTTCTGTGCATAAGTATAAACATACATAGTTTCATTTATGATTTTTTTCTTTTATAGCTAATAGATTTTTGATTCATTGTTAAAGGTTTCCCTACTGCTAGATTTGAGCAGAATTAATCACCTCCCCTTGCACTTGTATTAGCATTATACATCGCTAATCTTTCAGTGTTGGCAGCTGTGCTAATCAGTTACTTCTAGCTCGATAAACACACTTTGGCTTGTTTATTGAAGGTAACTTCTTGCCTTGAGGTACAAGATCCTCCTTTCTGCAAACTGCAGAAACAGAGAAAGGTGGGCAAATAAAGACACTGCAACCTCCAGCTTCCTTCTAAAGCTGACTTGTGCGCTTGTGGATTGAGACTGAGAACTTGAGTATCAATAGACACAATGGCTCTGATGGTAGATACATTTTCTAGCATCTCATCAAACCTGTCTTAGTTCTTACAATACGACACCAATCATATTGTACTTAGAATTGTGAGTTTCATATTCTGATCTCTAAACCTCCTGAGGTAGGAGAAGAAATGACATCTTTGGTGATCTGTGAGAGCTGCAGTATGTAGAACAGGGCACCCAAAGGAGCTACAATCATGTAGTGATAAAAAATAGTGCAGTGACTCCTCAGCATGATGCAAAAGCACAGAAAGTGCAGAAGATGTAGCCCAAACATTGCCTCTGATAATTGGTCATCTACATCATTGTGTAACCTATAGGTCAAAACTGCTTTGGAAAAGCTCTATTCTCAAAAATATTTATATACAATTCATGACAGTAGCCAAATTACAGTTGTGAAGTAGTAACAAAAGTATCCCGCGCTACGGTCTCGCCAGCAAGAACGACGCGGCACACATAGGATCCTTCTGCAGTAAAGCTTTAATGCATCTTGAGAGGGAGAGCATAAGCTTGCCACGAGTGGAGACCCCGAACAATAGAACACCCGTCCCTTATATAGGTCACAGCGCTTGCCTGGAACGCGGAGCTTCTCCATTGGCTCCCGCACACCAGGCCAGATGCCACCACGAGAGAGGCTGAGACTCTGAGGTGGAAAATTACCAGGTGCATGCGCACTAGCCTGTTTACAACTTGTCCTCGGCCGAATGTAGGCGCCATCTTGTAATGGCGAATGTGGGTGCTCAGGCGGCTCCCCACACAAAAGTAATTCTGAGATTGTAGTCCCACAACATATGGACTTGAATTATGGGGCCACAGCATTGGGAATGTTGAGAACCACTGGTTAATTCAAAATAGAGTCCAGAGGAGAAAACATTTCAGGTGATGTGGGCCATAATGTTCAGCCACCAGGGCACAGGGAAATAGAGGGTGTCAATAATCAAGGAATGTCAGTGGAGAATTGGCATGTAGGTGGACACTATGAAGAATTTAACATGCCAAGTTTTCAGTAGAAGGACCCATGCCACTGATTATGTGAAAATAATCCTGACAACATAGATGCTCATAGACTTTCACAAGGACAAATTATCAGTAAATACAGGAACATAGCAGTCATCCTAGAAATGCATGTCAACATTTGAGATTCCATTGCATTCTCGTCAGAATGGCTATCATTAAAACAAACAAACAAATGGTGGTAAGGATGTGAAATAAACAGAACCCCTGTTTACTGCTGTGGGAATGTCAATAGGGCAACTACCATAAGGATTCACAATGGAGGTTTCTCAGACCACGAAACTAAAACTTACCTATGATCCAAGCATACAACTTCTAGATATATATGCAAAATAATCAGCTACTTCATATAATAATACATAGTGCATGCATACCAACAATTAGCATGACACTATTCCCAAATTATGGAGTTGGGCATCCCTCCACGCCCATCAACAAGTGAATGGATAAAGAAAATGTAGCATATATGTATGATGGTATTTACTCAGCCCTGAAGGCAGCAAATGGATGTTTCAAATGTAGTTTTGGCAAAACCAATAAGAAGCTTATGTCTGCAGACAACTCTGATTGCACCACTTTTCATACATAAGACATCATCTAAGTTCCTAGTGAAAAGTTCCTTTAAGAACTGAGTGAGATAGTGGGTCTGAAGTTCTGGATTTGTAGTACAGTAGGAAAGATGATAGTAGCAAACTGCATTAGTGTTCAAAATGTGAGAGTAGAAACAAAGAGATTGTGAAAAGAAAACAAGAGAAATTCTTGTAACCTTTGTGTTTCACCATGTTGTACTGGATATCTTTCCAAACGTGTGAGGAAAGTTTTGTTTTATAGAAAAATGCTATCAAATATAAGCAAACAAAAATCAGAAAACTTTTGTGTGTTAAAGGAAAATGTCAATATGTGAATAAACAGAATACAGAATGATATCATTGTTTGAAAATTACATATATAATACAGCTCAAAGCATCAATAACCTCATCATTTAACAATCAAGGAACAAACAGTTCAATCACAAATGTGTAAAAGGATAGCACTGGACAAGAGTTATGGAGCGTTGTAAACGAGACTAAACTATACTTCAAGCAACTCATGTGCCTGAAAGCCTATTAACACTGAGGCAGGAAGGCTGGGTGGGCCATACATGACTCTAAGTAACCTAAATAGAGATCCTGTAGGAATGTCTTAACCATCACACGGTCTTCCCTGGCTTATCCTTTGAATTGTACAATTCCCTTCCAGCAAGCAGGAAAAAAATCTGACCTTATCAGGAAAGAAAACATTATTCCAAGGTGATATTAAGCATGCCACCAATCATGTAAGAACTGATGTATGTGAAATGCAGCTCATGCGTATGATTTTAACACAGAGGATGGTGGAATGGCACAGGTACAGTAAACATTAAATCATCTAGCGATCTTAATCACTTATGACAGTAAAAGAAAGACCCTACCCCCTTTCAGGGAACTCCTTTTTTTCTTTTGATAGTTAAAATCTCATAAGCCCAGAGGGGCTTCTTGAGCTACCTCCTGCTTGCTGGATCACTTTCCAGTCTCAGGTTTGATATATATATGGTTTTTTTCTTCATTTACCTTTCAACTGTTATCCCCTGTCCCGATTTCCCCCCTCTGAGAAACCCCCTACACCACCCCCTCCCCCTGCTTCTATAAGGGTGTTCCTCTATTCACCCACCCACTCCTGTCTCTCTGCCCTCAAATTCCCTTACACTGGGGCATCTATCGAGCTAAGGGTTTTTAAAAATGCTTTTATTTCTACCTTCAATTCTATACTTTCCATTCTGCTGTTCTCTTTCTTACTCAATTCTTTAGTCTATAAAAGTAGCTTATACATTGTATTTTGGAAGACCTACTAGATCCTTTCTGTCTGGTACCAATACAAGTTTACTAAGGAATCCGTGTTTTATTCTTGTAGTCTAGAGTGTGTTCCATTCTTTCTCTTTGTTCTCGTACAGAAGTGGTTCTCCTGTGTTGACACTAATATTTGGGATTTAAAAAAAGAAAAAAAATTGAATAACAGTCAACACAGAAGAACTTCAGTTGGAAGAAATATTAAAATTCATTCAAAATCACAGAAATCCCAATTTGACATAGTTTAATCAAAATGATTATCTGATAGACATCATTAGTTCAGCTCCTGACAGTATCCTGGGACATAAACAATGGCATCAGGACCAGCTCTTTCTCTGTTCATCTCTTAGTGCTATCTCCATAGGCTTGGGTGGGTGCCCTTTAAAGTTTTACCTGTATCCATTTTAAAGCAGTCACACTGCAGAAAGAGTGCTCTATTGGGTGGAAGGCACTCAGTAATTAGAATGTATACAAATTTGTCTTCTGAGTATGCTATAAATTCACACAAACATTCCATATAATATTATGCTAATCTCAAAGTTAAATGGATAGTTCACCAAGAAGAACAGTTGGTTGGGAAGAAATACTGGTGCAGGGCTCCTCTCTGAGGAGGATGCATAGGAAGCTTGCATGTTTGACTTATGTTCACCATGAAGTTCTTCTGCTGTGGCAAGCTTGGAGACTAGTCTAATCTACCAGCCCCGAAGATCGGACCTTCAAGGCTTCATCTACTTGTTCATCTTACATTCTGTCCCTGATTCATTTTATTACAGTTTAGTAGTCTATTCTGATCCAGTAGATTATCCTAATCTTAATTAGGATTAGTTGGCGTGGAATGTGGTCCTTTCCTGATGTCATTGATCCATTCAGGGTGGGGGCTTAGGTTAGTATTATTTAAGTTTGAATAATTGAAAACAGGCTCTTGTATGGGGTCTAGTTTCTAGGTTTGGGGATTGGGGGAGTCCATTCTCTGGGGAGGTCTCCCTTGACTAAAGAAAGAGAATTTGGATAGGAATTGGTAGTGAAGGTGTATCCTGAAGGTCTAATTCCATTTGGAATTTCAGTATGTCCTGCACAGTTTGCCAGTTGTGTTGTATACAAGGACTCAGTTCAAGGTTAGCCTCATATGTGAGCATGTACTTCAGATCAAAGCATTTTTTAAGGCCATCGGAGCATCAGACATCATGATAGTTTGTCTGTTCTCTATTTTATATGCCATACATACATAAGACTGCAAGCTTTTTTACAAATTTTAATTTCTCATTTTTGAGTTTTCTATTTAATTTGACTGTCTACAGCATTAGCATCTAGCTGAGGGAACATAGCTGCAACAGCACTGTACATTAATTCAAGGCAAGAAGTTGGTTGCCTCAATTCCTCTGCCTTGTGCATGGCTACAATTCTGAGTGAAGGCTGTTCTATGGCTGTTATTAACTGCAGTGCTTCATCTTTATTAACTAGTATTTTCTGTCTCCCTTCTCAGATTTTCTGTAACCAGTTGACTTCAGTCATTTCTTTCTGGAAAATGTCTTGTATTAGTTTTTGGAGTTCGGATCCAGAGCAGTCCTGATTCCTTCTTCAGGGTTTGCATCTTCTATGTCATGACAGTGATGGAGGGTGGGGGTGGGGTGAGTAGTAGAACATTTTAAGATAGTAGAGGGACATACCTGGTGTAAGTCTGTCCAATTAAATAATTATTTAACCTGGCAACTAGGCATCCAGTGGATTCCTGTCTACCACACCAAAGGGAGAGAGCATGGCCTACAGGCTCTAAGATGCCAAGCAATTAGGATGTTCACACAAGATGTGGCTTTTGAATATGGTTAGTTTATTCATACAAACATTCCTTATAATATCATACTAATATAAAAGTTAAACAGAAATCTCACCAAGTAGGAAACAGTAGCTGTAGTTTGGGCTGTAATGCTGCTACAGGGTCCCCTGGGGAATCTTCTGGTGATGATTCTTAGGAAGCTTGCTGTGAAGTTCTTCGGCTTGTCCAGTTGGGATAATGGCATTAATAGAGGTCCTGGAAGGCCTTGAGAGTGTTGTTCAGGGCCTAGCACTGACAGGCCCAACCACAATGCAGGAAGTTCAACAGCCAGTGAGGCCAGAGCCACACATAATCTCAAGTACTCTAGGAATCATCAGAGACTAGAGAAGCCAAGTCTTGAAAGCAGTTAAAGGATGGTGAAGACCATTCTCAAAGTTCCAATTTTTAATAATTACATCGGGCAACAGCTTTGTACTGCCAGGGTTTGCAGCTTGGGGCTGGTTCATTAGCATATCATCATCACCTTGGGGTTGTTTTATTAGCATATCAAGGCCTGTCCTGGGCTAGGCTGCATCTGAGCTGCCTGGTGGCCTGCCAGGGGCTTGCTGCTAAGGTCTTCCTCTTATCAGAGCTGCCTGGTGGCAAGCTCAGGCATCATATTATTTCAAATCACACAAAACTGCTTTTGAGTAACACCAAACGGTTTCTGATTTCACAAAATCAGTTTTAAGTTACATTCCTAATGTACATATACCCCCTATTGACATCAAGGATAGCATAATGCCCATCTGTACAAGAGAAAATAGGTAGTGGACAGGCAAATAGGACAATGCTAATAATAATGTCTTCATCTGGAGAGCAGAGCAAAGTTATATTCTCATGGACAACAGTCCAGATCTTTCCTGGCCATTCTGTATAGGTGCTTGTTCTGATTAAGATTTGGGATTAAAGCCACCCAGACTTCTGAGTAGAGTGAAGAGTGGAGGGGGTGAAGAGCAGGGCAAGCTCCCAGTAGCATTAGTTTACTGGAGGGAACCAAGAAGAAGGATCAGAGGCTCCTTAACTAACAAAAAGGAATGGATCAGATAGGAGAACAATACCCAGCAACAACTCAGAAGTGGCAAAAGGGGAAAGGAAGCAATATGGAGACCTATGTTGAACAGATGTGGGAGGTGGTCACAGGGATAAGCTTTTAGTATATGTGATTATCACAATAAAGTACTACTAGGAAAGTATTAGTAATCATCCTTATGTATCAGGTGCTGCCCTGTGTAATCTCCATAGTAAACACACCAAAGTAGCTTTATTTTCCACATTGACTTTATGAAGAAGCTCACTATGTTTTTATTTTTATTTTAATTTAATCTTAAAATGTATTTATTTATTTAATTGACATTCGCATCACACCTTTCTCTCCTCCTGTCATCCCAGTCCCTCCCTCTCACTTCACCTCCCCCCATTTCCTCTCCCTTTTTCCAAAGGCAGGCAGCAGCTGTTACAGGGGCCACTTGAAGACCAGGCTGCAGACCTGGTACATATATGTAGGGGACCTAGGTCTGTTGCATGCATGCTCTTTGGTTGGTGGTTCAGTTTGTGAGTCTGCATGGACCCACGCTGGTCAATTCTGTAAGTTTTCTTGTGCTGTCTTTGAGGTTTCTGGGTTCTTTAATTCTTTTTTCTCATCTTTGATAAGATTCCCCAAGCTCCACCTAATGTTTGGTGGTGGGCCACTGCATCTGTTTGTGTTACCTGCTGGGTAAAGTCTCTCAGAGGACAATTATGCTAGGTTCCTGTCTGCAGGTATCAGGAAATATCATTAATTTTTCAGGGGTGGGCTCTCTCTCTTGGCATTGGTCTTAAGTTGGGCCAGTCATTGGTTGGACTTTCCCTCAATTTCTGCTCCATCTTTACCCCTGTATATTTTGTAGGCAGGACAAATTGTAGGTAGAAGGTTTTGTGGGTGGGTTTGTTTCCCATATCTCTATTGGGAATCTTGCCTAGTTATAGAAGATGGCTGTTTCAGGTTGCAAACCACTATTGCTAGGAGTCATAGCTAGGGTCACCCTCATTGATTCTTGGGAGTTTCCTTTGTCCTAGATTTCTACTTTGTCCCAGATATTCCCTCCTCATCCACCAACTCCAATTTTCCCTCCGAGTTGTCCCCATTCTTTCTGCCCACACTTGATCCCTCCTGTTCCCTTCCCCACCCTTCCCAACCAGTTCTCTCCCTCTATCCCTCCTCTACCCCATGTTTATTTTATTACCCCTTTTCCATGAGATTCAACCATCCTCTCTAAGATCCTCCTGGTCACTTAGCTTATTTAGATCTGTGGATTATAGCATGGTATTCTGTACTTTATGGCTAATATCTACTTATAAGTGAGCACATACCATGCATTTCCTTTTGGGTTTGGGTTACCTCACTCAGGATGATATTTTCTAGTTCCAGCCAGTTGCCTGCAAATTTTATGGTGTCTTTGTTTTTAATGGCTGAGTAATATTTCATTATGTAGATGTACCACATTTTCTTTATTAATTTTTCAGTTAAGGGACATCTAGGTTGTTTCCAGTTTCTGGCTATTAAAATTAAGGACACTGTCAATAGGACAAAATGACAGCCTACAGATTGGGAAATGATCTTAACCAACCTTATATCTGATATAGGATTAATATCCAAAATATATAAAGAACTCAAGAAGTTAGACACCAGTGACCCAAATAGGTTACAGAGCTTAATAGAGAATTCGCAACAGAAGAAGCTCCAGTGGAGGAGAAACACTTAAAGGAATGTTCAAAATCCTTAGTCATCAGGGAAATGCAAATCAAAACAACTCTGATATTTTACCTTATACCCATGAGAATGGTAAATATCAAAACTTCAAGTGACAGCACATGATGGAGAGGATGTGAAGAAAGGGGGCCACTCCTCCATTGTACAGCCGCCCTGGAAAACAATTTGGTTGGTTCTATGAACACTGTGAATAGTTCTACCTCAAGATCCAGTTATACTACTTCTGGGCATACCCAAATGATATGCTACTATCTAACAAGGACACTTGCTCAACTCTGTTCATACCAGATTTATTTGTAATAACCAGAAACTAGAAACAACCTAGATGTCCCTCAACTGAAGAATGGATAAAGAAAATGTGATTCATTTACACAATGGAATACTACTCAGCTATTGAAAACAAAGACATCCTGGGTTTTGCAGACAATTGGCTGGAACCATAAAATATCATCCTGAGTGAGGTAACCCAGACCCAAAAGGATATGCATGATATTTGCTCACTTATAAGTGGATATTAGCCATAAAGTACAGGATAATCAGGCCACAATTCACAGACAAAGACAAGGAAGGCCCAAGGGAAGCTGTTTGACGTTTTCTCAAAAGGAGGAATAAAATAGATATCAGATGTGGATGGAGGGAGGGAATTGGATGGGAGAAGAGATGGGAAAGGAGCTGGGAGGAAGGGCGTGTACTGGTCCAGGCAGAACAAAATCAAGCAGTCCCCTGAGGTGGGAGTGACAATTATAGGAAAGACTGGAAAAGAAGACTCAGAGACAAAGGTTAGAAATCAGGAGGCCTGTTTAGTCAGTATTGCAGCAGCCTTAGAGTTTAATTCTCTTAGGCTTTATATACTTTACAGTATTGTAGGAAACAAAGTCACAAACCAGGAGAGATGATGGCTGACATGCATTCAATATCTTTACCGATCCAGAGGCCTCCCTATTTCTCCCTGTTCCTTCCTCCAAGATTAATAGAACATTCAGCCCCTTGCCTTGAGCTTCAAGTGTATCCCCTCTTATTGTTCCATGCATCAGCAGGCCAGGAAATTTGTCAATAGACTTTGGCCTGACTTGACTCTGCCTGACAGGCAGGCTCTCACAGAAGCAAGCAAAATGGCTTGTACAAGGGAGGGGGATGAGGTGTAGGGAAAGCCGGGGAGAGAGAATAGAGATTGTTGGTAGGGAGGGCGTCTCTAGGATAAGCCAGTGACTTGAGAAGTGGGAAGCCCCAGTGTGTCTGTGAGGGTATCTCTAGCTGAAACTCCTAGCTGTGAGGGATATAGATCCGGAAGTGGCCACTTCCAGTAGCCAGGCAGGACTCCCAGTGGAGGGATAAGGACAGCAGCCCACTCATAAAACCTTCAACTTAAAATGTGTCTTGGCTCTAAGATATGTAGGGACAAAAATGAATCTGAAGTAGAGGGAATGGCCAACAAATGACTGGCCCAAACTAAGACCTATCCCATGGGCAAGAATGAATCCCTGACACTATTAATGGTACTCTGTTATGCTTACTGACAAGAGCCTAGCATAACTCTCTTCTGAGAGGCTTCATCTAGTAGCTGACAGAAACTGATGCAGAGACTCACAATCAAACATTGGATGGAGCTGGGGGAATCTTGTGGAACAGTCAGGGGAAAAATTGGGGACCCAAGGAGGATAGGGACTCCACAGGAAGACCAACAGAGTCAAGTAACTTTGACCGTGGGGGCTTTCAGAGACTGAATCACCAACCAAAGTACAAGCACAGATTGGTCCTCGCCACCCCTCACCCCTGGACATATGTAGCAGATGTGCAGCTTGGTCTTCATGAAGATCCCCCAACAACTTCAGCAGAGGCTGTCCCTGAATTTGTTGCCTGCTTGTGAGTCCTTTTCCCCTAAATGGGCTACATCACCTGCCCTCAGTGACAGAGGATGCACCTAGTCCTGTAGTGACTGATGTTCAGGACAGTGTGGGTAGGAGCGGTGGGGAACAGTTGTAGTTGGTGATACTTTGAGGTTCTCCCCCTTTTCAGAGGAGAAGGGGAGGGGAAAATTTGGGAAGAGCTGAAAGTGAGGGACTGGAAGAAGAGGGGCGGTTGATATAGGGGTGTAAATGAATAAATAAATAAATAAATATAAATAAATAAATAAGTACATTTTTCTAAAACAATAAAACTGCTATGAACACAGTTGAGGAAGTAGCCCTATGGGATGGTGAAGCATCTTTTGGGTATATGCCCAGGAATGGTATAGCTGCATCTTGAGGTAGAACTATTCCCAATTTTCTGAGAAACCAACAGATTGATTTCCAGAGTGGTTGTACGAGCTTGCACTCCCACCAGCATTGGAGGAGTGTTCCCCTTGCTCCACATTCTCTCCAGAGTATGCCATCACTTAAGTTCTTGATCTTTCCCATTCTGAAGAGTATGAGATACAATGTTAGAGTTGTTTTGATTTACATCTCCCTGATGATTAAGGATGTTGAACATTTCTTTAACTGCTTCATGGACATTAAAGTTTGGGTTGAGAATTCTCTTTTAGCTCTGTACCCCAGTTTTTAAGTGGGTGATGTGGTTGGTTGGTGCATAATTTCTGAGTTCTCTCTGTATTTTTATATCAGCCCTCAGATGTAGGGTTAGTGAAAATCTTTTCCCAATCTATAGGCTGCCATTTTGTCCTACTGATTGTGCTTTTGGCTTTTAGAAGCTTTTCAGTTTTATGAGGTCCCATTATTAGTTGTTGATCTTAGTGCCTGAGCTGGTGTTCTGTTCAGGAAGTTTCCTCTGGTTTTATGTTGAGGTTTTCGATCCATTTTGGACTTGAATTTTGTAAAGGGTGATAAATATGGATTTATTTGCATTTTCTACATACAGAGATCCAGCTAGCCTATCAGCATTCGTTAAAGATGCTTTCTCATCTCCACTGTATAGTTTTATCTTCCTTGTCAAAAATCAAATGACCATAGGTGTGTGGGTTTATTTCTGGGTCGTCTATGCTTTTGATCAAGCTGCCTGTTTCATGCCAATATCATGCAGTTTTTATTAATATTCCTCCATAGTACAGTTTGAAATCAAGGATAGTGATACCTCCAGAAGTTCTTCTTTTGTACAGGATTGTTTTAGCTTTCTTGGGTTATTTGTTTTCACATACGAAGTTAATTATTGTTCTTTCAAGATCTTTAAGGAATCATTTTGGAGTTTTGATGGGTTGTGTTGAATCTGTAGATTGCTTGTGGTAAGATAAGCATTTTAACTATGTTTTTTGTTGTTTGTTTGTTTTTGTTTTTGTTGTTGTTTGTTTGTTTTTTGAAACAGGGTTTCTCTGTATAGCCCTGGCTGTCCTGGAACTCACTCTGTAGACCAGGCTGACCTTGAACTCAGAAATCTGCCTGCCTCTGCCTCCCAAGTGCTGGGATTAAAGGCGTGTGCCATCACTGCCCAGCCATTTTAACTATGTTAATCTTACTTATCCATGAACATGGGGGATCTTCCTATTTTCTGATCTCTCCTTCAATTTCTTCAAAGATTTAAAGTTCTTGTCATACATATTTTTTACTTGCTTGGATAGAGTTACACCAGATATTTTATATTATTTGTGGCTATTTTAAAGGATGTTACTTCATTAATTTCTTCCTCAGCCAGTTTACTGTTTGTATAAAAGAAGACTATTTTTTTTTTCTTAGTTAATTTTGTATCCAACCACTTTGCTGAGGTGTTTATCAACTATAGCTGTTCGCTGGTAGAAATTTTCAGGCCATGTATGTATACTATCATATACTTTGTAAGTTGTGATACTTTGATTTATTTTCTTCCAATATTTATCCCCTTGATCTCCTTTAGGTGTCACATTGCTCTACCTAAAACTTCAAGTACTATATTGAATGGATAGAGGATAGATAGCTTTGTTTTTCCTTGATTTCAGTGAAATTTCTTTAAGGTTCTCTCCATTTAATTTGATGTTAGCTATTGCCTTTGTTGTATTATGTATGGGTCTTGTATCCATGATCTCTTAAAAACCTTTGTAATGAAGGGATGTTGGGTGTTGTCAAAGGCTTTTTCAGCATCTAATGAGATGATCATGTGATTTCTCTCTCTCTCTCTCTCTCTCTCTCTCTCTCTATATATATATATATATATATATATATATTTGACTATATTGATGAATTTTTATATGTTGAACCATCCTGGCATTCCTGAGATAAATATTACTTGATCATGGTGGATGATGTTTTTGATATGCTCTTGTATTCAGTTTGTGAGAATTTTATTGAGGTCTTTTGCGTTAATGTTCATATGGGAAATTACTATGAAATTCTCTTTCTTTGTTGAATCTTTGTGTAGTTTAGGTATCAGGGTGACTGTGGCCTCACAGAATGTTTGGCAATCTTCCTTTTGTTTCTATTTTGTTGACTAGTTTAAGGAATGTTGGCATTAGCTCTTCTTTGAAAGTCTGGTAGAATTCTGTGCTATAACCATCTGACCCTGGGATATTTTTGGTTGAGAAACTTTTAATGAATGTTTCTATTTCCTTACAGGTTATAGGTCTACTTAAATTGTTAACTGATCTTGATTTAATTTTACATGGTATCTATTCAGAAAATTACACTTTTTGTTTAGATTTTCCAGTTTTATGGAGTACAGGTTTTTGAGGTAAAACCAAATAATTCTTTGGATATTCTTGGTACCTGTTATTATGTCTCATTTTTCATTTCTGATACTGCTAATTTCGATATTCTTTCTCTCTCTTTTACTTAGTTTGGCTAATGGTTTGTCTATTTTGTTGATTTACTCAAAGACCCAGCTCTTAGTTTCATTAATTCTTTGTATTGTTAAATGTGGTGCTCTGAATCTACTTGGTCCAGGGAGTTGCACTTAGGAGGTGTGGCCTAGTTGGAGTAGGTGTGGCTTTGTAGGAGGAAATGTGTCATTGTGGGCATGGGCTTTAAGACATTCCTCTAGTTCTTGTTCTGAAGGCAGCTAAAAGAAGATTGTCTCCCAGGCAGCTAGGAGGAGTATCATTAATACTATTAGAGATTGATGCTTGCCTATGAGATGTGTCTCAAGTTAGGCCAACTGGTTGGTTGGCCAGTCCTTCAGTCTCTGCTCCATCCCCCATGCCTGCACTTATAGACAAGATAAATTTTGGGTCAAAAGTTTTGTAGATTGGTTGGTATCCATATTGCTTCACTGGGGTCCTTACCTGGCTACAGGAGGTGGCCTCTTCAGGTTCCATATCCCCACTGCTGTAAGTCTCAGCTAAGGTCACCATCATTGATTCTTGGGTGCCATGAGTATCCTAGGACTCTGGTAGGTCCTCCAGATGCCCCCCAACTCCCATGTAGGTCTGCAGATTTCCATTCATTCTCATGGCCATCTGACTATCTCTCCTGTCTCTTACCACACCTGATTCCAACCCCCACCCCTCCCATTCCCCAAGAATTAAACCTGGGTCCTCTGTAAGAGCAGTCAGTGCTCTTATATGCTGGGCCATCTCTCCAGTCCCTTCTTGTATGTTTATTGGCATCTTTTTCTTTAGGTTGAGTTAATTTTGTACTATGATTTTTAACAATCATTTTCTTGGTTTTGGAGCTGGGAATCTTCTCCTTTTCTTTTCCTATTATTTTTAGGTTTGAACTTTTCATCTTGTCTCCATATTTCTGGATGTTTTATGTTAGGAACTTTTTAGATTTGACGTTTTCTTTGAATGATGTATCAGTTTCTTCTGTGTATCTTCTATGCCTGAGCTTCTCTCTTCCATCTCCTGTATTCTGTTGGTGACGCTTACATCTGTTGTTTCTGTTCTCTTTCCTACTCCAGGATTCCCTTAGTTTGTGTTTTCTTTATTGCTTCTACTTCCACTTTCAGGTCTTGAGTAGTTTTATTCATTACCTTCACCTGTTTGATTGTATTTTCCTTTATTTATTTACAGGACTTATTCATTTCCTGTTTAAAGGGCTCTACCAATACCCAGCCTGCCAACAGTCTGAAGCCTTGGGGATATGCATCAAAACAGACCCCTTGATTTTCACATGTCAGGAGGAAAAAACATCAATCTCTATCCTCCAGGGACAGAAGTGTTGGTGTCAAAAGTTATTCCACACCTCAACACTTATTTTTTTGTCATTGGTTTTCTTTAGGAAGGCCTTTATTGTAGGACACCATTGTATATGGCAACTATGTGATAGTATTACCTACAACAGTAACAATTCACATTTATAGTTGCATATATTAATTTACCAGTATTTACTGAGAAAGAGAGATAATGCAGGCTCTTGGAAAGCATCAATAAGTCAAGTTTTCAGATAGCTTTCTATCAAGCAAGAAGGGACAGAAATAAACCAACCAATAGTAAACATAGTTTAGGAATACACAAAACAGAATATTGCTTAGTGGTGAGGCTATTTAAATACAAAGCCCAAGAGAGAAGAGGGGTGGGAAAGTTAAAAAATGAGGCTAGAAGGAAAACAAGAAGTGAGAGCACGAAGCATCTGTAGACCAATGGAAGAAAGTTGGTCTGTGTTTTGAGTGAAATAAATGTTGGAAAGAAGATAATCTTATCCCATTCTTTACATGAAAAGATTCCGTTTGAGATTAGATTGTTGGGTAACTGATGTAGAAGGAGGAAAAAAAATCTATTTGTAGATTGTCAGAGAAAAGTCTCATGTTAGATGTGGCAGTAGCTACAGACATGTTGAAAGGAGGGCAAGTCCTGTATAGATGACTAGAATTTCCCAACAGATTTGATGGGAAATACGTGGAGCCAATGACTATATAGTAACACAGCATTGCATGGAACAGTTTTCGGAGGAAAAATTGGAGTTTTCTTCATTCATGCATGCATTTATCATTCAGTCACTCAACAGCCAATAAGTATACAATGTGAATCATGCATTTTCCACTCACTTTACAAGAGATAGAAAAGAAAGTAATGTGGATAGATAGACAGAGTGAGAATGCAGATGAGGAAATAGAGGGTCAAGAGTTGAAGGCATTTGCAAACTCATCCTGCTAGATGTGACCTGCTTAGAATAGTCTGCCACATGTGACTTGAAGATACTAACAAAATCAGAAAAAAAAAATTAGAAAAGCACGATGTTTTGTTTATATGCTCTTCAATATCTGGTTAATTTAAAAAGCATCATTCTTACTCATTTTATACTATATGTGAGATACTATGAACACACACACACACACACACACATATATATATATATACACATACATAATTTGAAAAGTTCATACATGTATGCAATGTATTTTGATCATATTCATTCTTGTTCTACTTTCCTTCATTATGCTGTTGTGATTAAACACAATAAGGAAAAGCAACATAGGGAGTGGAGGGTTTACTTCAGCTGACAGATTGCACTCCATCATTAAGGAAAGTCAGGTCTTGATCTTAAACTTAACCTGGAGGTTGAAACTGAAAAAGAGGCCATGGAAGAATGCTGCTGGTTTGTATCTAGGTTCCTGTTCAGCTACCTTTTCTTATACAACCTTGGCCTTCCTGCCTGGGGATATTAACTCCCTCTGTAAATTGGACCCCTCTACATCAATTAGCAATCTAGAAAATTCCAGATAGACTTGCCCTCAGGCCAATGTGGTGGTGTCAATTGATCCATTTAAGTTCTTCCTTCCCACCAGGGCCAGCACAATCTCCACTATCCTCTCTCATCCCCTCCATTCCGCTGGATCCCTTCTTCCCAACAACAAACTCCTCTCCTACCTTCATGCTGTCACAGGTATCTTGAAGGAGCGCTGGTCCTCTGGGGGCTCTGCCAAGTTCTGTCCACGGGAAGACCAAAGAGTTGTGTGTCCTGGAAAGAAGACCCATGAGAAAGAAAAATGAAGTGACAGCAGGAGAGTAGGGGACCACTGATTAGACTGTAAAAGTTATACAGATACGTGGCAGGGACTTGAAAGTGGCAGCCAGGAGCTGAGGGTTCCAAGCAGAGAATAACAGTTCTAGATCCCGAGGCTGCTGGAGAAAGCAGTCCCCACTTTCTCAAGAGTGAATGTGGAGATCAGGGTGGTCCTTAATGTTACAGAGCAGAGGCTGAAAGAAAAAGTATTAACTTTCCACAGTTAAAGGAGAGATCCTTTAACTGGACACAGAGTCGTAGATTGACAAATTGACAAACAGGAGAGAGAGAGAGAGAGAGAGAGAGAGAGAGAGAGAGAGAGAGAGAGAATGAGAACAAAAATTACTGACCTTATTAAAGCAACCAAACTGCCATGAAAATCTCCCATCAAAGGGAACTGAGAGTCTGGGCTGAACTTTTTATAGGTTCTGGAGTACCAGCCACTTTCCCTCACTTCCTCTCTTTTCTGATTGGCCCTACCGGGTACTCTTTTTTGGATAGGTTATATTTGCCTTGATAGCCATTTATTAATAGTTATAATCTCCTGGTGTGTGTGTGTGTATGTGTGTGTGTGTGTGTGTGTGTGTGTGTGTGTGTAGTGGCAGAAAGGACATCACTAAGAACAAATATCAGCCTTTTTTAAAAGGATGAGTTACTGTCTTCTAAATTATCCCAAGTTTCTGTTACTCTCCTTCATTTCTCTCTCTCAGAGAATAACTGTATTGAGGACGGAGGAGAAGAGGACTCTGGCTAATTCCAGGTGAAAGGGTGTGACATTTTAGAATGTTGCTTAAAGAGAGGATGTTCTTAGGGTGGGTCCTTACAGTTCATCCAGAGGGCTGAAATAGAAATCAGATGGCTGTGTAGACCCAGGTTGTTAGAGAGCTATTCAGTGACAGTGTGTTATGTGGGTCAGAAAAAATCTATAACTTACAAGGAGTGAAACAATTAGAATAATTATAACCCCCAGTGAGAACCTGATAAAAAAAACAGTTGGAGAAGCATTGCCCTTATTAAAGGAGAAGAGACAAGAAAAACATGCATACTCCTTTCAGGCATTGGTGTAAGCACCAACTAGGAGAATCATTCCCTACTTCCTTTGTCCATTGCAAGTTATACTCCATGGAGAAGGCCACTGGGTTGACTTAAGAGCTTAGAAAGCTTCCTATCTATAGACTCCAGTTTAGAAATCAACCACTATGTCTCTTTTATTAACACTACCCCATGGGAACCTTAAGAAACAAGGATGCCTGTGGGATGGTAAAACCATGACTGGAAACTTGGTAAGGTAGATCTGGAGCCTTAGTGGGCACATACCTGAGACTTAGGTGACTCCCCATTCCCTGTCAGATTCCTGACCTGCAACATGTACCATACTCCTCACATAAGGAAACATGACCTGTGGTCACATAGGCCCAGAACAGAGTTCTTCATGCTAATAAGGTACCTAGAGGACCCAAGGGCTTAGCTGATAAGCTAGGCTTCCCTTCCATCTTTCTGAATGCTAAGACAAAGTAGATAAAGTTTAATGTATAAACATTATAACCCTCAGTAAGAACCTGATCAAAAAACAGTTGAGATGCATTGCCCTTATTAAAGGAGAAGAGACAAGAAACCCATGCAGAATCTTTTCAGGCACTGGTGTAAGCACCAACTAGGAGAGTCATTCCCTACAAAAGGTATTTAATATCAACTCCACCCTGACAGGTTAGACATGCATCCATTTTCTGCAATGAACAGTCAATAAATAGTTTAGAACTATGGGCCATGGGCTATCTCTTTCATCAAGATCCACCATGGGGAGCCATGGAGAAGGCATGTATCTACAGATAGGTAGCTTAATTCTCCCATAGAAGGCCTCTCTGTGCTCCTAGACACAACTACCACCAGGCTAAAGACAATCACCTCTGAGACAAGCTGGAGCTCCCTTCTTCACTTCTCATACCTCTGACCCCTGCTTCTGGGCTAGATGTTATCCCCAGCCTGAGGGCCCCTGACTCCATTCTCAGTTCTTCTGTGAATCCCAATGGTACCCAGGTGTCTAAGAGTCATAGAACTCCACAGCCCCGGCCATGTAGCAGGTCCCAAATCAGTTCCGGTTTTCCCTCATCTCAGAGCTTTCCCATCCCTGGAACAGTGTCTCCGTGCTTCCCTGAAGCCCAGCACCCGCCCAACCCCAGCATGGGATAAATGCAATAAATCTCCCCATATTTCATCTCCCAAGCAGGTGTGCCCTGAAGGAAGTGGAACGGGGACCCACAGATACAGTGAAAGGCAAATGTGACGTATTAAACATTATCTACATTGTCTTGTCATGCAGAAAGATGGACTGTTGGCCCATGGATATCTTATGTTCCATATGAATTAAGATGTCTAATAGATATTTTGGTCCTGAATGCAGCTTCTTTCTCAAATAGTGGTAGAGGCAGATTCCTAGAAAATCCATTTTCTTACCCATTTTAATAGCCACGAATTTGTCTTTATAAAAAAACATTCCAGCCTTTTCCCTCTACCTGAAATAATAGACTGAATTTATATTCTTTCTTAGATAGGAAGATCTTTTCTAATGAATGTTTCTACTCTGAATTGTCACATTCTAATTTCTAGGTTTGTACTTATTCCAACTATCTTTTTTTTTCCATGAAGAATCTACAACTCTCTTGGTCTGTTCTTTTTCTGGACCAAGTCTGGAATATTCACAGGAGTGATGAAATGGGTCTGTTGATGATTGTGGCCTTCTGGTACAGTTAGGATCCAAGTGATAGGCCTAGAACCTGCAAATACCTCAAATAAAGAGAGGTATGTTTGTGCCACAGATGCTCCTAAACACATCTGAGTTTCATTGGAAGAGGAATCTTATGATCCTTTTGGGTCTACTTCGCTTTGCTCAATCTGGCCTGTGAGATGATAATAGTTTGGAGAGTGAGGGGGCCTACCAGCACACACTCAGAAGTTGGGTTCATCAATGAGGGAATTGTTTCATCACCATCTTACAAATGCAGGGCACACAATTCTAGGGACAATGTTCACTTTAAATTTTATTCATTATGATAAGGTTCATGCATCCTATACTTGGATATTCCTGTATTGGTATTGGAGCATAAATCTGTTAACCATTTCTGGTCAAGGGCATTTATCACATAGATGCTAATGCAGGCAGGGATCTGAAACTTTTGATTTCTAACACTGATATCTGTCCAAGAAATATTGAAACGAGTGCTCTTATCTAGGCTCAGGCCAAGATGAAAGAGCATTCCTGGTAAACAACCCCTTTGTATAGGTTCCAGGTAGTTCCGTCTAGCCAGAAGTTTACACCAGCTAGCTACCTTGTTAGATAGAAGGGTAGATGTAAAGAACAAGATAAAACCCCATCCAATTGGGATTTCAAAAGGAGGGGGGTTTTCTTATAAACTTTTACCTGACTTTCAGAATAGAATGGGGAATGTCCCATATTTCTCTTCCATCAAGGGCTCTTTACCTGAAATCTGAATTTGCTGGAAACTCATGTGGAACATCCATTGGATAGTTTCCTGTCATGCACAGAGCCTTCCTTAGGAAAGGCTTGTAGACAAAGCCCCAAAAGGAGTCAGTACCTGTGATCCAGGAATACCCCTTAGCCATACCAAATTTATGGGCAATAGCTTTGTTCAGAGAATTTGAATGTCTTACATCAATTAGTGAGATGTATTTTGAGTAGGCTGTTTGTTCTCTCTGACTTTCAAAAAGCCAAGGGATGCCACTGTCAGTGGAGGTTAAACTGTATCCCTGGGGCTTAAGACACTCCTCCAGCGACTTTTGTTTTGAGGACAGGTCTATGGCTACATGTGTCTGGTATTTTGAATCTAAGTAAAACTTCATTTAAGAGGGCCTTTATTATTTCCTGCACCTTTTCTGTTGGGCAATGGAGGGTTTCAACCAAATCAGTAAAGGTGTCCATCCATACTATTATCAGATAGCTTTAGATCTCCTCTGCTATGTGGGGGTAAAATCAATTTACTGATCTTCTCTTCAATATTTCATCTTGTCTGCATGCCATAAAAGGAGTGTGGGGAGCCACAGAAGCCCTGAGTAAATGTGTATTGTTGATATCATTGTGTCCATGTCAGGGGCCAAGTCCTCAGGTTCATGGCAACAGCAAAGGGATAGTAAAGCCATACTCTGGTCCAAGTAGGAATCTTGACATTGTGTGCAAGTATAACTGCTTAGGAACAACAGACCACTGTGTATACAAGCTAGCAATTACAGCTTCCTCTTCCAGGATGTTTATAGCTTGGCTCTGCTGGTCCACAGGCACCTCCTGCAGAGAGTGGGGAACTCCTCACTCCCTGCTGAATACAAGAAATGTGTGAAGGATTATCAATTCCAGCAGTGAAAGTGGAAGCTTGCAGCCAGGGTCCCTGACAGCAAGTTACAGTTACAGATCCTGAGTCTGAACAAAAAAGCAGCCCTTACCTGCCAGAAAGTAAAAATGGAGATCTTAAGAGTCTGGGACACAAAGTAACACTGGAGATGTTTGAGGGTAGAAGACACAAAGAAGTAATTACTTTCTTCTTCTTAAGGATCCACTGGGTTTAATTGAGGATGCCTTTTGAGCTATACTACTAAAGAAAAATGACTGTGTTGCTCTAGCACCCATTTATTGTCAGTGGCTCCTCATCTAAGTATTATTTCTCATGATCTCCTTATTAAAAGTAGAATGTTTCAGGCTCAATCTTGTGCAGGTCTTGCATGAGTAACCATAATTTCATATCGAATTTTCTGTGGCCTGTAACATATACCATTGAACCCCCTAGGCCATATGTTCTCAACCTGTGGGTCTAGACCACTTTGGGCATTAAATGACTCTTTTACAGGGGGTTGCATATCAAATATCCTGCATATTAGAAATTTGTATTGCAATTCATGATAGTAGCAAAAATACAGTTATGAAGTTGCAATGGAACAATTTTATGGTTGGGGGTCACCACAACATGAAGAACTGTATTGAAGGATTGTCCACAGCATTAGAAAGACTGAGAATCACTGCTATAGGTAATGCCTGTCCATTGTGCTGTTTGGAAAACATCAAACCAGCATTATTCCTAGTTTAGGACTAAATAATTCTTCAGTTAGCTCTAATCGCCTTTGTAGGAGGTTAACACAATTTCTTTTAGTTTCATTGGAAAAAAAATAATCATGTCCCAACTTTTACAGTCATCTCTTTTAATCTTACATTTTAGGTACCAATGTAATAATACCTTTTGGTTTAGATCATGGCACATACCTTTAACACAGAGATTTCAGTTAACAAGAGCCAATAAAGTCAATGATAGGTCAAGAGGCAGAGCAAGCAACTTGTTGACAGGAAGTGAACATAAACCCAGGAAAGAGAAAGGAGGAGCTTTGAATTGAAGGGTATTTAAGGCAGTGTGGGGAAGGAGAAGGAGCTTTTTCCTTCTGGGACATCAGTGGAGTAAGAAAGTCACCTGGGTGCTTTCTATGCCTCTCTGAGCCAGCAGGCTTCACATTGACTCCTGAGTCTTCCTTCATTTGAGTAATTGAACATTTGGGGTTTGCTTTAAAAAATTTTGGCTCCCAAAAGTAACCTGATGTAATTGCCGTCTCAGAGGCTAACTAGCTAAGTTTGCTAACCTAGGCCTAGTCCTGGAAGCTTTTAGTCTCCATATAGTCTACTGTAGGTCTAGAATGTTTTCAGCATCTGAGGCTTACTACTAAATAAGCTCACCCCTTCCTAGTTCTTTCTATCCTCTGGCTGGCTGTTTCAATTCAGGTGTTCTGGTTCTAACTTCTCTCCAAGCTAACTGATTCAATTTTGTTTCTCTCTCAGTTTCTGCTGAATTGCTCTGCCTTGCCTCAAACTAACTCTAGCAATCTGTTTTAATCTTCTGGCTCCTTCTTATTCTCTGGCTTGTTATGTCTTTACCTGTGTCTAGCTTGTTCTCTCTTCAACCTGTCTCTGTAAAACTCTCCCAGTAAAACTGCCTCTTTTCTCTCTGTGCTGCCCTCTGTTAAGTAGCTTCCCTTTCCTCTGTCTTCGTTCAACAGCTGGGTATTTGCTATTCTGTCAAATATTTTTCTGTTCCATCAGTTTGTCTGACATTCAATTAGATATCACTTTCAAACATTGGTGTTTTCTTCTACAAACTACCTTTACTTTCATTGTTTGGAATTAAAGGTGTATTCTAAGGGCATGTCTGTATTCCAGAGGGATTAAAGGTATGTGCTAAGGGCTGAGCAGCACCATAACTAGAAACAGGGTTATTTAGTAAATAACACAATCTCAGGGTTCACAGTGAGAGTGTAACAAATACGCCTTCTTAGAGCTGTGCATAATCAGCAGACATTAATTTCTATTTGAATTAGCCAAATTCTCTTTTGTCCATTCAGGATGTGTGTTTTTGTCCTGTAGACACAATTTTTAGTTACTGAAAACGGGCATGGGTTGCAGTTCTGTAAAAACACAGATGTGCTCTCAATAGCTTGCTTCTACCATTACCTTGGCTAAAATATGAAGGAAAAACAGGAGCTTTGCATAGGATGTAAAGGAAAATCTTTTACTATTTGCTAATAGGCAAACAGAACGCAAGAACACTTGGGGACCCATAGAAAGTAGCAACAGCGTTCTCCATGTGTCGGCATGTCCTAGCATCGTAAATGAGTCCTGGAGTTTCCTAAGAAATGAAGATCAACTAAACTGTAATGTATGTTCTTCCTCTGGTTGCTGGTGAAAGGAGCCCAAGCTAGCTACTGGCATCAGTGGAGTGTGAGAAAACTGCTAATTAAGGTTGAAGTCTACCATTGACCAGATTGCCTTCTAGGGCTCAGTGCATAATGGAGGACTCCCTTCATTAACAGAGTCTCTCCTTCAGTTATCTTGTCTGGAGTATTCGAAGTCCCCACACTTGTCTCTACCTGAGAAAAGTCATGCAGCCTCAGTTAGTTTATAGGATTAATTTCCTTTCTCCTGACAAAACTTGTTCAGCCAGCACCTGAGATTCCTCAAATGCTTCCCCATGCTAATGCAGCATTTCAGGTACCCTAAGTCTCCAGCCAATGACTTTGCTCATCCTGGCTGTCCCTGTCCTCGGTCCCCTAAAACCTTATAAGCCTTGAACTACCTTAAGAAAAGTTGATCTGTGTATTGACAAGTGGTCACAGTGTGGTTATTCACCTATGTACTCACAGGGCTTCTGAATGCCCAGCTCCATATCTCTGCTCCCACTGCCATCTTGAGTGCAAGGAGACTCACAATGGAAGACCAAGGGCTATGCTTATGTCTCTAATGACCATCAAGTTGCATTTGACTTTTATTGCAGACACTGATAGACTAATTTATTTTGTTACCAAGAAACTTCACTAATCACTTGTGAATTAGTGTAGAGTGTTAAAATCCACTTAAAATTTAAGTCTTTATAATCTTCTTAGGAAGGAATCAATTGTCCAGAAGCCATCAAACCTGCCTACAAACATTAAGAATGTTAAATGTTTAAATAATTTGTTTTCATGGTAAAAAGTTTACGCTCTAATCTTCCACTGCTCATTTTAGGTGTCAGAGTAGATCCATTAGTATATCACCTATAACAAATTACCACGAGGTGGGTGATGTAAAATAATACGGATTTGTCTTAAAAGTTCTGTAAGTTAGAACTCTAATGTGTGTCTCATTTGATTAAAACCTGAGGAGCTGACAGAGCTACATTTCTGCATGGTGCTTGTAAGATGGACTTTCTGTCTCTGCCTTTTGGCATCTGAAAGCTACTGCATTCCTTGGCTCATTGCCTTTTTCATATTTAAAGCCAGGAGTGGGCTGTCAAGTCTGTTTCACCCAATTTCTCTGCTTTGACTTTTCTGACTCATTCATATTATGATTACCCTGGAACCACACAGACATTTGCAGAATGACCTGCGGATTGAAAAACCAGCCAATCATCTGCTTTCTACTCCTTCAGCTGTGGCATTCTTTCCCTTGTTATGCATACTATGGAATCTGTGGTCTAATATACTTTGGAGAGTAGGACCTGAACGTTCTAGAGACTATTGTTCTGTCTACAGCAATAGGTCCTTGTGGTGAACTGCCATTAGATAGCACAAAATTAGCACAAACCTTAGAAATGGAATGTACTTGAATTCTGGTGTCCAGTGTTCTGTTTACAGCCAACTGCTAATTGCTAACAGAGCTCTCACTGATGACAGAAACAATCTTGGAATCTTATAAAATTCCAAATGTATGTCCGGTGAATGAGGATGATTATCACACAAGATTAACCATTTCCTTGTCTTACTTCCTCCTTATATGATATAATTTTATAAAATATTTATAAAGCAAACGTCCTGAGATAATTTAGATTGGCAGTTTTGACTATACCTGGTCAAAACACCTTCACTTATTTCAGCGTCAGAAATGATCTGACTCTTATTTATGCATGTTGTCTATAAAGAGATGCCTACACTGTGTAAGAACATATCTAAAAAATGATGGTACCCAACCAACACTGTCAAAGATTCAGAAATGAAAGGAACATTGATTTGGTGCTACTCAGAATACAAACAATACACAAAGATTCTGGAAGAGATTTTGCAAGTTGTATAGTCCTCCCCAGGAAAGAGCATACCAATCAACTCTCCTGAAGATGTATATTACACAACGAATGTTACACAGATTGAGCAAGCTATATTTAAGAATATATATGTCTATACATATCCATATTTCCCCATAAAAAGAATTTCTGATAAAAGAAGCCATAAATTTGAAGGAGAGAAAACAAGAGTATGTTGAAAGGTTTGCAGGGAAGAAAATGAAATGATAAAATTATACTGAAATCTCAAAAGGAAAAGGAAAAAGGAAGCAGATTTGCCACATGACCCAACAGTCACCCTCCTCTGCAATCATTTAATTAGACTGTAAACATTTTCATGCAAGACATATGTATATATGTTTATAGAAGTTTTATTCATAATTTTTTCAATATAAAGGTGATCAAAATGTGTTTCATTGGGTAACTGCAAACACATTTAATATTGATAAGCAATAAAAGGAATGAAATATTCAACTTGTGAATCTTCAGTGCTAAGTGAAATCATTTCAGCCCAAGAAATGCACACCGTATGATTCCATTTATTTAGCATTCTGTAAAGTATAAAACTGTAATAATAAACATAGATAAGAAATTGCCAATGGTTTTGGAAAAAGGAAAATGGTTGACTACACAGAAAATACCATTGAGTGTTTAAGGTGATATATCCTTTCTATGTGGTCTTGCAATAGTTAATATAGGTGTCTATGAATTTGTCAAGATCCCTAGAACTTTACATAACAGAGAATGGACTTGTAGACATGTTAACTAATTTGGGAAATAAACAAAGATCTTGGGAAAATTCCGCTGTGAAACATAGACTGTGACAAGGGAATCTATTTCTACCATACATTATAACATACCCTCACCAAAGAGGCAAGAAATGGTGCTTGAGTATCTTGGCAAGGAACAGATTTTTAATTAGAAATTATAAAGTTATAAAGAAAATAAAATGAGTACAAACACTGCAGTCTCATTAGCGAAGCTATTTGTTGTAGAAATATAGATTATCAATATGGAAAAATGCTTTATTTTTGTACTACGGTCAAAGATATACTTAAGTGGACTAGAATGATGGTGAGACATAGGTTTATTGTCTCAGAACACTATAGATGGGTAAAACAGTAAATCATGTAGTCCTGGATTAGAGTTGGAGACATTTGCATTAGCATATGCTTAGTTTAACATAATACAGACTGAGAGTCCCAGAGATAATTATAGATCTATGTATATACATGTGTTAGTATACTTATATAAATATATAGAAATTACCGAGCTCTGCCCACCATGAGAACTATGCAGCAGTGGCATCCTATTAGCAATGAGTAGATCTAGTGCTCAAATCTTAGTTCCTATATATTATACTCTGATAAAATGTATCTGGACTTTTGATGATTGTTGTTGTTGTTGATTTTAAGATAGGGTGTCACTTTGTAGTTTTGGCTGTCCTGGAACTCACTTTGTAGACCAGGATGGACTCAAACTCATGGAGATACCCCAGCTTCTGCCTCCTTAGTGCTAGTATTAAAGGTAAGATTCACCATGCCTGGCCACTCAGCAATATATTAAAAGTTGTTTCTCTTCATTTAGGTGGCAAAAATTGCTGATCCTAGTGTTAAGGAATAGAAAATAACATGAGCCTGAAGCATCTTATAGAGTTGGAAGTAATTTTTTTAGTGCTCATCACAAGGATATATATATCATGCCATCATGCAGTACTTGGCCCTAATACAAAATAAAAACTTAATATTAACTGAATAAATACATTTATATGGAAGAATTGCATAGTACATAATGTTTAATATTGCTACTCCTTTTTCCTGATAGCAAAGTTTATCTTCCCACACACTTGACTACAGGATGTCTCAGTATGAATGAAGCCATGGACCAGAGAAGCTAGACAAATCTACCTTGACTAAAGTGATTAGGGTTAATCCAGGTCATATGAAAAGTAAGTACCCCAGGTATGATGTGACAAGAGAGGATGTTTATTTCATAGTTCCTTCTGAGATGCTGCTACCCTTATATATCAGACAAATTTAAATTGTGGACTATCAGAGAGAATTCCTGGTTAGTAATCAGAAATATCAGAGTCAGCCAAAATGAAGATAAACTCCATAGGTCAGAGGGGAGTGGGGACACATGCTGAGCAAATAAAGTTTGACATCCTCCATTTGATCTTAAGGTAATTTGAAAGCATTAATAAAAGTTGTGCAAAAACTATTGGAATGCACATAAGCTTACATATACATAGTTCAGTTAATAACATGCCAATGCCTAATTTGTTTTTACAAATATACTATGGTTGAAATGATATTAAAATTGGACAGGAAGAAGTAAATATGAATTACTTCAACTGCCTTTGCAAACTTTCTAAATTTAATATTACCCCTCTCCCCAATAAAGCAAACAGATATTGACTTTTTACCAAGGGAAACATACTGAGTATATAGTTCCATCTGGTGTTTAAACTCTGTCCCAAGTTAGATCAGTCTATATTTTGAGGCTAGTGTAGAACACCTTTGTCTTTATACTTTTTTAATAAGTTATGAAATATAAGTTTCTCATTTATTAGCTGTTCGCATTTTTTCCAGAAGAAATGTTTTATCTCTGTATTTTTGTCAACATGTTAAAATCAGCTTGTGGATTTCTTCATAGGAAATGATGATCATACTTAGGGGAGATATTAATAAGCATATAAAATACTCAGTTATCAATATCCTTTTGTTGTTGTTGTTGTTTATTCCCTTTTTCCATTAAATTTTGTGTATTTCCACATGTATACTTTCTGCTGACCAATCTTCAAGTTTTTCTGCTTTATCTTATCTGTTATTAAGCTCACTCTGTGAAATATTCTCATTTCTGATGTAAATATTTGTATATCTTATACCTTTTGAATTTTAAAATACTTTTATAGCCTCAATTTGATTTATTTAGGTTTATTTGTATCATGAACACTCTGGTGAGCTTTAAAATTGATTTCATAGCTTACTGGGTTTATTTAGATTATTAGAGTAAGAATGAGAATGTCTTGTGATTTTCAAATATCTAACAGTAATAAACACTGTATATATTTTGAAGATAGGGCTTATCATAATATTATTGTTTTTTCCTGTGAGGCACAACAAAATATAAAATTTTACTGATTATATATGAATGATTAAAGGGTGGAAGGCTTTTACTGGACAGTTCAGATGAATAGTATAACTTATATTTCAAAATCAGTACACATACACATATATTATTTGAAGGATATCTTTTAAACAAAGATCATATTTTATAAAGATCAAAGATCATAGTTGGGCAGTGGTGGCACACGCCTTTAATCCCAGCACTCGGGAGGCAGAGGCAGGTGGATTTCTGAGTTCAAGGCCAGTCTGGTCTATAGAGTAAGTTCCAGGACAGCCAGGGCTACACAGAGAAACCCTGTCTCGAAAAACCAAGAAAAAACAAAAAACAAAACAACAACAATAAAACAAAACTACAAAAAAATAAAACAACAACAACAACAAAAAACAAAACAAAGATCAGGAGCAGATGAGATGGTTAAGTGGGGAAAAGTACTTGCCTTGAAAGCTTGGCAGTTTGTTCATTCCACAGACTCCAGTGTGAAAGAGAACTGATTCCCAAAGACACTATCTGACCTCCATGCATGACTGCATGGATGGGTACACATACAATAAAGAATGAGAGTAAATTAGATTAAGGTTTTAAAATAAGTCTGACCTTAAAATGCTCCTAGAAAAAGATTAATGCAAAGATAATCTCTTTTGTAATAGGAAATATGCATGTCTAAACATACACACACATTCACACACACACACACACACACACAGAGACAGACAGACACACATGTGCATATGTGTCAAGGTTGCAAATGCTACGGAGACAAGCTTCTCACTATAATTCTGCCTCATTTATTATTTCACCAACAAAATAGGCAAAAGTGGTGCAATAATAATCCCTGAAACTAATAAGTCATTTATTCTCTATCAAGACTAGGCCGCGGTATGTACAGAAAAAAGAAATGGGTTTGGAGATTGAATTCGGGTGGGCAGATATCTGGATTTATGTTTGAGAAAGAACAGTGGTTGTACATGCCACCCAAAAAATTTCCCCTCTTTCAAATTCTCACTCAAGATTCATTCACTATTTGTAAATTCATTTAGATTGTGCCACTGTTCTTTTCAGGCTTCTGGAAAGAACTGTTGGCCTCCTTGTTTTTGACTTCCAGGCTCTCTGTTCACACTCATTATAGTCAGCATCCTGTGTCTGATGCATGTCTAGACCTGTGCTCAGCACTTTTCTCCCAGGATACAGAATCTTGTTCCTAAGTTGCTATATTCTAGTTTAATTGAAACAAATTGACTACTTCACTGTCTGTTTTTATTTGAACAATGACTATAGATGTCCAGTCTATTTACTTGTCTAATTGTATGTCTCATTACATTCAGTTTGTAGAGATGATTTGATTTCTTAATGCCATAGTAGGTTCATGTTCAGTCATTGACTTTCTACAGCATATATTACAAGGTCATATAGGAAGGATCCATGACTCAGATTCTCAGTATATATACTGAGACAAGTCATGCTCTGAGGAGATGACTTTCACTCAATATATATTATCAAAACTACTCCACTAGGAAATATGCATATGACTGAAACAATTGTGCTATAAACACAGTTGTTCTAATCAAGGCCACAGTCTAGCTAAGAGTGAATATTAATGAAATCATTGTATATGAAGTTAAGTGATAACTACAAGGAAGAAAGGGGATACAGTCTGGTCTGATGTCACAGAGGTCTTACTCGGCTATTTCTGTTCAGAGGAAGAGTGTTGATAGATGAAACTGTGAAACACACAAAATGTGTCAACTTGTTTCAAATTTCAACTAATGGCATCAATCAAGGCAAATGTTACTAACATTTACTTTATACACACCATTGTTTGGTTTATGCTATTTTGTCCTAGTAAATTTTTAACCACTTACAAAGGTAGAAATGAAGGTTATTATCCAGAAAACAGAAACTAGGTAAGTGATTTCTTAAGCAACATTCTACTTAGTTGATTTCATAAAATTATTCATGACCAGCATCTTACTCAATAAGAAGAAAGTTTACCAAAGGAATTTACAATATTTGACATTACCATACACACAAGCAGTGCATACATGCACACACAGACAATTTCTGGGAGAAGACAAAACTTGTTCTTATCTTGTACTGGAATTCTTTGCAGAACCTTTAACAGACTGTGGTGCCTATATTTATCCTTTAATCTAATTCAGTTTCCTCAAGGATCAGTAAAAAAATTATACTTATTTCATAATATAAATGATATTTAAGGTTGGTGATCTGTTCCAGGGTCAAGTGACATAGTTTGCTACTGGTTTCGTGTTTCTCCCATTGATGACAACCAAACATCACCAAGGAAATCAAGAAAGCCCCTGATAAAATTGAAAGAAAACTAATGACAGAAATTGGGAGAGCAAACAAGTGGCTATGAGTTCCCTGTTTCTTCTTGTCTTCATGTTCCTCAGGCTTGCACAGCTCTTGGTGAGAAACAGCTGCATTGCTGCTCCGCTGTAGCTAAGGACTACCCCAACTCCTTCTCTTGCTTCTGTGTTTTCTTCTGATGTTGGCTTGCTTCTTTTTGAATATGGATTCCCAGGTGATTTTTGCTGGTGCATCCCAAGAATTGGTTTCTTCTGTTTGTGTTCTCTTTCTGGGCTGGGGGTTCATATTTGTCACTAATTTTGAATGTTCCCAGATTTATCACTCCCAGTATCTACTCTCTCCTGTTTTTTGACTTTGTTTGTTTGTTTATTAGGGATTTTTGTTGTTGTTTAGTTTTTGGCTCACTTAACATTTTAATTATGAATACATTCTTGTTCTCCCTTCTGCAATAGTCTCATATATATATATATTACATATATATATTATATATACATACATATATCTATATGAACATATAGATATACATACATATATCTATATGAAATATATATATATATACCCCCAAATCACATGTATATGGCTTAAAGTATTAGGGAACTATCCAGAAGAAGCAAAATGACTTGTGGGAGCCAGAGAGTATAGAAAAGTCTGTATATGTGAATGTAAATATGCCCCTTAGAAGATGTTGCTATGATGACAAGTATTCTGAATGTTCATTAAAAAGAAAGTACTACAAAGCTGCAACAATCAAAAGTATGTGTCTCTGACACAAGCATCAACACATAACCTAATGGAACTCGTTTTGAAAGTCTAAAATTAAATCACTGCATCTATGACCAGTTGATTTTGACAAGGAAGCTGAAAGAATTCCAAGGACAGAAAAGAGCTCTTCAACAAATATTATTGGGAGGAATAAATACTCATATGCAGTAGATGAATTTGGATGCCTACTTCAGATCACACAGAAAAATTAATTAAAGATGGTTATTGCTTAATATTACAACCCCCAAATCATAAATCATAGAAAAAACACAAGGAAAAATATCTTTGACCTTAGATATATTGGTAGGTTTTTAGATACTATATACACTTGAAAACATCAAATTACAAACTTTTTACAATAAAGAATTATCAAACAATGCCAAGGTAACATACATGATTAAAATTTTGCTATGTAACGTATCTAATGACCATAAGATATCATAAAATATTTGAATGACTTAATAATAAATGGAGAACTAGCTTCTTTTAAGAAATAGAAAGATACTCCAAGACATGATAACAAAAAATCCAACTCCCCCTTTAAATTCCCAATAAATTTCAATAGACATTTCTTCAAATACAGATGGTGCATGAAAAGCAGAAAAGATTCTCAACCTGTTAATCATCAGGGAACTATAGAAAACCACAGTGAACTCTCACTTTCCATCAGCAGAACATCCAAAAAAAAAAAAAAAAAAAAGCAAATTTTGGCACAGAGAGCCAAGCAGAGAACCTTTGTGTCAGCAGTAGTGATGGAAGGGCAGAGACAATGTGTAAAACTGTTTGACATTTCCCTCAACACATTAGAATGTAATTACTATATGACTCAGCGATTCCACTCCAAGATAGATATTCCAAATAAGTTTTAAAAATAGCTATTGAAACAAGTACATTTGTAGTCTTAATCTTAGGAGCAACATTTGCTATAATTAGAGCCTCAAAATAGTCTGAATGTCTTAACAAAGGATGAGTTAACAAATGATGACATATAAAAATTATATAAGTACTCATCCATATAATGAAGACACATTCTGCTGAATGAAAGAAGCCAGAGACAAAGGGGTGACAGTTTGATTAATTCTATTTATATGAAATATCCAAAATATTTATATGTGCATAATTCAGATACAAGTCAATGCTCTGCAGTGGTAATGGGAAAGGGTTACTAGGAGCATCTACTTAGTGGGAAAGGAGTTTCTGTTTGCATAGGTAAAGACAATTTAGAACTAGATCTAAATGGTGTTGGCATGATATTTTGAATGTAATAAATTCCACAAAATAGATTACATTGAGATGGTCTATTTTGGTTTGGGCTTTAACAATTTACTTTAAAAATAAAAAAAAAGATTATAAAACTAAATGTAAAACCAAACCAAAACAAAACAAAAAAAACCCTCATTAACAGAAAAATCTTCATTGACTAGGGTGATTAGAATTCTTATATATAGCAAAAAAAAAAAAAAAAAAATCATGATCCACAAATACAAAGGAAATAACAGACTGGATTTAATCAAATGTAAATGTTTGATCTGTAAAGGATGTCATTTAAAAATGGAGAAGTGTTTTATAGATTGTAAGGAAATATTTGTATATTATATATTTAACCAAAAACTTGAATCGAAGCTATATACAATATATAAACCCCCAGAATCCAACAAAAGGGAAAAAAAAATCACCCAATTAAAAAACAAGAGCTTGACTTTTCAGCAGCAGCAACAACAACCACAACAACAATGACAACAGCAACAACAAAAAACAAGCATCGGAAGTGATCACATGGTAATGTTCAGTGTTGTTAGTCACTGGAAATTAGAACCAATGCCATGGCTTACTCCTACATAAAAATAAATTGCCTGATCAGTGCGATGACTTGTCTTCACTGAGAACTGTGCTGACTGAAAAGCATCACCACTGCTGGTGAAAATGTAAAACAGCATCAATCACCTTGAAAACAGTGCATTGGTGTCTTAGTAGCACATTATAGATGGATTTCCACATGCTTCAGCAATTAAACTTCTGCAGATACAAACATGCCTGTTATACATTATCTCTAAAACCAAATATCGACTCAAGTTCCTTCAATTCCATCACCCAGAGATGAAAAGCAAATGAGCTGGGCTGGAGAGACAGTGCAGAGGTTAAGACCATGTACTACTCTCTTACTTTTACTCATTTATTTATTTGAGTTTATGATGTAATTATCATTTTCTATTTTCCTTTTCTCCTTCCAAATCCTCCCATGTACTGCCTTTTGCTCTCTTGCAAATTTCTGGATTTTAAAAATTTGTTGTTATATAATTTCTAGGTTACTTTTCTATTGCTATGATAAAACACTATAACCAAGGCTACCTATAAAATATAACATTTAATTTGGCTATGGCTACAGAGGATCAGAGTCCATGATAACAAAGATTCACAACCATGAGATGGAAAGCCCTGGGAATCACTTGAGACATCTGAAGACTCCAACCCAGTGATGTATACCCCCCAAGAAATTAACACTCCTAATCTTTCTCAAGCAATTCCACCAACCAGGAACCAATTATTCAAATATATGAGCCTATAGTGCCATTCTCATTCAAGTACCATATACAGAAATATGTGTGTATGCATTTATTTATATAGACTAATAATATTTAATATTAATATATTAACACAACACTAATTTACATTATTAATATATTGATATGAATATATTATTAATTAATTGTATACATACACTCACACTAATGGTTTTCTGATGTATATTGCTCTTGCAAAGGAGTTAGTTGAGTTTGGTCCCTAGTTTGGCAGGTTACAATACCTATAATTCTACCTCTAAGAGAACTCAAATCTTTTTTCTGGCCTTAGGGGGCCCTGGGCACAAATGCACACATCTACTCATACTTATGTACATATACATATAGTTAAAAATCAAAAACAGACAGACAGATTAGTTTTGATATTTCATGCTTGCAATCTTAGCACTGTGGATACTGGCTCAGGAAGAATGCAAAATGAAGACAAACCTGGGCTACAATTGAGATCTTATCTCAAAAGTTATTAAGTTAAGCAAAAATGTATTATGATAAAAGATATATGACATTCATGTTTTAAAACCATTTTTGAGAACGAGTTTGTCCATAATACTCTGGTTTTCCTAATCAGGAAAAGGGAATCAAATAAATAAAATGTCATTAACAGACATTTGATGAATTATATCTCTCCATATTTTATATATGTTAGAAGGCTAATATGGGAATGTCTTACATCCCTTTATGACAGGTTACCTGAAATGAACAATTTTCCTGAAACACACAAACTAAGGTTTCCAAAAGAAGAAACTTGTCATAACCTGAACAACCTGAAATCAGTTTTGAGTGTGTTTTGTGTGTTTGCATGTGTGCATGCATATTTACCCAAGCATGTGGGTGGGTGTGACTATTCTGGTGAGGGCATGAGACTCATGTTGCGTGTCTTACCCCAACATCTTCCGCCTTGTAGGCAGGAGTTCCCACCAAACCTGGTGCTCATGAATTTAATAGTGTAGCTAGCCAGTTTGAGATGGATGCCCAGTTTCTGCTTTTCAGATGTTGGGATTCTAGGCTCTCACGATGCTACTACCCCTTGCTTTTTATAAAGATACTTGAAATCAAAATTCTGGTCTTCATATTTCTGTGGCAAATGCTTTATCTACTGAGTTACCTCCCCAGCTCCTGTTATCAGTTTTTGAAAGTCAATTTAATTAATATCTTTAAAGTTGGCAGGGATAGGGATAAATGAAGGGTGAACTTAGTCCTGTATGGAGTTCTTAAACAATTAAAAATGTTACAAAAATTTGACACAACAGAAATAAACAACTCCAGGAAGAATTGTGCAGTTCTATAGGTCCAGTTCTTTGTTTAGTTGTTTCTTTCTGCTCTGTCATTGCTTTCCCATAAATTCTTTATGTTTTCCTAAATTCTGTCAACATTTTAAGGGAGAAGTAACACTGACTACCTTCTGCCCAGTTCTTTCTGCTAGGACAGAGTGCTAGTTAGTCTGCTCCCCAGAAGACACCATATCTTGAGGCATCCCAGAAGATCCGCTACACTCAGAGCATTTGGTAAGAACCCTCCCAAAGTCCTACAGCTGCTAGGGGAAACCCAGTGGACTCTGGGACCCATTGCCCCCCAAACCTCCCACCTGCCGAATACCACTTTTCTTCCTCTTGGTCCTTTCTGCTGGGACAGACAACTAGCTATTCTGCTCCCCTGATGATACCACATCCTGAGACATCCCAGGAGATCTGCACTCAGGGTAACTGACACTACTGCCTGAGGTATCCCAGCAGATCCACTGCACACAGGGCAACTGAGAAACTGATCGCCAGCTTGTCTGCCTCCCTGAAGACACTATAGTTTGAAGACATCCCAAGAGTTCTTCTGTACACAGGGCAAAAGGCCAACCAATGCAACAGTCTGAAGACCTCCTGGGGCTCTATTGCAACTGAACCACCAGATGGAAAGCCTCCCCCGAGTTCTCCTGCACACAGAGAAACAGAAACTAAAGTCCATAGCCCCCACCTGGAGAACAGCTTCACACAGGACAACAGCTTGACTGCTCCTCTGAAGACTCAACAGTCTTAAGGTCTCCCATGAGATCTATGGCAGCCAAGTCAACAGATCTCTACCCCTCTGCTTCTCTACCCCTCTGAAAACCCCCAATTGGAAGGCCCCACAGGAGGTCTGCTATAGCCAGGATCACAGGTCTAACAGGAGACCTGAAGCAATCCAGGGACAAAGAGGCAGACTCCAGACAGAGTCACCCAGACCAGCAAACACCCAGGATAACCAGGTGAAATGAAGCAAGCATAAGACCATAAGCAACAGAAGCCAATAAACATGGGCATCATCAGAACCCAGTTCTCCCACCACAGCAAGCCCTGAATATACCAACACACCTGAAAATCAGGAAGCTGACCTAAAATCCTATCTCATGAAGATAATAGAGTCCTTTAAGGAGGATATAAATAACTCACTGAAAGAAATACAGGAAAACACAGGTAAATAGGTAAAAGCCCTTAAAGAGGAAACAAAAGGATCCCTTAAAGAAATACAGAATAAGCAAAGTAAAGGGCCCAGAGGCAGTATCCAAATTAACAAAACCAGAAATGAAAAGGGAGACATAACAACAGAAACAGAGGAAATTAAAAAAAAACATCAGATCCTATTACCAAAGCCTATACAAGATAAAACTAGAAATTCTAGATGAAATGGACAATTTTCTGGACAGATAGCACATCCCAAAGTTAAATCAAGAGCAGGTAAACCGTCTAAACAGACCCACATCCCATAAGGAAATAGAAGTCATTAAAAACCTCCCAACCAAAAAAAGCTTAGAGCCAAATGGACTTAGTGCAGAATTCTACCAGACCTTCAAAAAAAAACCTGATACCAATATTCCTCAAATTATTCTGTAAAATAGAAACAGAAGGAACACTACCTAATTCTTTCTATGAAGCCCCAATTACTCTGATATCTAAACCACACAAGGATCCAAAGAAAAAAGAGACTTCAGAACAATCTCACTTATGAATATCAATGCAAAAATACTCAATAAAATTCTTGCAAACTGATTCCAAGAACACATCAAAACCATTATTCACCACGATCAAGTAGGTTTCATCTCAGGGATGCAATGTTGGTTCAATGTATGAAAATCTATTAACGTAGTCCACTATATAAACAAACTCAAAGAAAAAAATCACATGATCATCTCCTTAAATGCAGAAAAATCATTTGACAAAATACAAATGTTTTTCATGTTAAAAGTATTGGAGAGATCAGGAATTCAAGGCCCATACCTAAACATAATAAAAGCAATTTACTACGAACCAACAGTCAATATAAAATTAAATGGGGAGATACTTGAAGCAATCCCACTAAAATCAGGGACAAGACAAGGATGTCCACTCTCCCCATATCTATTCAATATAGCACTTGAAGTGCTAGCTAGAACAATAAGACAACAAATAGTGATTAAAGGGATACAAAGAAGAAATAAAGATATCACTATTTGCAGATGATATAATAGTATATATAAGTGATCCCAAAAATTTTACCAAAGAACTTCTCCAGCTGATAAACAACTTCAGCAAAGTGGCCAGATATAAAATTAACTCAAATAAATAGCCTTCCTTTATACAAAATATAAACAGGCTGAGAAAGAAATTAGGGAAACAACTCCCTTCACAATAGCCACAAATAATATAAAATATCTTGGAGTAACTCTAACCAAACAAGTGAAAGATCTGTATGACAATAACTTCAGGTCTCTCAAGAAAGAAATTGAGGAAGATCTCAGAAAATGGAGAGATCTCCCATGCTCATGGATTGGCATAACTAAGATAGTAAAATGGACATCCTACCAAAGGCAATGTACAGATTTAATACAATTTCCATCAAAATCGCAACACAGTTCTTCAAAGACAAGGAAAAAGTAATTCTTAAATTCATCTGCAAAGGCAAAAACCACAGAATAGTGAAAACAATTCTTAATAATAAAAGAACAGCTGGGGGAATTACCATCCCTGACCTTAAGCTCTACTATAGAGCAGAAGTGATAAAAACTGCATGGTATTGGTACAGTGACAGTCAGGTAGATCAATGGAATAGAATTGAAGACCCAGAAATGAATCCACATACCTATGGTAACTTGATCTTTGACAAAGGAGCTAAAACCATCCAGTGGAAAAAAGACAGCATCTTCAACAAATGGTGGTGGTTCAACTGGCAGTCAACATGTAGAAGAATGCAAATTCATCCACTCCTATCTCTCTGTACAAAGCTCAAGTCCAAGTGGATCAAGGACCACCACATAAAACTATATACCCTGAATCAAATAAAAAAGAAAGTGGGAAAGAACCTTGAACTCATTGGCACAAGGGGAATTTCCTGAGCAGAACTTCAATGGCTCAGGCTCTAAGATCAAGAATTGATAAATGGGATCTCATGAAACTGGAAAGCTTCTGTATGACAAAAGACATAGTCAATTAAACAAATTGGCAACCTAAAGATTGGGAAAAAAAATTTAACTAGCCCCACATCCAATAGAAGACTAATATTAAAAATATATAAAGAACTCAAGAAGCTAACCACCAAAGAAACAAACAACCCAATCAAAAAGTGGCGTATAGAACTAAACTGAGAATTCACAAAGAGGAATCTGGAATGGTTGAGAAGTACCTAAAGAAATGTTCAAAGCTATTAAGCTATTAAGAACAAAGACATCCTGAGTTTTGCAGGCAAATGGATGGAACTAGTAATCAGAGAAATGCGAATCAAAACAACCCTGAGATTCCACCTTACACCAATCAGAATGGCCAAGATCAAAACCTCATGTGGCAAGACATGTTGGCAAGGATGTGGAGAAATTGGAACACTCCTCCATTGCTGATGGGATTGCAAACTGGTACAACCACTCTGGAAATCAATCTGGATGTTCCTCAGAAAACTGGAAATAGATCTACCTTAACACCCAGCAATACCACTCTTGGGAATATACCCAAAAGATGCTCCACCATGCCACAGGGGCAAGTGTTCCACTATGTTCATAGCGGCCTTATTTGTGAAAGCCAGAAGCTGGAAACAACCCATATGTCCCACAACAGAAGAATGGATACAGAAAATGTGGTTCATTTACACAATGGAATACTTCTTAGCTATTAAGAACGAAGACATCCTAAGTTTTGCAGGCAAATGGATGGAACTAGAAAATATCATCCTGAGTGAGGTAACTCAAACCCAAAGGGACATGCATGGTATATATTCACTAATAAGTGAATATTACCCCCCTCCCCCCAAAAAAGTACAGAATACCCAAGATACAGTTCACAGAACTCAAAAAGGTCAACAAGCTAAAGGGCCCAAGTGAGGACACCTCAGTTCCACTAGGGAGGGGGAAGAAAGCAACCACAAAGGGAAGGGAGGGAGGGACATGTGAGGAAAGTGGGGGAGGGAGGGGAATATGATATATGATTGGGTGGGGGAAAAGGACTGAAATCCTGAAGGCCAACAGAAAGAATGAAAACAGGCAACGTCAGAAGGTAGGAGGATGGGGGAATTCTCCAGCATATACCAGAGACCAGGGAGGTGAGAGACTCTCAGGACTCTAAGGGAAGGACCTTAGATGAAATGCCCTACAGTGGGGAGAGGGAACTTGTAGAACCCACCTCCAGCAGAAAGACAGGGCATCAAGTGAATGATGGGGTTGCTATCCCATAGTCAAAACTCTGAACCATAGTTGTTCCTGTCTGAAAGAACTACAGGGATGGAAATGAAGAAAAGCCTGAGGAAAAGAAGGTCCAGCAGCAGGCCAAAAGTGGAATTTAGCTCAAGGGGTGACCCCAAGACCTGACACTATTACTGAGGTTGTGGAGCACTCACAAAAAGGGACCTACCATGACTACCCTCCGAAAGACCCAGCAAGCAGTTGAAGGAGTCTGATGCAGATATTTGCACTCAACCAATGAACAGAAGCTCCTGACCCTGGGTTGAATTAGGGAAAAGCTGGGAAAAGCTCAAGAGGAGGACAACCCTGTAGGAAGACCAGCAGTCTCAATTAATCTGGAACCCGGAGATCACTCAAACACTGAACCACTTACCAGGCAGCATACACCAGCTGATATGAGGCCCCCAACACATATAGAGCAGAGGACTGCTGAATCTGAGTGAAGTCAGAGAATATGCACCTAACCCTCAAGAGACTGGAAGCCCCAGGAGTTTAGAGGTCTGGTGGGGTGGAGGGGTGGGGCCATTTTTATGAAGGGGGGTCTGGAAGGAGGTATGGGATGTGGAACAGTCAGAGGGTGAACAGGGAGGGGAATAAAATCTGGAGTGTAAAAAAGAAAATTATTATTAATAATAATAATAATAAATAAAATATCAGTGACTTGACACACTCTTTTAGGCAACTGTATAGAAAAGACTACTTCCTCAAATTAGTCTTTGAAGAGTCTATCATTACTTTGATCCACAGACCAAATGAAGACATTGCAAGAAAACTCTAGACCAGTATCTTACAAACAGAGGGGTGATTTTTTTGTATTATTAATTTATTTTATATGTAAGTGCTTCTTTGCTTATAATGAAATTCATTCTCCAAAATGTTAATAAAAATACAAATGGTAAAAAGAAATTAGGCATTGATACAAGCAACAACATGGATGAAAAATACACACATTTGTTGAATTAAAAAATAAATGAGCTGCAAATTCTATGTACCTTACAGCTCTAATTATATGATTATGGCTTCTCAAAACAAAGCCCACCAGAGGGAGGTGCTCACAGTAAAGGAATTTCTTTGATTGTTGTTTATGTATAAATGTACCTAACCTAATGGTACTTTTTATTATGTATGAATTAATAACTTAAAGTAATATTTATTGCTTTATAATCTTAATTTTTTATGTGTATGGATATTTGGCCTGCATGTATGTCTATGCAGTATGGCCATGAAGTGCTCACAGAGAACAGGAGAATACTGGTGAGACTGCATTTACAAGTGTTGTGAGCTGCCTTCTGGGTGATAGGAATCAAATCTGGGGCCTCAGGAAGAGTAGCCAGTTGTCTTAAATGCAGTGCCATCTTTCTAGCCCCTAAATCAATAACTCAAAAATAGAACAATTAGGCAAGAAAGAGCTCACCATTGGTTTGAGTCATAGAATACCTCACAGTTGTATAAAGTTATGGTTAAGCAGAAGGTTTTTATAGTAGATATGGTGAGAGTACAGCCAGAGGCATCTGGAAGAGTCCAGAGCAGAGAGAGAAAGGAGTACACTTAATATGGCCAGTAGACTGGGGCTGGGGGGTGGGGAGTGAGAGACAAAGACAAAGAGAAAACCAAGAAAGGGGACCAAGAGACCATTTAGCTGAGAGAGCAGGGATAATGGAATGAGGAGCTGTGGGAAGGGAAACCCATGAGCTGGAGAGGTTTAGGGGGAGGGGAGGAGAAGAACCAAGATACCAGCATGCACTCTGCAATAGGTACCTGTGATACTGAAGAAGCCTGGAAGCCAGCATGTGCTTTGGGATGCTAATAAGCACAACAGAATTGTTGTCCAGAATTTCTTTTGGACCCAATAATAGTGAATCTCAGTTGTCAACTTGACTATAAGAAGACTCACACAGTATGAAAGACATACATTTGGTGGAGGCTGGGAAAAAGAAGGAGGCCAGGAAAGAACTCAGCCTTCATCTTCCTGTTCCAGGACTACGGACATAGTGTGTGATTAACTACCTCTTGTTCCTGAAAGCCACACTAGAGCAAACATGCTTTGCCCTGATGTACCATGAGTAACACAGCTACATATCCCGTGTGTTAGTAATAGCTTAACAGTCTTCAGGAGTCATAGAATTTGGACTCTATTTTTTGTTAGGTTCAAAGTAAAACATGACTAGCATTCAATCCCCTCTTTTTCTGCATGATGCAAAAATACTTAATTTGAATTTAAGGTTTAGTCTTATCACCAATTGCTTGGGTGTTTTCTAAGACACCGGTGACTTGAATAAGGATTCCTTCCCTAGGCTCAGATATTTGAGCACTTGGTCCCAAGTTGGTCATGCTGTTTGGGGAGATTTAGGTGTCATTGGGGGCTGGTTTTGAGCAATAAAGCCTGGTTAGGTATCTCTGCTTGGTTAAGATGTGAGCTCTCTTACTACTTAACTACTGACTCTCATACTTATTAAGAAGTAAGGTCTTAGCTTCTTGCTGCTGTGCTGTTCTCACCATTTTGGACTATAACCCTCTAGAACTATAAGCCATAAGAAGCTTTCTTCTATGAGTTGTTGTGGCCATGGCATTCTATCACAGTAGCAGTAAAGTAGTTCAGGCGCCACAGTGTGTCCTGAATGGTTTTAAGCCTGGAAAGTATCCACAATTCACCTTGAATGGATGCACAGCCCTTTTAAAGTAATAAAAGCTAAAAACATGGTTTCAGAATAATAAATCTAAAAATAAAGTTTCTGTTCTGGCCTTTTTTTCTTTTCAAAAACTACCTGAGAGTCCCTTTCTACTACTTTTCATCTGAATGGAAATGCATGAATATGTTATCAAAAGCCTGTGCTTTTGATCTTCCTGAAATGGCAAAGCCAGTTTTTCGAGAAAATGAATAGGGGAGAAGCTGAATTATTTGACGTTATTTCACAATGATCCTCAGTCTTACTTTTGGATTATCCCACCACTTAGCTCAATGTACTTTCCTTTAACACACTGATAATGTTACAACATTGCAACAAAACACCCAAGAAAGTCATCTAAAAAGAAATATTCTGCACAGGTTTTTATGTGTGCAGAAGTTTTACTGTTGGGGATATTGTAAATCTGTCTCTAGCATGATAATGAAGCTACTATGAAAGCAAATACTGGGTTGGGGGCTTCTAGTTTCTGGCTGGATGATTTTTCAATCAGTGATTGCTTTTTCAATCAGTGTCAAAGTTGCAAATCTCGCTGGAGAAGATTTGGTGGACAGAGTCTACTGTGTTCATGACAGCCAAGAAACAGGCTTTACTACAGGCAAGGTCCAGGATAAACCTTATTATTCAGGTCTCCCAGGACCTACCTTCCTCCAAAAAAGTACCCACATTCTATTAGCTTATCCGGCTCCAAACTCACTGCCTCATGGTCCAGGTGCCACTCAACTGTACCACCCGTGATGGAGTAAACCAGCAGTATATGAGTGTGTGGGGAAATTTTGTATCTAACATATTGCAATCATATACTCAGAGGGAAGAGGAGGGAGGGAAGAAGGAAGGGAGGGAGAGAGAGAGAGAGAGAGAGAGAGAGAGAGAGAGAGAGAGTCTCTATATGTGTATGTTGGAAATACCATAGGCATTTGCATCTAATCATGCCTGAAGTAGTTATTCTATAAATTTCCTTGGCAAAAAGATTCATTCAATGCAAGAATTCAGTTAATGGGAATTTGAATTTGAATTTAAGTACTAGGCATCTGTTGTGGTAATTTGTGTTGCTGCTATGACAAAATTTTAAAACAAAAGCATCTTAAGAAACGAAGGGTTGCGTTTGCTCACAGTTCTAGGGTATACTTTATAATGGCAGGGGAGTCATTGCAGGAGCTGGAGGTAGGTGTTCACATTACATCCTTTAGTTAGGAAGTATAGGGGGATGAATCTCACACCAGTTTGCTGTGTACTCTTTGTTAACTTCAGGACCCCAGCCTATGAATATTGCTACCCATAGTTAAGATGGATTTGCCACCTCATGTAACCTAATTAAAATAGTCTCTCACAGGCGTGTCCAGAAGATAATCTAAACAGATCATCTCTCACAGGCATGGCCAGAAGATAAATAAACTAAATTCTTTCTCACAGGCAGGTCCCAAAGATAACCTAAACTAGATAATCTTTCTCAGGCATGATCAGAGGCTTGTCTCCAAAGTGCTTCTTGATCCCATCATGTTGGGAATATTATCCATCACAGCATCTGATGCTGCCTAACAAATATTATTCCCAAAGCTCTACTAATAAGTTTTCTTTCAGTATTTCACAAGTCAGGAAATGGTCTTGCCAGCTTGTATGGGTTAAAAAGAGAGCTGAAAGATTTGTTTAGTTCTTTATTCCCTTGTGTAGGCTCTAGATTATGATTAATTGTAGCCTTGGGCTAATTTGTTACCTAATATTCTTGTGTATAACTATAAATGTCCTAGCAGATTTAAGAAGAATAAGCAAGGATCTCTCCATTTCTCTCTTTCTGTAAACAGAGTTGTGTGAACTATGCAAATAAGCAGTCACATAAGAATGCCATGTTTGTCTTCCTGGCTGTGGGTTTTCCCTGCAGGGTAACTTCAGCTAATCTAGTAATTAGTAGTAGGAAACTAAAAATCTGCAAGCTAATTTACACATAAGAAAACTATGTTTAAAATGACATTAACTCAATAGGTTTCTGTGTGAGGCTTGGTACACAGCTGTTCCATTCCCTTGGCTGTATCCCCCGTGGTGCTTTGAAATAGGAAAGGGCATTAGGGTCTGGCTCAGAACAAGAAGCACATCAAGGCTGAGGCAGTTGAGATAGATATTGTTCTCTTTGGTGCAGCTGAAATCCTAATTTGCTAACCCACTGATTAGGGAGAGTATTAACAAAGGCTAAATAGTAATGACAATAATTCCTCTGAATTATTGAGTGCTGGGTCATTGACATAGATGCTTATGTATATTATCATAATTCCTTTTGCTGTTCCTCTCCCTCCTCCTTCCTCCTTCTTATTTTTCCTCTGCTCTTCCCCCACCCCATTTTCCCTTTCTCTTCTCCCTCAAGAAAAGAAAATGCCCATTGTTATCCCTATTTTATTGACAAGAAAACAGTGCTTTCTAAAGCTTAACAAACCCTACTAAAATTGTACATATAAATATGACAGTATCCACCTAAACCCTTTACTTATAACATACACTGATATTATAATACCAGGGCTCTGAAGGGAGGTTTTACTACTCTCATTACAGTTAACCAGCTGTAATAAAGTGGATTATTATTGGAATGATTTATAGGAATACAAGTATCAGTATCAGGACTTTTTAAAAAAAGGGTTGAACCACCTTCATCATTTGGATCAAACATCAAAAATCCTTGCAAGAGTAGACCATATCAGCTGACTTTTTCTCTCCTTCATCCTTTTTCTTTAATCCAACCCAAGAGAGCATTCATTCTGAAAGTAAAAGTGACTTTGATGTTGGCTCCTTTTACTTGGCCTGTCAGTCCCACTTAACAAGGTAGATTCTTTTCTACTTCTGGATGTTCTTATCTGACCTTTGGCACACCATGTACTCCTGTTCTTTCAGGTCCCTCACTGCCCCTAGTTGATCAATTAATTACGTTTGGTAAGGTATTTTTCAGGTTTTAAGAATTGCAAAGTTGAAGATAGATAGATCAACAAGTCAAGCGCCTGCCACACAAGCAAAAGGCCTTGGGTTCAATTCTCAGGTCTTATAGTAAAGGTGGACATGCTGGGAAATGGGACATTGAACTCATAGGTCTGCCAAGGACTTCTCTACTTTCCATAGGTAGAGGGTATTGGGAGGCTCAGTGTCCCCAGGCAAGATCAAAGAAGGGGAAGGCCCAAGGGTAAAGGGAGTCCTTCATTTTGCACCAAGCTCAGTGGAGTGATTTGGACACAATAGACTTCGACCTTAGTTAGCACAGTTTCCCAGAATAAAGGTGTGTACTAAGGTCCTATCAGCATTCCAGCAGGATAACTCAGACCTAGAAGGTCTATGTATGTGATTAGAGGAGCCATGCTGCTGGATTAAAATTCCTCTATGGTATGGCAGTTTTACTGAGATAGTTTTACAGAGACAGGTTATAGAGAAAGCAAGCTAGATACAAGTGAAGACAGAATAAACCAGAATGAGAAAGAGCCAGGAGATTAAAACCCATTGCCAAAGTTAGTATTAAGCCAAGCAGAGCAATTCAGTCAGAAGCTGAAAGAAGAGAGATTGAATCAGTCATTTTGTAATATTATGTTGTTTGGAGGCTAGAAGCTTCCAGGCCTAGGCCTAGAGATAGACAGAACAGAGAAAGACATGCTCTGGGCTCAGCCCAAGCTGTGTGTTCACACAGCTTTGGTGAGGCTCTCATCTTCTTCCTTCTGAGAAAATAAAAGCACTGGTTACATATACATTCATTGCTTTCTCTTTCTTAGAATTTCAAGTTTGTTTGTTTGTTTGTTGAAACCATGGCCTTGCATATAGTTCGTCCCTATCTTCAAACCCTCTCTACTTAGGTCTTCATACAGAGAATGCTTTCATAGGGCAAATTTGTGGTATATGACATTTCTTCTGCAATTGTTCTTAAAACCCAGCCTAAAAGGGATTCCAGCATTTATCCATATTCATTGATTCCTTATGCTGCTGAATTTATTTCATTAGAATAATTCTATCAAAAATTTTAAATATTGTCAATGTATTGAATTGTCAATTGTCTGTTTTTCTCTACTAGCATATGAACTGTAAAGATGATAATTTTGTCCTTCATGTTTCTGTTTTCTCAAAACATAGAAGATAGCAAATATTCAGAAGCATTTGAGTTGATAGATAAATTTAGTTCTATAAAAAGAATCGTATGTGTCCTGTGACTGACTTTGTCAATTTACAGACCCCCCTCATATACCTTCTATGCTGCATCATTCTCTCATGTTCCCATATCCTTCCATACCCAACCTTTAGCACAAAATTTTCTTAGAATCTTCTTTGATTTCTTTCCATACATGTGAACACCCAACACACAGCCAGTAAAAAAGAAGAATGAACAAGGCAAGCATTTCAAGACACAAATACTCATTAAGGCCCTTTGGTAACTCAGACTATAAGAAGGAGGGGTGAAGGCCAAACAAAAGCATTTATACCATGAATTAAATTGAATCGTTGTATGAAAGTCTAGATGTAATTTAGGGAATTTCAGAGCCATCAAATGTGCTTTATTAGGAGATAAGCAGTATTTTGTGGTCATCTGTGGAAGCATAATGTGATTAGGTAATGTGATTGCCATTGAGAGGGGCATTGCTGGGGCGAAAAAGAAAGAAACTGCAAACATCCATGATTGGCTGGCTCTGTTGCTACAGGGAAAAAGGGGTTCAGTCTGAAGTAGAACATGAGCAACACATAGTCAACCTGGTCGAATTGAGGGATAGTTTTGCAAGACATAGCAAATAACTGGGAGTGGGGTGTGCTGTAAAAAGCAAATAGTTTTAAAAAACTGTGAGTTTCTAGGAGTTTGATCACTATTAATATAGAAAATAATAGGGGAAAAATTGTGGAAGAAACATTTCTGCTACAGAAAAATAGACATAATCTATACACATAGGAACATTTGTCCTATGAACTAAAATATCCTAGATAGAAGAAGAGTCTCTCAAGACATAGGTGTTCTTAATCCCAGAGCCTGTGACTATACATTTCTGGCAAAAGGAACACTGCAAATGTAAATTGAGATGAGAACTTGGAATTGAGGAAGTGATCATGGATTACCCAGGTGTGGCCTTGGTGTAATCACAAGCCTTTACAGATAGAATTTTTATTTTTATTTTTATTTTTTTACCCATACTTATGGCCTCTTTTTGGTTTTGCTTTATTTATTTATTTATTTATTTATTTATTTATTTATTTATTGATACTTTATTTACATTTCAAATGATTCCCCCTTTCTAGATCTCCCCTTTGGAACCTCCCTATTCCCTCCCCCCTCCCCTGCCTCTATGGGGGTATTCACCCACCCACTCTCGTCTTCCCTCCTTGGCATTCTCCTATATTGGGACATCTAACACCCTGAGGCCCAAGAGCCTCTCTTGCCCCTAATGGCTAACAAGACTTTCCTCTGCCATATATGTGGTCAGCACCATGGGTCCCTCCATGTGTATTCTTTGGTTGGTGATCCAGTCTCTGGGAACATTGAGGGGTCAGGCCAGTTGCCACTGTTGCTCCCTCCCTGGGGCAGCAAACTCCCTCAGCTCCTTCAGTCCCTTCTCCAACTCCTCCATCTGGGACCTCATGCTCAGCCCAATGGTTGCTGTGAAGTGACTCTTGGGTATTCTGAACTTTTGGGCTAATAATCACTTATCAGTGAGTACATACCATGTTCATTCTTTTGTGACTGCGTTACTTCTCTCATGATGATATTTTCAAGTTCCATCCATTTGCCTAAGAATTTCATGATGTCGTTGTTTTTAATAGCAGAGTAGTATTCCATTGTGTAAATGTACCACATTTTCTGTATCCATTTCTCTGTTGAGGGACATCTGGGTTGTTTCCAGTTTCTGGATATTATAAATATGGCTGCTATGAACATAGTGGAGCATGTGTCTTCATTACATGTTGGAGCATCTTCGGGGAATATGCCCAGGAGTGGGACAGATAAGACATTGTGTGTTTTGAAGATGGAGGAAAAAAATAATTATAAGTCAAGTAGTGTGGAAAGCCCCTGGAAGCTAAAAGAAACAAACATTTTCTCCTAGAGCCCACAAACAGGAGTGCAGTTGGGGACACCTAGATTTGAACCCAGGGAGAAACTACAGGAATTGCTGCAGGGAGCCCAAGCAGAACACAGATGGATCTTCAGAATTACTGTAGCCTAGCATGGAAATTGTATGGCCTGGTATATCGCTCTGCTTGTCTGTTTAACTCTCTCTCTCTCTAAAGACTGCCTCCTCTGCTTGTCTTATATTCATGTCTGAACAATGGCTGCTTATGTTCACTGAATATTCCAGCTAATATGCAGTTACATAAAGAAGGACTGACTTCATTCTTGACTTTATTCCCAAAATTTCTGCACAAAAGCTCTAGTGGTTCTTGCTTAGTACAAAAGTCCTTTAAGTTTCACAGAGTAGACTTTTAGAGTTAGCATAATTGGCCAGCGTCACAGTAACCATGTGGGTGGAGTGAAACTGGAGAAGATGTCCATCAAAAGAAGAGTAAAGCTAAGAGAAACCAAGTAGCTATATGGGTGATAGAGCATGCCTTTAATCCCAGTACATGGCAGCCAGGGGCAGGCCGATCTTTATTGAGACCAGCCTCGTCTACAGAGTGAGTTCCAGGATAGTCAGTGCCATACAGAGAAACTCTGTGTTGAGTCACCCCAAAAAGAAGAATGAAAGACAGACAGAAAAGAAGAAGAGAGAGGGGGAAGAGAAGAGAAGAGGAGAGAGAGAGAGAGAGAGAGAGAGAGAGAGAGAGAGAAAGTTATGTGTAGCTCTAAAAGGGTGACTGAGATAGCCCCATTCATGAGCACCACCAGATTTGCTCTACTTATATTTCTAACTGAAAAAGTTGTGATCTAACCAAATCCTACTAGTTACAAGTATGCAAATAGCCATGAAGATGCTCAAGTTTACAAAGATGCATCAACTTGGTATAGGCAAATGACTAAGAGACATCAAATTTTCATAATGTAATTCATGATTAGCAAGATATTGAAGCCAAGCCTCAAAGCAAAGGAAAAGTTGATGAAACAAAAGTGACTCCAGTCAGCAAAAAATGCATATGCTGTAGTATACAGGCAGAAAGGAGTTTATGTTTTATAGGAACAAAATTAGAGACAGGGCAGTCAACTTTGAAGCAATGATGGACTAGGGATGTGAGAAGAAACTAAGAAGATAAAGACTGAAGCATGTCATCACTAGCAACGTGCTGTGCTGAAACTTACAACTTTATAGTTAGGCAATACTTCGGGTATATATTACTCCCATTGTTTCATTCAATTGCAGAACCTTAAATGGACCTTGACAAACTTATTTGAAGTTTCTAGTAGAGTACACCTACTCTTATAATTGTGACTCAAGAATGATCCTCCCCTGTGATGGAAAATTGTCCTCTTCAACCTAGCATGCAGCTTCAAGAAAGATACACATGGAACAGTGATGGAGAGAGGAATGACATATACCAGCCAGATCGCTCAAATCTATCTAGGAGTGACAGATATCACTGGCAGAATCACACATGCAATCTTACCCACCAGATCGACAGGCACCTAGAAATCAGCATTTTTATACCATCTCCTCACAATTCTTGTATTCTTTAAATAGCACTGACTGTTTTCAAAGACAAACTGAAATGGAACACTTTGTGATAATATTGTTTTTAGAGAACTCAAGGTCTGTTGTTTGCCTATCATGAAAACCAACTTAGGAAGAATAGTAAATTATGTTTTTCCCAAATACAAAAGACCAAAAGTTAATAAACTTATTAAACTGTCAGACATCACTGATGTTCACATCAGCATATTCTATGTTTCAATTAACCTTCTGACCACCATTTCTATATAAAAATGGAGAATGCTTGTAAGGGAATAGATTAAATAGAGGGAGTTCCCAGCTTCAGCCACCAAGGACCACTTAAAGTTTTGTTTATCCTTATTTTAAAATATGAGAAAGACCTTTCTATTGGGAAGAATATTGGAATTGTGGATTCTTCTGCCAAATGGCTACTGATTGTCAGCTTGTCTTCCTGTAATTTTGCAATATTAACTAAATGTGACTTTACAACCATTGACTTTCTGTTCACCAAATCTAGTTATGTAAGTACACAACTAGAAAAGAAACAAAGACATATAAAACATTGATTTACTATAAATCATTTATACCTTTAGATAGCAAAATATGTACTCTTTTGAAAAAGTGTAAAGTAATGTTATCATCTATTTGTTTTTGAAGAAAAGAAATAGTCATTGGGAAAACATTGTAAAACTGAAAATCTCTAAATATTCTCTGTCAAGTGCTCCATTGTGTGGGGAAAATTCATGGGTATCTTTCCCAGTATTCCATCACATGCTTAGCAAGGTGATGTTGCTAACAGCTAACTATGATTCGTCTGGGTACAGACTTGATAGCAAAGTTATAGTATAGAGAACTTAAGATGGACTGGAAGGTATAATCACTTCTAGACAGTCACAAGACACTAATATCTTATATTCCTTTAATGGAAATTCTTGATTCTTCCCTAAAATGCTTTAAAAAATACAGCACTGAAGTAAATCTTTTAAAGATATAATAAAATTAAACCCAGATTATAAATTAGCAATAAGATTTAAAATGAGCACATTTTCTTCCTGGAACACCATTATTCCATTAAGTTATTTGCTTAACTTCTATTTTTCTATACATAGAGTAAGAAGATACCTCTTCAACATTGACATAAACATACTAGACCCACTAAAGAACAAGAAAATCATAAAATACATTTGAACAAGTAAATTGACAGAAACAGACATAGAAGTAGTCCAGGTAATAGAACTTAAAGAAGAATAGAGTTATGAGGAAGTGAGTTTGAATTATTAGAAACAGTTCTAAGAAATATCGTGAGGAATAATGATACTTTCAACAACTACAACAGCAGCAACCACCCGATGGTAAATGTATAACTTATTATGACATCAAGCTTCACTCCTACTGACAAGCATTCATTGCTCTATGTGGTACTTTTCACTCTAGAGGAAAACTAGTCCTCAATTTCCCACAGCTACAAACCCTGTGACCAATGACAGAGACCTACTTACAAGATATACTGTTACAATAGTGGCACAAACATTGTGGAAGTAACCAAACACTTTCAGATTGCTTTTAAGGCTCACTCCATCAGGCAGAACCCACATATAATAGCACTTACATGACCAAGAACCTGAGACTAGATAGGTCATGGGACTAAGTGGAAAGATACTACTATTCTGCTAAAGGAACATAGGAATAAAATGACTCCTACTGACATATCGCTAAACTCATAGATCAGAGTCACTCAACCCTTCTCAGGGAAGCTTATCCTTGCAGGAGGTGGGAATTAACACAGAACCCCACAACTGAGCAATGTGCAGAGAGTGAGAGATTCTTTCTTAACTGGTATGTTTTCATCAAATTCTCCACTCAAGTCTTAGGGAATCTATGTGGAAGAGGAAGTGGAAATATTAAAAGCCATAGGTCATAGATGACACCAAAGAAACAGTGTCTTTCAGACACAAGACTGATTCGCATATGAATTCACAGTGACTATGACAGAATGTACAACATTTGCACAGGTTCAAACCACAAAACACCCCAGCACTAAGAAAGGGAAGTGGACACAAAGTCCAACAGCTAACCAAGATATTGTTTTCAATTGATACTTAGTGGGAAAGAGACAATGTGTTTTCTGCATTGGAGTACCATTGGGCTTCTCAGCCACACTCCATTGCAAGACCCATGCTCAGGAGCAGTTCTTCAGCACAAAATGGACTCCATTTTTTGTGTATCTTTTGTTTAATTTTGTTTTGGAATTATTTGTCTTATTGAATTTCTTTTTTAAAAAAAATTCTGAATTTTAAAATAGTTCCTCTTCTTTCTCTTTTTTCCCTTTGATAAAAGTAAGAACATAAAGTTGGCTGAGTAGGGAAGTAATGAGTATCTAGGAGGAGTTGGATTAGGTAAAGTATATGATCAAAATACATTGTATAATAAAAACCGTAAGAACATGTTCAACAGGGGATATTTAATGAACTGAAATAAATGGAAGAAAATTTAAAATCACTAGAAATAATACTGCACAATTATATATATATATATATAATTGAATTGAATATATATATATTCAAATGTGTCCAAGAGATCAGAAATTAAATTATAAATATATTCATAAAACTGATTACTGTTATCCCAACTCAAAGCCCAGTGAGTAATAATTGAGTCATCAGAGCCTGAAAGACATATAGAAATTCCAGAAAAGCCAAACAGTCTCATAAGGGAACTTGACATTATATAATGCCTGCTTTCAAGACTGTATGACAATACAAATAATATATTAGCAAATGGTAGGAAATTTAGAGGAGACACATATACATAGTTGGTTTTATTGTCAAAAAAAAGACTACTAATTTTATTTTAAATTAGTTTTCACTTTACCAGGTTTCTTCTGGTGACAAACATTTGACTGATTCTTGATGATAGTGCCATGTGGAGTCAGTGGGAGCTCAGATGTTTTCTGAAGTAGCTCTCTCCATGTAGTGTAACACAGGCCATCTCATGTTCTGTTTCAGTCCTAATATCTATGAAGATGTGCAATTATTCAATTTCCATGTTTATTTTACATCTCAAAAGTAATGCTATGAGTGTGGATTTTGCCTTCTTGATTTTCACCATGACTATATCTTAATAGAGATGTAGAATATTTATTGATTGGATAACGAGGAGCAAGAGGCCAGTGAGACTAAAGAAGTTAAATCCTACATTCTTGAACGGGGGCATTCTAGACTTTGGGAGCAATTCTGCAATGTTCTGTCTGATGGAGCAGCTGTCTGCACAATGGAGTTTCTGTTGCATTTTATAAAGCTGTTACCTGGGAGGCTCTACTGTATCAGCAGCCCTTCTCCTCAGAGAATATCTGTCTTCACACTGGATGCTCAAGCATGAAAAGCTTCCTTTTTTGCATATAAGCCAGACAGTTTCTGATGAAAACAGCTAGCACTCTTGAAGGACTTCCAGGGAATCCAAAATATTGCAAACAGTTTGTTGATAAAGAGTTCTCAAGGGATGGGCAGTGTCCTTGCAGTGATCTCAGTTGAGGGATTACAGCTCAATCTTTTCTCTTTAGTCATAGCTGAAGGCTGTGTAAAGTGAGGCAGATATGCCAGAAAAACAGAGCTGAGGTCAGGGACAGACAGACAGACAGACAGACAGACAGTGTGTATGCTTTCAGTTTCTAAGTTGTGATAAAGATGATTATTACCAAAGCAGTGACAACCTGTCACTAATACAAAAATGTTTTCTGATTTTGTTGAATTGTAATTCAGTTGCACACAAATGTCATAATTTTGTTTTTAATGGGTGTTGGGACCGTAACTCAGGTCCACTGAAAGGGCAGTAAGCATTCTTCAGCTTTGAGATATCTCTATCCTGATACATATATGTTTAGTAAACTATCAAATTACTTTTACATTTTTATGAGAATCTGAGCAATCACAGTTCTATTTATTTGCCAACACTCAGTATTTTAATCTTTAAAAATCTAGCCATTCTAATTTTTAGTAACGTAATATTTTTGGAAAAATCAAAGAGAGATAGGCAGAGACAGACAGGCACATACACACATACACACACACACACACACACACACACACAGAGAGAGAGAGAGAGAGAGAGAGAGAGAGAGAGAGAGATGTCTACAACACTTTCCACAGTAAACTTTTGGATGATATTAAATAAAACATCAGTAAAAACCCACTGAATACTTTTGTAACAAAATATCTGCATAGAAACATCTCCATCTCTCTCTCTCTCTCTCTCTCTCTCTCTCTCTCTCTCTCTCATAGATCAATATAGATGAGCTAACTCTTATGAGGTAATGAAGAGTAAATATGTCTAGCCATCACACACCTGTACTGCATCTCATTGAGGCAGCACAAGTAGACAAAGTGACAAATTACTTTTTGGGAACATTCCCTCATGTCTTAGGCACTCTATGCCACCAGTTATTTCAGGCAATGCAAGGGCAAGCTGATGCTTCTTTGCCAAATCACCTAATTTAAATCTCCATAAAACACTGCTGCCATCAGCAGCCAGGAACTTTAGGAACTAATTTAAGGCTGATATAATTTGCAAGAAATTTATCAATGCAAGTGGATGGTTTTATTAAATAGCTGCAGAGGACTTGATTTAAAAGATAGGAAAATAGGGGATACGTTCACTTTACCTGTCTTCTGTCCTTATCCACTCGTTTCATTCTTTTTCTGATATAATTTTCAGAAAACTTCTGGTGTGCTGAAGAACCGATCTTACAATATCCTGAAGTAGAATGACCTGGAATTACATCACCTGGAATAAACAGAAAATTCTGAAGAATTTTGGGAGAATATAAAGGAAGGTTTTCATTGCCACCCCAGGAAAAGAAAGCCAGAGCCTCAACTTTCTTCAGTTTACTCCAAAATGATTCAAGTGACATAACTCCAGTGTCAGGGATGATGGAAGAAATTTGGACATGGTGATTTATGCTTAGATTGTTCTTACCAATGATATCAAACTATATTACAATTTGAGTATGTGCCTTATGTTCAATATTAGGCTTTTGTAACATCTTAATAGAAAAAAGCTTAGAGAATATATTTCTTTTTTCTAAGTAGAAAATTACATTCAGGTTCCAAAGGAATATGCAACTTGCTCTTAAGATACAGAATATGAGGCTGTTCATTTTTAGAACCCAGGCCTATGCAGAGCTGTTATCTTTTAATGACCTCAGATGGTTGGGTACACCAGCATATGGAGGTAATCCTAATACTCAAAGGCAAAGGCAAGAATATCATGTTTCTAAGACTGGCTTGGGCTACATACCCAGATCAAGGCCAACCTATATTATATAAGACACTATCTAACAAAAACTGCAACAACAACAACAACAAAAGAACCACAAATAACCAAGAAAGGAAAAAACCAAAAAACTAGACAAGTAAAATGCTCAGATAGACACTACTGTAACAAGTACAATTGAGTCCAAAGCCAAGCCAGTTGAGAATTGTTGATCTATCAAGTTAAACCATGAACTCTCTGAAGGATGACTGAACCTTGAAAGGAGAATGAATGAAGGAATGTATGAAGTGTTTTAAGAAAGTTTTTTCACTGTATCAAAGATTGCATTCACAGCTGGAAGGGGACATTTTATACCCATATTAATTTGCTCCTTCAATATGGAGTATTAACAGTAAACTAGTAAGAAACCTCCTCATAAGAAGAGCTGTGAGTAAAATCTCTCTTCTTACATTGATTTGAGATTCAGTCAGAACCTTCGTATCTGGGCATTTTAAATTTCTTTCTGTGGTCAGTGAATACAAGAATCCAGTTCAATAGTAAATGGATTTAGCATTGATTCTCTGTACATTTAGGTCTATGATAAAGCACATAAACATGGTAGGTGCTTTCAGTAGCAAAAATTAATATGAATTATACAGTAACTAAGAACTAAATGAGTAGATTTCTCATTTGGAAAGAAAAATGTTAGATGATTGTTTCATATAGTTTACTGACTAGACACTGGCTCTGTGATCAGATAGCTACAAACTCCAATGGGAACCTCTTGGACTTATCAGAACAAACGTCTCTGACCAGTAATTTTCACATCTCAAAATAGAGATTATCCTAGTGTCTATTATGTTATTGTAGTGAGAATTGGAGGGATGCTACCCATACACAGAGCCCAGTGACTGCTGTTGGTGCATTATAATTCTTTTATTGAGTGTTTTATCACTCTGAATACCATTGAACCAGTGTATTGAAAGATAACACCTTTGAACAATTCAAACTGAGATACTATCCCACTATGGTTTAAAGTCATTCTTATACAATGAATAGGCTTATAAATGGATAGATACTTTAATAAGAAGCTTTCCACATTCACCTTATATCAGCCCTTAAATAATAGCACAATTACTGATTCTCTTACTCAACAGCTTTATCCAGGAACATGTAACAACAAATTCTTAACAAACTTAGCTGAATTTTTTGTATGCTTTTTTTTTTCTCTCATGGAAAGGTTGGTAAGATTCAAAATGGACAGTACAGATGCACAACTGGGACTTGTAACTTTTGCATAGGATTAGTAGGTTATTTCCATAAAGCTATTCAATACAATGATGATTATATTTCATCAAGAACTGGCATTCCCATAAAGTTTTAATGTGTCAGAATGGATGTTCTGCCGTTGTTTTATGACTCTGTGTTCATACTAACATCAAGGGATGCACCGTTAATATGCTGCTCAAAATGTCAGGGCAGAAGTATACCAGATGTCCCTAAGTTTTGCTTCTCTTGGAACAGAAGGCAGCCATTCCTTATGTGACAAGCACCTATGAGTTTTCCCTGCATATCACAGACTGTCCAACATTCATGAATATAGAGAAGGAAGCATATATTAGATTCTCATTCTTTGTACTTACATTCTGGTAAGTACAGTTGGAAAAAAGACAAGCAAATAATCGACAGAGTAGACAATGTGTCATGGAGAAAATAAGATGGGAAAAGCTAATAGACAGTGACCATAATGTACCATTTCTTATTCAGACTGCATAGTCAGGAATGCTTGTCAGTTTGTGTAATAACTAATTATTCTTGCGTTTGCCTCAGTTCCCTTAAATGTTAGAGAAGTTCTAAGAAGTTAAATAAGATTTGTGTTCAGGGTGGAGAAAACCTTCAAATAACTGGATTTATTTTATTGTACGATTTCAGTAGCCATCAAAGTTGTGAAGCTTTCTGTGCTTGCACGGCTGTCTCCAACTTTGATTACTTCGATGATACATCATCTCTTTTGGGAGATATCCTGGATATCCCAAATATAATTTCCTATCCACTATGTGTGCTACCCTTGCATGGCCGTACACTTTTTCTTTGCAATGCTATACTGAAGAGGATAATTTATTACCCATGTATATGTTTTTAAAAGTATTTTTCTTTCTTTTTCTTTGTTTTTAAGCCTTGTATCATTAAAACTTTTGTGATAGAAGCTAGAACAATATGCTCATTATGAGAGGTACAGAAAATATATAACATTTAAGTTTCATTAGTGCTAGGAGATTTAATAAACATCTCCCCTTCTTACACATATATTTTCTCATTTCCATTAATTTAAAAAATACCTCACTGAATCTCGGAAACAACGTTATATTGTTGAATCAGGTTCATTGTTATTACTATTATTGTTATTACTATTATTATTACTATTATGGTTATTACTATTACTACTACTACTACTACTACTACTACTACTACTACTACTACTATTATTATTATTATCATCTCATACAATACATCCCGACCACACCCTCCAGTCCTTCCACTCCTCCAAGTCCTCCCCCACCTCCTCTCTTCCCCAGATCCACCCCTCCTACATTTCCATTCAAAGCAGACCAGGCTTTTCAGTGATATCAACTTAATGTGGCATAACAAGATGCAGTAAGACTAGGCACAAACCTTCATATCAAGGTTGGACCAGGCAACTCACTAGGTAAGTGTAGGACACCAGGAGAACACGACCACAGAATCAACCTCACAGGGCTCATTGGGGGGAGCAGAGACTGAAACGGCCATCACAGAACCTACTAGCTCTTCTGTATACATGCTTGGGGTGTTTGTGGGACTCCTAACAGTGGGAGAGGGGGTGTCTCTAACTCCTTTGCTTATTGAACCAGGTCATTTTCCCTCTCCTCTCTTCTCTTCTCTTCTTTTCCTCACTCCCCCTTCCCTCCCTCCCCCCCTCTTTCTTTCTTTCATCTACAGAATCTCAATAGGTTATGAATGCCTAGCAGAATTACTTAACTCTTAAGAGTTCACTCTTGCCAGGCAGTGGTGGCGCACACCTTTAATCCCAGCACTCGGGAGGCAGAGGCAGAGGCAGAGGCAGGCGGATTTCTGAGTTTGAAGCCAGCCTGGTCTACAGAGTGAGTTCCAGGACAGCCAGGGCTATACAGAGAAACCCTGTCTCGAAAAAACGAAAAAAAAAAAATATGGAGTATAGTTGTTCAACAGTTGAAAAATAAGTGACCAATAAGACTGATAGTTACTGAACAACAACAACAAAAAATGCTGTTCAGCATTTTTTCATAATCTTTTCTAACCAGATCAGGTAACAATGCTTTCCATAACTGATTCTAGCATTGAATCTCTTCTCAAAACATTTTTTTCTTTGTTCCTCAGCTCATACTTGAATCTTCTGAAAAGTGTTCTTTGCTTTGCATATTTGAAATTCCTGAAGAAAGTTTTGGATGTGGGTAGAAATGGTAGAGCTGGTATAAGAGAGTTGGTGGGCAAAATCAAACAAACAAACAAAAAGCAATCAGGGGAGGATTTAGTTTGAGTTCTAAAGAGTGACAGCTTGCTAGTATTTCTAGTAACCTGTCAAACAGATATGTTAAGTGAAATCTTTAAATATGTTCAATTCAGTGGGCTTCAAAACTATTTTACATCAAAGGTATTCATGAAGATTTGGAATTCTGAACCTTTTTATTCAGAGCTCCAATTCTGTGAAATTCATGTGCAGATTCAAGGAAAAAGAATCTCTTTGAGGAAATTTGAGGTGAGCTCTGAAGTTTTATAGAGATATCTTCATGGTGCTACATAAATTATTAACTATGTATGCTTTTACAATAGGGGTGTGCTGCTTGATGCTTCCTGATTTTCTATGAGAATGGAAATAAAGCAACAGTGTTAATTCTGCACATATATGAGGTCCCAATAACTGTTATTTACTGACTAAGTGTGAGCTTCATCCAGGTGTTGTGAATGATAGAAATTTAGCTGGTCTAATAATCTGACCAAGGCTAACTCTCTCAGGTTGTATCCTTAAGAACTGAAGTATTCCTTTCTGGAGGGAGGAGCGTGGCTCATGACAGTCAAGAAGCAAACAAAACTCACAAACATGGTAAATGTAACAATTTCACAATGCCCCTTCCCCAAAGTATGGACACAGAAGAGAGCTCTGTGTTATCACCAGTGCTAGGGTATCTTTTTGAGTAATGCAGCTGCCCATGAGTCTTTTTGCTCCTTTATTTAGCTCTTCTCTCCCTCATATTCCTGTAAGTAATGCCAACAAACTAATTGGTTTGTGAAGATGGACTTTGGTAGAATCAAATCATTATGTGGGTCAGTCAGGGTTTTTTTTGTTTTTTTGTTTTTTGTTTTTAATCTGGGGATAGTAGATGTTAGGTTGCATTTCATCAGAAAAAGTGGCACACAACACCACAATGCATGCATGTTAGCTTTTGCCATGATAAAAGGCTGAGATGCAGTTACACTATGACTTCTGTATCTATGTCTCAAGAGCAGCATGATAAAGGAGGCTGAAAGATTGTAAGAGTCAGCAAACCAGGAATTCTGTTGTCAGTCTTTCCTAGAAATGGCTGGATAAATAAGACCTAAACAACAGCAATACTAATGGATACATTCATGTGGAAGGAAGACAATTTTTGGTATATGACCCCTAGACAAAAAAACTACAGGCAGTCAATAACTGCTGGTGCAGGAAAGTTAATCTCTCTCAGGGATGAATCCCATTATTGACTGTCCAATCAGAGTATTCACCCTTGAAACCATACGCATGCCACCAACAAAAATAGACTGGGCAAGTTTTATGTATAATCTGCATACAAATACACACAAATTCATGTAAAATATCAATCAAAACAGATGATATCAAACTGAGTGGAGGGGGTGTGTGGAGGGGGTTAGACAAAGGCTAGATGGGGACTGGAGGGGGGAAAGGCAGAGAGGATAGTGGTGTAATTTTATTTTAATTAAATCATATTTAAAAAATAAGATATAGGAGGAATTTAAACACACATACACACACACACACAGAAAGAGAGAGAGAGCGCTAATTATTTGGCAGTATAGTATTTTCCTTTTCTAAAGATTTTAAACTTTCCATAATCCAACTTACACTATGCTCTAGGTAGAAGCACTGATTGATCACCATAAAGCTACTGAGAACTTAGCGTCTCTGATTTCTAGTTAAAATCAACTGTTAACTCTGCTGATTCTACCCACACGTTTTCTGTGTTCTATTCCACAGGATCCTGGGCTAAATCTTCCACAGCAAAAAACATGTATCCAGTACTACGTATTTTATGTTTTTAAAGCTATTTTTACATTCAAGTTACAGATTTAATAGATTTTAAAATATGTTTCTTTTCTCTTTACACTTATGTCACTCCTCCTCCAATAGCATTCTAATTCCATGGCATCTTTTTTCAAAACTCCCAATAATTTTTCAGATAGCAAATTTTGGTGTCAAAAGACACCTTAGTCTGGCCCTGACATCAGAACTCTTTCTGAGCCATAAAATCTAGTCTTCAATAGTGTTTGATAGCTTAAATGATGAGATCAGGCTCAAATCCTGACTAGACAATTTAGGATCCATATGGTTTGCTATCCTATGCAAAATGTTGAAAATAATATTAATTACTTTTTTAGTTTATAATTCGTCCTGAGATGAATGTTAAAGCTCTTTGCACTGTCTTACTTATTAGTACATATCTAACAAGTAGTAAAATTTCAAATATTCAGTATTACTTTATCATCCATTGTATATAGAGTGATGTATATTTTCATAAGGGAGAACCTAAGCAATACCATTCCCTGACAGAGAACTATCCTCTTCACTTACTAGCAGAATGGTATCAACAATGGTAGGTGTCTAATGACTATGGAAGTGGAGTAGCTTCATCTCAGCTGATAATATTCCTTCCCTGAGATTTATGCTAAAGTTATGATCAGTTGATGAACAAAAGTAATTTCCTGAAGGAGAATGAATTTCTTCTGTAACAGGACTGATGCTCTGAGATCCTGTCTAGACCTTGGTCTATGATAAACGCTGCATGACTTCTTATGTATAAATCTCTATGTATGGAGTCTTGACTTTCTTCTGTCAAGGATGGCAATCATTGATATATGAACTACAAAGCACCATAGAGAAACCTATATTTTAACATGGTCCCTTGATATTACTAACATCTATTCAGATGTTACTAAAATCATTTTAATGTGCCATGATGTAACTTTTTATTGATTGCTTATTGTGTTCTTTCTCAGACTTTTTGTTCTGTAAACGTTTCGCCTAATTTAGGATTTTCTAGCTATTATTTGTACGAATGGTTTCCATTCTTTATTTCATCTTTGTCTTTTTCTGATGGTTTCAACTGTGATCTAGCATTCTTCCCTGGTTCATTTTAGCTGTTTTTAATTTTTTCATTTAATTTGAATATATTTGTACCTTTTCTGATACTAGGTTTGCATTACTCACAAACATGTTTGCACTTCTCACAGACCTTTTTTTTTTTCTTGACCACTATATATCCTTGTCAGATTTCACACCTCTATCAGCCTATGCCTGGTATTTATGAGTCACCTTTAATTACTCCAGTTGAGTTGGTTCAGTTTTTTTGAGTGTTATGTAATGAGACTATATCTAACTTAAAGCTTCCTCAGACTTTATCATTGTATGCAACATTAAGAGCATATTACGTTTTTATCAAATGAGGTAGAAAAGCCAGAGTTCCCATGCAGCCTAGGTAATACCTGGAAAGATCTTGTGTCATTAATGCCAGTGGGGTTAAGTTCCAGACACCTTCTTAGGCTTCTGTTTTGAAACCACTGTCATTGAGAGGGTAAGGATGGATTATGACATCCTCTCATGCTCTGCAATGATGGTCATGTATACCTAATGCCATTCTAAACACACACACACACACACACACACACACACACACACACATGCACACACACACACATACAGACAAACACACACACAAATAAAAATAAAGCAAATCTTGCAAAAAGACATTAGAGTTACGTGAAAGAAATACGTGACAAATTCAAACAATTAGCAGAGTATCTGAGATACTTTTGATCATCAAAATAAATAGGGATAGCAATTAATTATAACTTACAAATTCAATTGAGAGTTATAAGAGTTTTTTGCTGAAACAAGGAAAAGTCGAGGAGAGAATGATATGGAGTAAGAAGAGGTAGGGAAAGTAAGAGTCTTATAATACAATCAACATACATAGACATGCAAACTCATAGATGGTCATGGGAAAGTTTAGTTTAATATGTAGCACAAGATTTAGTAATTTACTTTATCTTCTTTATTACAAAAGGGGAAATAGTAACTTACAGTGAACAATCTAGTACATAACACTTTGATTAACCAAAGACAGCAGGACAGTACCAGTGCTGAAAGATGTCATCATTGCCTTTGACAAATGATAGGTGATTGATGTTCACAGATAAATCCATAGCTCTAACCTAGTCATGAGAAGTAACTATATATGTGGCTCAAACTGAAGGCACTTTGCCAATAACTACCATATATACTTAAAATATTATTTTTATTTTAGATATTATATGTACATTATTTATTCCTCCCTTTCATTTGTCTAAACATTTTTACCCCTTCTTACTCTCTCAAATTTATAGCCTACATTTTTATTAATTTTACATACATATACTTATGAAAATTTGAAAAGAAACGAAAAGAGCTAAAGAAATATCATTGTAACAGAAGCCGAAAACCCACAAAACCCAAACATGATGTACTGTCTATCTAGACTGGTTTTGTATTGGGGAAAAGATCAACAATGAATATCAGCTGGAAGAACTAATAAAACATGGGTTATGGATAATAGTTATTCCAGGGACTGGAAACAATAGGGCAGGGGTTAAAAGCACTGCCTGTTTTTCAAGATATGTTTTTAAAGGATTGTAAAAAAAAAATAAAAAAATAAACAAAAATGAATAAAATGTTATGGAGAACTGAGAAACCCATCAAAGCCTAAAATATGTACCTGGAACGTCTTCCTGAACTTTGGACTCAGCCACTAGGAAAAGTCAAGACATCTTTTGTTTCACTCTTAGCTCCCCAAAGATAGGTGGATTTTTTTGCCTGTTATTTTTCAGGAGTCAGCTATGGCCCTTTGTTCATTAATCCTGAGGTTTGACCTTACACAGACAGGACCACAACAGCACGCTTCTGTATTCCTCTGCTTGTTTTCAGGAAAGGATCTTCAGCATGGAAATTTGCCTTTTATCTTTCTTTTCTTCCCTCACAGAATTAATCAAGAAGAAAACTGTCAAGCAGACAGTGCTTTATATGTTGTCTAGATGAATTTGGCTATTAATTATTACTGCGTTCCTGAGCTTACCTGCTAGCACAGACACTGTTTAGTTTGTGACGTCTCTTCTAGAACTTACCAGCCACTCAGATCATGCTTGGCAGGACTCACATGTAGACATTTCCATTTGACCTGGTGCACATGTTCTTGCAAATGCCATTGTATATGCTCCTCTACTCAGATGAAATATCGATGAAATGTGTCCAGTGTAATTAAAAATGGATTCATAATGAAAATGCCAATTCAATGAACATAACTAATAACACTGAGTGTTCATATAATTACTTTTTAAATGGTCTAAAGATCTGATAAGAAAAAAAGTCTTTGCTATCATATTGCACTGTTTCATAAAGTTACATTTATAGAAAATTTATAAAGCAATCCTAAGGGGAGGAGAGAGTTGAGGAAGATAAAATATCATACCAAAATGGAATAGAAATACGAACTTCTGTCTTTTACATTTAGTCTCTCTCTCTCTCTCTCTCTCTCTCTCTCTCTCTCTCTCTCTCCCTTCTCCCTCTCTCTCTTTGTGCTTTCTGTTGTAAAAAAAAAAACTAAGATAATTAACTTTAAGGGAAAAGGTTAATTTTGATTCACAGGTTTATAGATTTTAGTTCATGACCCATTGAAACCAGAGCATTGAGCCTGGGTTGCATGTACATCATTGGTAGAAGCCTGTATTCATCTTATGGCTGAATTAAAATGAAAACAAAGAGGCTAAGTTCCCAGAATTCCCTTCAAGGGCCTAAGACAAAAGGCTTCCCACAAGGCCACAAATTTATGTTCTATCATCTTCCAGATTTGCCTCTCTGAAGAACAAGTGTTTGATACATGCCTCGGGGAGACATTTCAGGTTCACATACACAGTAGCACAGTACAATATACAATCAAGTCTTGTTTCTACAGATTTAAACCAAAATATAGAATGCATATCATGTACTGTATTGTGGCAAGTTCATAATACAGCACAGCCTTTATTCTTGAAATAATCACATGTATTAAGGAAGAAGAAACTCCTACAATGTTAGTGGCATCTAAGTGAAATGTATCGTGGAGGATGGGAGTTCTTATTTACTGCTGACGGGATTGGAAATTAGTGTTGCTACTGCAGATGTAAATATAGAAGTGCTTAAATATTAAAGCTTCCCTGTGATTCAGCCATATGACTTCAGGATATGCACCTGAAAGAAACAGTCAGCTTGAAATAGTGGTGCCTATAGGCCCATGTTCACTGCGGTATTTGTTCAGAAAAGTACCCTACGTGCCCACCAGCTGATAAAAGAACATATAACATGTGGGTATATATACTCCATTCAATTTTATTCAGCTATAATAAAGGATGAAAGAATGTTGCTTCTAAGAAAATTGAAAGAACTGGATATCATTGTGCTAAGTGGTTCCCAAGAAAAATACATATTTTCATTCATATATGGAATCTAGGTGCATGAAGTCCATAGAGTAAAAGGTAGAGTTTTAGGAATACAGGAAGTGAGTGGAGGTGTAAAGAAATAGATATAGGCTAGAATAATAGAAGGAGTAAATGGCATTAAAGTTAACATAAACTGCAAAGATGTTATAATAAATCCTTTTACTTTATAATTAATATATACTCATGAAAAATAATGAATGAATTAGTCTTACTGATCTGGGTTTTAGAAAAATGTTTTCCAAAACAGAAATCTAATCTGAGTATGAAAGAAGAGACATTGCTAGAATAATCTTAGTAAATGGAGTTGACACATGTCTGTTGGAGGAAGACTAGATTACAAAAGGAGGTGAATAGACATTGAAAGGAATGAAATGCCAAGATGTTATAGACACTTTAACATTAAGAAGACTGTATCTTACAATACAAATGATAAAATATGGGAAATGTTATAATTGCTTATAGGTTTCTAGAAGAAAACATTAGAGGTAATGCCTTGAACATGTAAATGAATCATAGAAAGCTTGAGGTGGAAATGAAGACTAGGTATTAAAATCAAAGTAGGTATAAGGAGGGAAAGAAAAGCAATCAAGGAGGTAAGGAAGGAGGTAATGAGTAAAGAAACAAAGGAAGGAACAAAGAAGGAAGGAAGGATGGAACATAGGAAGGTAGGATGGAACATAGGAAGGAAGCAAAGAAGAAAGGAAGCAAAGAAGAAAGGAAGGAAGCCACTGAATGTGGGTTATCATTATTTCAGGCTAAGGATCCTATCAAGCAGGAGGCACCTGTAATCCCTCCTCACTAAATCAGACTCAGGTGTTGCATCTTCTTTGTGTTTGTATCTGAAACACTTTGAGTTGCTTCTCCTTGGCAAGCCTGTCAAACATTTCCAGAAATACTGACTTACAGAAGAGACTATTTAGGAGTTAGGGTGTCCGTGCAGGTGGGTCACAAGTCAAAGAAATGGTAGCCCACTCTTTACTATTCTACTTCACCTTCTTGGAATAAAGGAAACCCTGTTACTTTTGGAGACCCATCTTTCTCGAATGTGATTGGGGTGTGATAGAAGTATACTTTATTTTGCTTATATTAATAGACATTGTCCAATAAATGTCGTGGTTTTACTTTTCTTTAGGGCTGAAATGTAAGATTCTATTGAACTTACTTTCTACATTATTAACCATTCTTCTGCTGTTTCAACTAGCATTGAGATCATTTCTTTCTCCACGTCCTCATCAGAATTTGTTGTCATTTGCTTTCTGTATGCTAGCCATTCTGATAGAGGTGAGGGTAAGGGGAGTGATCTTAAATCTTAACTTTTGTTTTCCTGACTGAAGATTTGACTCAAATATTTATTAGTCATTTGGATTCATTCGTCTTTTTTTTTTTCTTTTTAATTCAGTTTACTAGACTATTATTAAGTAAATGAATGGCTTTTTGGTACTTAGTGTTGTAGCTCTTTTTATATCATACACATTACCCGTATGTCCGATGTATACCTGGAACAATTTTTTTCTCTTTTTTTATAGGATTTATTTTCATTATTTTAATTACTCTATTGGTATACAAATGTATTTTAATTTAATGTAATCCCATTTTTAAAGTTTTAGGGTAACTTACTATGACATTGGAGTCCTTTTCAGAGACCCATTACCTATGCTTGTATCTTGAAGTAGTTAACCAGTGTTACCCTCAACCAGTTTCAAAGTTTTATTCAAATTTATTTATACATTTAAATCTTTGATCCATTTTTAATTGAGTTTTGATTGGGACAAGAGATAAATACAAAGATAAATGATAGATAGATAGATGGATAGATAGATAGAGTTTAATCCCTTTGCATGTGGAATTTTTCCAAATATGTTAAAGATGTCGTTTTTCTAATGTACAGTTTGACACTGCTGTTGAAAATTCTGTCTCTTCAGGCTGTGTGGGTTTGTTTTGAATTCTATTCGTCTAGGTTTCCGCTTTTGTGCAAATACCATGATGCTTTTATTACTGCAACTCTTTTGTATTACTTGAGATCAGAAGTTGTGATACCTCCGTAACTGTTTATTACACTTACATTTGTCAGTATTTTGCTACCACATGAATTACAGGAATTGCTTGGTTTGTGTGTATGTGTGAAGGATGCCATGGTTTTGGGATTTTGACAGAGACTGTATTGAATCCATGACTATTTATGGAAGCATGGCTTCTTATATACTATTGAGTCTGTTGATCTGTGAGTATGAGAAATCTATCCTTTTTCCTGTGTCTTTAGCATCTAAAAGTTTTCACTGTAGAGATCTTTTATTTCCTTAAGTATGTTTATTCCTAGGTATTATTTTAAGCTGCAGTAAATGAGATTTTCCCCCTGGTTTCTCTCTCAACCAGGTACTTGTCACATAGAAAGCCTGTGGATTTCTGAATGTTTATTTTGTCTCCTATTACTTAGCTGATATGTAAGAGTTTTCTGGTGAACTCACTAGCATCTTTGAAAAATGAAGTCATATTCATTGATTACATAGAATTCTAATCTTTCTTCTTTTACAATTTGTTGTCTCACTTGTTTTACTGCCTTAATAAATATGTTAGAGAATATACTGTGTAAGTGATGAGAATGGACATCCTTGCCTCAATTTCTGATTATAGAAAGAATGTATTTTGTTTTTGATTTAATATGGTGTTGGCTATAGGTTTGCTGTATGGTGCCTTAGTGATATTGATGCATGCTTCTTCTAGTTCTAGTGTGTTCAGCTTTTGTCAGCAAGGAATTTTGAACTATATCCAAGGTGTTTCTGCATCTAATGAACTGATTATATGCTCTCTATTTTTGAGACTATGTGATATATTACTCTTACTGATTTCCATATGTTGAATTACCCCTGGATCTCTGAAATGAAAATATGCCATTCACAGTTCATGATCATTTTGAATATGACTTGCAAAGCTCCTTTTGATTTTTTTAAAATGTATTTTCGCCATAGAAATGGATGTATAGTTTTATTTTTGTTGTGTTCTCTGGTTTTGTTATTTGGATAAAACCTTCTTATGCTGAGATTGGTCACGTTTTTTTCCCTTCTGTCTTGTGGTAGAATTTGAGGAGTACTGATTCTAGATCTGCTTAAAATTGACTTAGCTATATTGCCCAAACTCTACCAAATTGTGCTTTCATTTAATCTTAGGGAAAAAAAGAAAGAAACAAAACCTCTCTCATTTTTTCAATTACCTATTGGTCATTCATAGTGTATGCCAGTCTCTAATCTTTTAGTAGTTTCTGTTTGTCTGTTTATCTATCTATCTATCTATCTATCTATCTATCTATCTATCTATCTATCTAGATTATTCCACTATACCCTGATAAGATACAAAAACTATGCTAATGTATTCTATTTGTTGAGACTTTTTTTTTTTTTAACCTAAAATGTCAATGAGCTTGTCTTTAGAGAAGGCTCTCTGCTTTGGTGAAATAAAAAGTATAGTTTTGCTTCCATTAGATGAGTTATTGTATATACATCTGTGAAATTCATCTGATTTATGCCTAAAGTTTCCTTATTGATTTTCATTTAAATGGCCTATCTAAACATAAGAGTGGGATATAGAAATCATATTCTATTATAGTCTCAGGAGTTATCAGGTACTTTATTCCTATTGCAGTATGCTTTATTGGGGAGACCCATATCAACACATAAATATTTATAACTACTGTTTTTTCTTGATGAATGTTTCTGTGTCTTAGAATAAAGTGGTCTTCTTTAATCTTTTTTTCTGACTGACCTTGATACGAGTCTTTTTTAAAAATCAGAAATCAGATTAGCTGTTTGTTTTTAGCTTCCATTCATTTGATTGACCTCCATCCCTTGACTTTTAGTGTATAAGTGTTTTCATCAGTGATATATGTTCCTTAGAAACAATATCTATTCTTGCTGTGTGCATGCTCTCTCTCTCTCTATTTCTCTCTCTCTCTCTATCTCTCTCTCTCTCTCTCTCTATATATATATATATATGTGTGTGTGTGTGTGTGTATGTATCATGTGTGATACATGCATATGTGTGATTGTGTGTGTTTATGAGTGAATGTGTTTGGGGGGAGGTGGGTGCATGCATGTGTGTTACCATGGAGGCAGATCCAGAGCATGTTGTACAGAACCTTCCTCTATTCTCCATCTCACCACTCTGAGACAGGCTCTCTCAGTCAACAGAAACTCACTATTTAGGATAGGCTGGATGTGCAGAAATCTATTGCTATACCTATGTCCATTCCCCAGTGCAAGAGTCACAGGCATGTGCAGCCATACTGCATCTACATACTAGGTAGTATTCTGTTTATTCTGTACTCAATCTATGCCTTGACAAACAAGTACAATTCAGAGAATCTAACTGTCAATATTGTGATGTATAGCAAAGCTGTTTCCTTATTTGCTATATTACATTTATTGATTTCATTCTATTTTCATTTTATTTTATTAATATTTTCGAAGAATATGATCCCTTTGTATTTATTTTTTAGATTATTTTTATTGGTTATTTTATTTATTTACATTCTAAATGTTATCCCCCTTCTCAGTTTCCCCTCTGCAAACCCATCCCATTCCCTTTTCCCCTGCCTCTATGAGGATGCTCTCTCACCCACTCACCCACTCCAGCCTTCAGTCTTGCCACCCTAGCATCTCCCTTCACTGGAGCATCTGGGGCATCAAGTCTACAAGGGCCTCCCCTCCCATTGATGTCAGATAAGGCAATTCTCTGCTACATATGCAGCTGGAGCCATGGGTACTCTTTGGCTGGTGGTTTAGTCTCTGGGAGCTTTGGGGAGTCCAGTTAGTTGATATTGTTGTTCTTCCTATGGGGTTGCAATTCCTTTCAGCTCCTTCAGTCCTTCCCCTAACTCCTCCATTGGGAGTCCCTATGCTCAGTCTACAGGTTGGCTGTGAGAATCTGCATCTGTATTGGTCAGGCTCTGGTAGAGCCTCTCAGGGGATAACTATATGAGGCTCCTGTCAGCTAGTACTTCTTGGTATCAGCAATAGTATCTGGGTTTGGTGTCTGCAGATTGGATGAATCCCTAGATGGAGCAGTCTCTGGAAGGCCTTTCCTTCAGTCTCTGCTCCACTCTTTGTTGCTGCCTTTTCTTTAGACAGGAACCATTCTGGGTTAAAATTTTTGAGATGGGTAGGTGGCTCCATCTCTCAACGGGGACCATGCCTATCCACTGGATATGGCCTCTACAGGTTCGATCTCCCCTTTTGGGGGGAAATAATGTCATCCCCATCGGATCGTGGGTGGGAACCTCTTGCTTCCCTGGCATCTGGGACTTTCTAGTGGTTACCCCCAGTTTCCCATCACCCACTGCTACATATCTCCATTCAATTTCCTGACCCTCTGTACTTCTCCCTTGTCTCCTCCCACATCTGATCCTGCCCTTCTTTTCCCCTCCCCCTCCTCTCTCCCTCCCAGGTCATTCCCTCCCTCTATCTCCTGTGATTATTTTGTTCCCCCTTCTAAGTAGGACTGAGTATCCCCACTTTGGTCTTTCTTCTTGTTGAGCTTCATATGGTCTGTGAGTTGTATCATAGGTATTCTGAGCTTTTGAGTTAATGTTCACTTATGATCTCTTTTTAAAAGATCATCTCACCAGAAAACTCTTATATATCAGCTAAGTAATAGGAGACAAAATAAACATTCATAAATCTGCAGGCTTTCTACATGACAAGCAACTGGTTGAGAGAGAAATCAGGGGGGAAATCCTATTTATTGCAGTTAAAATAATACCCAGAAATAAGGAAATAAAAGATCTCTACAGTGAAAACTTTTAGATGCTAAATAAAGACATGGAAGATGGAAAGATTTCTCATACTCTCAGATTAACAGACTCAATAATATACAAGCAGCCATGCTTCTGTAACTAACGTATGGATTCAATACAGTCTGTGAAAATCACAATAACATAATAAATGTAATATATCACATAGAGAAACAGCTTTTCTATAGATCACAATATTGGCAGTTAGTTCCTTTGAGTTCTTGAAACATGTCATTTCATTTTCTCATAGCTCTTCAGGCTGTTTATGGCAGATCTTATGTCATCTTGGTAAATTTGCATTTGTAGATGTCATGACATTTTCCTGAAAGTGTTTAATATTGTTGCTTAACTCTCTCATTTAAAATTTTCATTTATTTTTTCAAAGACTTATTTCTTCTTCTTCCTTTTTTTTTTTTAAGACAGGGTTTCTCTGTGTAACCCTGGCTGTTCTGGAACTCACTCTGTAGACCAGGCTGGCCTCAAATTCAGAAATCCGTCTGTCTCTGCCTCCCAAGTGCTGGGATTAAAGGTGTGCGCCACCACTGCCTGGCTACTTATCTTCATTCTTAAAATTATCTGTATGTATGTGTTTCTGTGGCAATGTCTGCATGTGCACAAATTTGGTACCTTAAAATCTGGAAAAGAGTGTCACGGTCCCAGGAGCTAGAGTATTAAGTCATGGTGAGCCCCTTATTGTGGATGCTGGACACCAAACCCAGGTCTTCTAGAGGAGTAGTTTATTCTTTAACTACTGAGCCATCTCTGTGCTTTTGACACACTAACTACAATATTCTGTGGAGTGATTATTCTTTAGTAACACCTGTTGAGAATTCTAAATGTCTATTTTGTTTGGATGTTCATTGTTTTCTTTAGATTTGAGGAATTTCTGCTATAATTTAATTAAATAAATTCTATGACTTTTATATCAGTTGAGTCTTCCAAAAGTATCCCAGAATTCCTGGATGCTGTAGTCTCACACACTTAGCTTGTTTTTCTGATGTTTGAGTGCAGCGCTTTCTAGACCTAATTTATCATTTCTGATATAATTTCCAGTACTTCATCGAATCTTATGGTGATGCTTTTTATTCAGCTTTTGTTGTGATTTCTTGGAGGAGTTGAGTTTTTCTGTTATTCATTATTTTGTGTGATACTCTGATGCAGTGTGTACATCTGCAGGTTTGGATGCCTCTCTTGGTTTTATTTTCATTTCTTATTGAATAACCTACACTTGAGCATCCACTCTCCAATACCATTGACTGAACACAAAGCTAGCTTTTAGAACAGTGACAACATCAAACTGTGTAAGATTCAGAAATGTGCTTTTCAGATCAGTTAAAGCCTACTTATATATTACCAGTGACTATAGACCAGAAAATGAGAAAACTATTATAGAATGTACTGTGAAGTTAAAAATTACTTAAGAATGTGAAATGGCAAATAAATGAGATAAAGAAACAAGATGAGACACAGGAGAATAAAAGAGATGAAGGTTAAATAAGTGGAAGGAAGGCTTTAGCCACATGTACCTCCAAGCTTTTGCGGGCATATCACTGGGTACCGAATTCAGGTTAGCCTTTTAGTTCAATAATGTTCTTCATTTATTTTCTTGCCATTCAATTAATTTATTGCCTTAAAGTGTCAGTCAGTTAATTAATTGTTTACATTTTAGTTCCATAATGAGCTGTCAATTTCATGACTTTCTTTAAAATAAATTCTATTGTCTGTATTTGAGATTTATGGCATGATATTATGAGATATATACATATAATAAAATAGTTTATATAAGTATACTTTATACTTTACATTTTAATATATAATATTAAAATATTAATATATTTTATTAATATATGCATTCAATATATATTAAATATATATATTAAAGCAAATCAACACATTTTTCATCTCTCATAGCTATGTTTTTATTTATTTTGGTAACTGACATAGCCAAAATATTCTAATTTGAAAAAGGTCTGGAATTTGATGTAATCTTATTAACCTTGATCCTTATTTCATAAACATTCTATACTTGTTTATTCGATATGTATACTGTTTTTTTGTATAATCACATACATACATACATACACACATATACATACATATAAACATACACATATGCCATGCATTAGAGATTAGAATGGCTTACAGGTTAAAGTGTAACCAACAATGGCTGTCTCCTGATGAAAAGTCTAAAAATTCAGAAGTTGTTGGTCCATAGGTTGGATGTCTCAGATAGTTTACAGCATTAGTTTTCATTCCTCAGGTACTATCTACTTCAGTTTTTGAGGATTTCTCTATGTTTCTGATGATCTGATTGGCTGGTGAATCCCAGAGAAACAATCGTGTCCACTCCCATGGTTCAGGGATAACAAAATGTATCATAACATCTGGCTTATTGGACATTGTTCTGAGATATCAAACTTGAATCCTTATGCTTATAAAACACTTTAGTGTCTGCACCATCACTCAGCCCTTTCATAGTCCTCTGGCATCCTATCCCAGAACTGTGGACTGGAACACGGGGATCCGCACCAGTACATGTAAGATAAGATCCCCTTAGAACCACGACCTTTCCAGAAGTTGGCTCTGGAAAATTTTCCCTCAGGTTCAAAAGGAGCAGTCATTCCTTAGTGGAACTTCTCAAGGACAGGTGACTCAAGGAAGTGAAGAGGCAAGGATATTGAGCTAGCAAATGGGCCATTGCCAAGGGCATAGCATGACTAGAATGTGTTAACTTCCACTGACTTCTAGTGCACTGTCTATTCTGGGAACCCTTGAGGCAGGTCACATTATAATGTATTCCTTTTTTTTCCACTTTGAATCTGCTGCAAGAAATGGACTTTTTCAGAAATTTTTCTTAAGTAGATACTAGAGGATGAAATAATTGTTTTTAGGGGAAAAGAAGGCAAATCTTGACATTTTATGGAGGAAACCATATTTTTAACTGTTTTCCTTTACAGTTAGTTGGACTCAGTAACCTCAACAGTGATATATGAGGGACTTTGTACTTTTGTATAATTTACACCAAATTTGATAAAAATCTTACTTTTTTATTTTTGACTATAGATCCGAACAGTACTTTCATTCTATAGAAAAAGATAAAAGACTCTCCCGAGACAAGCATTTTGATCATTTCCAATTAAAAATGTATGGCTCCCATACCATTGCATCTTGATTATTTTACTATCAACATGAGTATTAACCAATCAAGGACGAGAAGTGTCCATTGTCTGGCTAAGATCATATTGGGTATCTTGGCTTTGGTGACACGTGCTTCCATCTTGTCTAATCAGAAGGCTGAATATATAGTTGAGATCTGGGAGCAGCTCATAGGTGGATTTATCTAGGAATTCTCTACGTGCTGAAGCTCCAGTCTCCTTGCTTTTTGATAGTTTATGGATCATTCTGTTCTCAAGTTAGTTCTTATTGTGTAGGTTCATGGAACACTGATGTTGGAGGGAATTTCTCTTCTATGGGTAACTTACCAGTCAATGGGTTTCCCTAGTCTTATTTTGCCCCTTAAAGAAGAATTTGTTTAAATTTATAAAATATCCCCAAACCCCAAAAATAATTCACTCTCCTGGCTTAATAAACAGAAGTGCTAACAACCCTTCAACAAAGTCAAGAAGATGACCACTGACTACAACTAGAGACTGATATTCTTTCTGAAGCTAGTAGGACCTGAGTTTGAATTCTTGCTCAGATCATGGTCAAAACTATTCTAACAGATGTGGGGAAGAGGTGTGTTTACAGTTATCCAAATATTTTCTGTTTGAAGGCATCACCACCAAAACAGGATTCATAACATTAACACGAAACTTTACTGAGGAAAGATGTAGCAAAGGTGAATTCACATTTCCCTTTGTGTATACATGCTCAATCACTTTCTTGAATATGGACTCAAATAAATACAGGGTTTATTTACTTATTAGATTCATTATGTATAAATGTCTTACCAACATGTGTATGTGTATTATACACTGTGGAGTATGGTGGCTGTGGAGGTCAGAAGAAGGAGTTAGGCACCCTGGGACTGGAGTTATAGATGGTTGTGAGTCACCATGTACATGCTGGAAATCAAACTCAGGTCCTTTGGAAGAACAGCAGCTGTTCTATATCACTAAGCTATCTCTACAGCCCCTTATTCTATTCTTTTTTAATTTAATTAAAATATAATGACATCATTTTTACCTCTCCTCTCTCCAACCTCATGTCTGCCCCACACTCTTTTATAATTTTACGGTCTCTTACTTTTTAATTTCTCTCTCTCTCTCTCTCTCTCTCTCTCTCTCTCTCTCTCTCTGTGTGTATGTGTGTGTGTGTGTGTGTGTGTGTCTTTCTCTCTGTGTGTTTAATAAATATTTGAATGCAATCTGCTAAGTTTGCATGTATGCATATGTTTCTAAGTCTGACTCCTTGGGATTGGATAACAATTTAAGGGCTCATCTCTGGTTCATCTCTTCATGTTTAAATGTTGGTAGTTCTTCACTTAAAGGTGGGGCCTCATGTTTTTTTATTTATCTACCTTGATATGTAAACTTGTGTTTATTCTTAAAAGGGAAACAGTGTTTGTACTCTGTGACTACTCTATTTTATTTTCTTTTGATCTAGAGTTAAGTTTCTAGCCCATGAAGACTAACTACATGGTCTTGGAGACAATTTCATTAACTGCTGATCTAATGGTTCAAAACATAAAAGCATATATAAACTCATTCAGTGATTTACTATAAATCTTTATAAATTTTCAATCATCCACTACTCAACACTTATTGTGCATCTACTTCTTCCTAAGGATGCAAAATCTGTGATAAATTTTGATTTTAGTGTAATGGTAAATGAATAAAGACACACTTTATTGGTACCTTTAATAATCTTTAAAATGTTTTGTAGGTACGATGACTCCAGAGATACACATGCCCTAGCAACTATTCTGTACCTTTGCTGTTTTATATAACAAAGACTGTAGCCTTCAGTAAAGTTAAAAACTTTGAAAAGAGAGATATCCACACACTGATCTTGTGTCCAATCTTGGGTATTTTAAAACCTGAGAAGTTTCTTGAAAGCCACAAGGCAAATATGGATGAGGAGGAAGAAAGATTAGTTTAATTCTGCTGACTTTTAAGATGTAGGAAAGGGGTCAAGACCTAAGGACTTCAGAGGGTCATGAGATAGGAGAAATATAAAATAGTAGAGTCTCCTATAAAGCCTTGGAAGGAAATACAGAATGCTTGACCATTGATTCGAAACTCCTAGCTGAGTAAGATACCTGTATTTTTGGCCCACAGAATTTTAAGACCATCCATTCTGTGGTCTTAAGATGGTAGGTTTGTAGTAATCTTTAAAATATCTCTATCAAATTAACAATATGATGACTAGGATAATTCAGATTAGTGAGATGGTAAGTGTTGGTATTAGTAGGACGACACCAGGAGCTGGAATATCCAAGGAAAAGTCCAGGGGAGAAATCTGGTAAATCAGTAAACACTGGTGAAACCATTAGTCATGTGAACACCTCAAAGAATGTGAACTGACAGCTGATTGAGAAGCAAGATATATGTGTTGGAAGACAGGAGTAGAAGACCAGTGCTTGGCAAATCAAGGCACTTGAGAACGTAGATGATGTGGGATGAGATGAGACATTGTGGGTCCTAGAAAATGGTTTAGCTTTTATGCATTCCCTTTAGAAGAATTTTCAGAGGAGAATGTTCTAGCTTTATGTGAATTCTTGAACCCATGCACAAAGAAATAGGTTAATTAGGCTTATGATGGATTGTAAAGATCTGCATTTTAGTAACCATCCACATTAGTTCCACTACAAGCTGCTCACTTTGGGATGAGCACTGCTCAGTGTCTTTACCACTTTTGAGACATTTACTCTGGGTTATATGCATATGCATCTAAACCCTTCCTTATTTCTTCCTTGAAGACACTATCCAAGAATGTTAACCTCAAAAGCACAGAATATGTTTTTGGATTTTACTCATGGCATTGAGCCTAAGTCAGAACACAAAAAAAGTATTTCAGTACACATTTGTTTAATTGAATGGAGCTATAATGGTATAATATAAATTCTAGTTCATCACTTTTCCAAGCTAAATATATAGGTTTGTGTATTGAATGTGTACTTTGAATGGTGCTGTGGAGTTTTATATTTTCATATCTTCTCATTGTATTTTAGGATAATACTTTCTCAATTAACAGAAAGAAAATCTCATTCTTTGAGGAACAAATGAATTTTTTGTTTTTGTTGGGTGGGAAATTTGCAGAACATATGAATGGAGAGGTTGGGCAAAGGACAGTACGTAACTCAAGTAATGCAAAAGTATAAGCACAATTTAGGGAACTGCACCAATTTTAGTCATCATGGAATCTGAAGATATCTTTATAAGCCTCTCTCTCTCTCTCTCTCTCTCTCTCTCTTCCTTTCTTTCTCTCTCTCTCTCTCACATACACATACCACACACACACACACACACACACACACACACACACACACACACACACATGTGCCCACATGTGGGACCTTGAAAGGCAGCCTGGTTTCTGGTTGAGCTAAGGTTTAAAACCCCGGGACCCAGTAGGGGGTCCCCAGAAGGGGATAACCCTACAAGGGACAGTAGGCATTTTGCCATGCTCCTGGGCCCCAGGCTCCTGACGTGAGGCTGCAGATCTCCATAGGTCTGTGACTATCAGTCACATAGCCCCAAGCTCTTCCACAGGTAGAGGTGTGGTCACCTAGCCCCAAGACACTCCCATTTTAATGAGGAACCTAGAGGCTTAGCTAATAAACTCCCCTTCCCCTTCTCAGCCACTTCTCCCTGCAAAAGGTATTTTAATCTCAGGTCCGCCCTGAGCTTGTGGGGTATGGTTTCACTCATTGCCACTCTCAGCCATGACAATAAATGCCCTAAAACCATAGACTGTCTTTCTTCATTGGGATCTGCTGTGGGGAAGAATGGAACAGGCCTTTCTCTAAAGAGCTGGGTCTAGTCTCCCACAGACCGCCTCTCTGCACTCCCAGCCATGGCCTCCACCAAACCAACCCAGCTACCCTGGGACAAGCCAAGGACCTGGTCCCTGGCAGGATCTAGCTGTGCTCCTCCCTGCCTTCCCCCCTCAACCTGGGGATTGGTCCAGCCTGTAGGCCCCCACTCTGTTCTCAGCTCTTCCTGCTACATCCTGTGGTGTCTGGGATGCCCAAGAGCCTGAGAACCAGATGAAGCTGGTTCTGTGTAGTCCCTGGGACCCCAGGCTGTGTTCCCCCACCCCTGGGTGGTATCCTGCAGCTTCTCATAGCCTCACAATCGCCCAAGTGGTGCTGTGGGGTGAGCAAGGTCAAACTTCCCATGTCCCGCCTCTCCCAGAGGCCTGAGACCATGGGCAGACTAGGCACTCTCACACCACCATTTAACCCAACAGCCACAGACAGGCAAACACATACACAAATTTCTAAATACATGCATACATACACCCTGCTAAGTCTGTAGAATGTTTCTCATATGTACGTTTTGAAGGTTGGTCATTTGGTATTAGATAGCCAATTGGTGTGCTCGTCCCTTAGCAAGACTATATATCTCACCTTTATCTCTTAATTCATGCTATTTGATATAATGTAAAGCCAGGAGTCTTTATTTCAAATTGGGAATCTTTCTTGCCTCATAACTGCATGTTTGTGACAACTCATCACCTCTAATCGAGCTTCTTATTTTACTAGACTCCCTGTTCCAGGTTGCAAATTACATCTGATCTCATGTAGAACTCACCAGGTATATGTGGGATTACTTACTGACTAATCATGTCTTTCATCTCAAGCAAGATTTTTATATTATCCTTGTATTTTTTTCAGGCAAATTACTTTTGAGTGACACCATTATATAAAAGTGTAGATGAGCGTTCTTATGTAATTTTCCTGAGGATATATTTAGCCATGAGATAACTGAAGTAATTGTTTAAATAAATCCCATGTTTCTGGACACGTTCTTTTTTGAATTAAACTAACCCTAATGTGTTAGGATACCTTCCTTTTATGGGTGGCAGCTATATGACTAGAGGATTTACTTATAGTCAAAACTCCATTTTAATCCTATCTGCAAACTTATTAATCAACCTGTATTCCCTGCCACTCAGTTCACACATCTCCATATCCACTTTCAGTGTACCTTAGTGTGCATCACACCATGAGACGGACTGTACTTTCCCAGCTAACTCTGCTACTATAAAGTACAACTGTGGGTAAACCCTAAGGTACATACACATTCATGACAAATGCCTGAATTTTTGCATGGTGACTGGAACGTGGACAGCAGCAAAGAAAGACAAATACCTTGAAACATCTCTAAGAGCATGGTGAGATGGTTTCTGCTCCTTTACACTTTTAGTGGTATCCCAGAATAGAATTCAGATGCTGTACTCTCCTTTTTTATTGTTCTTCAAATTTCTGGCTATGTCTACTCTACATCATATCAAATCCTTTCAAAGATACTAATTTTTAATAGTTTCCTCACCAATTTGTCCAGTTTTAGTAGATAGAGTGCATGCTTTTCTCAGTCTGGAGAAAACAACTCTGATTCAAATCTAATGAATAATTGTCTCATCAAAATATGTATACCATACCAATAATATGAACTAGACCACTACTTAGGCCAAATGGTTGATTCTGCCATTGGCTGTGTTCCTTTGAAAATAAGAGGGCTCACACTTTGATGATGGCATGTAATGGTTTTACCTGTGTGGGCAGATTAACATCAGATGCCTGTTATCATTCTCTTGTTCCAGTAACTCAATAAAACAGCCTTTCTCCTTAGGAATGACAACCTAATTAAACACATACCTCCTGCTCAGATTACCATCTTGAGTTCTAGACAGTCCTGTCACTTATGTGCAAGTGGGAAGGTCACTGAACCTTAAATTGGCCATCTTTCATCTTTGAAATGAAAAAAAAAAAAAAGAATTCCTAAGTTGTCTTCTAGCTATGAAATTTTGAAACTCTCTAATTGCTTAAAAATGAACCATTTAATCTTTCAGTAAGCAATTAATATCAGGAAAGCCTCTGGCCAAAATAGTTTATTTTAGCAAGATAAATTCTTGTTTTAATTTGTTCCTTTTTACAAATAACATATAAAACAATAGATTTCTTTATGAAATGTTCATGCTTAGGGGAGCTCCTCTGTCATATTACCCTGCTTTCTGTCACTGCTCTGCTTGCAATTGTCTGACCTGAGTAGTCCTCCCTTTTCTTGTCACATCCATCATTTTTTGAAAGATTTTTGTTGTTCTTGTTTTTGTTGTTGTTATACCATTTTTTTTTCTTTTCTCTGTCCAGCCCTTCCCATGTATACCACCACTTTGCTCTCTCTTTAAAATTCATGGTTGTTGTTTTTAACAAAATCTCAATCATTTGATTTTCCAAAGATTTGGGAGTCAGATGGTGGGGTAAAAGCCTGCTAGCTCAGAAAGGCAGAGAAAGCACCGAGTTGGCCTTCTTCCTCAACTGACATCCAAAAGAAAGTTCTTCATGCTGTCTCAAAGCCTTTTCAAACTGAATGCCTATCCCTGCTACTTCTGTTGTGTCTCTTTGTCTGTTTCCCTGACTTCTTCTTACTCTATGATTTTCTTTACTCCCTATGCTCACTCACTGACAACTAGTTGCTTGCTCACCTCTTTACTTTATTTAATCCTGTTTACAATAAACAGAAAACTATTTTATTAATTGTGTGTGCTAGGGATGAACCACAGCACAACTAGAAACAGGGTTTTCAAGGAAAAAACATAATTTCAAGGTTCATAGTATGATCACATATCCTGCAACACATGGCTTTTTTTGTCTAAACGAAAAGGAAATATTTTAGTTCTACCACAGTAAAATTATTTACAACAATGAGGCTATTTCTGCCAAGTTTCCCACAATGTCCAGCTTGATTTTATTTGGCAATTTTAGGATTAAGTATTTTGTGAGTTCAAAATTCTGTAAAATGTTCATGTTAGTCTCATATGAACTCAGCAATTTGAATGTCCTGAGCAGTGTGTAGTCTGAAGTTGATCTTTGGATTGTCAATATAGTGGTAATCCTGGCTAGGTAGATCACAACAGTCAACCCAAACATGTCTACTGTTTGCATAGAACCTGGTGGAAGAAGAGGCAAGAGGCAGTTTTTCCCAGTGGTTAATGTTACCAGAATCCAGGTGGATTTGTCATTGAAAGATCCCCCCCCACACACACCATCTTCTTGGAGACCTCAAAGCTTCCTGTTAGGAATGATAGAAAACTCAAACCTTTTAAATGGCATATTCAGCAGATCTCAAAAATTGATGAACCACAATCAATTAAGTACATTCAAGGTACAAAATCTTTGTTCCTATATACCTGCTTCAGATTCAAAGCTGAAAACATGTTCAGGAAGCTAGGTGAAGCTTATTTCTAGAATTAGTATTCTATATGACTACTACTGTCATGAGAAAAATTTATATATACATAATAATCATAGATTTTGAGTTAATATTTATACCTTAAAAAGTTTTAAAGAATTAAGTGAAAACCAAGAGTATGAGATTAATAGCAATAAAATACTATTTCCTTCTTCCCCTCTGTCCCATACCAGATGGCTCTTCTGATACAAGATAGAGTTTTGTATTTTCATTTTACAAGCATGTGTGGGTTTAGAGAAGGTGCCATCCTCTAACCTCAAAGCAAGCTTTACTTTTTAATTGAACTAGGACCACATAAAGACTATTTGCCACCTATGTTTACTGTTCTTCTTGGGAAATTATCTTTTAATAATCCATCCTATTTCGTCAGATGTTTCATTTTCCAGTGGTCTCTGGATTTCTTAGTTGTATGCTTTTATTTTCCTGGAAAGATTAAAAACAAAATTCTGTCACAACCTAACTAAGGGGTTCCTTTCCTAGGGCAAACTGTTGTTTGGCAACATTAAAATAATTACCTTTCAATTGAAATAAAAAAAAAACCTGAAAATTTGAAAATTAAACATACGTTAGTATGTTTGGATACTATATGTGTGGATATTTATGTGTGGATAAATATACCTATATTCCCCTTTCTCTTTATACATAAATTCAACATTTAAGGGTATTTATTTTTTGATCACAAAGGAAACTTTTTTTGAACTTCAGCCTACCTTTTACAAACAGCTTTTAAATCTAAACCACTGTAATTTCTATGTGACTGCCTCTGTCTCCCAAGTGTTGGAATTAAAGGTGTGTGCCTCCTATGTGGTGGTATTAAAGTTTCAAGCCATTGCTTTGGTATATATTCCTTATAATAGTCATTTTATAGGGTCGTCCTGGTTTAACTTGGTTCTCCTTTCCCCTTATTTTTTAGTGTTAAGGTAAACTTTCAAGTTTTTCGAATGTGTAATCTACTATTTTTGCTGACTTATTCTGAATTTGTTCCCTGGCAAATTTTAATATTCTAGTATTAATTAGACATGATGCCAATGTGTCTACACCTTCATTATTTTCAAACATCTTGTCTATCTTGCTTGTATGAGCTATATGAAATTTGCTGTCTTTGCTAAGTTTTGCTAGGTTTTGCCATTTCAATTCATGCCTGCCATGACTAAATATCTTTGCTATTTATTTAGTGGTTAGTGCTTTTCTATTCTGTTGACTGTGTAGCCATATCATTGCATATGGTCCATGAATGGGAGAGGATAGAGATTTTCCATTTTGCTTTCCTAGTTGATTGTCTTATGTCCAACAAAGCTGTGTTGACTTTGTGGTTCCTTGCTCAGTATTGGCCATTCCACTCCCTCACCTATAGGCTGTCTCTTTCCATTAATTTTGGTTCCATCAGTGGTTAATGAACCACCAGTAAACAATGCATTAGTCAAATGTGACCATTGCATTGGTCCCCAAAATTCAATATGTGCCTCTTTTGGGAAGGAATGAGCAGTTTAGGGATGGGGATTATAGGCAACTGAGCTATATCCTTAGTGTGGGCAGGCACAGACCCCTTTGCTACCCTATTATGGTCATGAAATTCAAATAGGTACCAGTTCCACCATAACACCTTTCCTTCTATCTAAGCCTGCAAAGGACTCTGCCTTTGAACAGATCCAATCCATCATTGTAAAAAACACCCTATGACCATAAGGAAGTTGGCAATGACTGAGTATAATGTTCTCCATGCCTCTTAAAATGTCCAGATTTGTTTCTCAAAGACAGAATACTTATTCTTCATATATGGAAAGTTTTTGCAATATAAGCCAACAGGCAAATATTGGTGGACTCATTTTTGCTTCATAAAGAGTCTCCAGTTACTAATTCACCAAAATAAATGCAATATACATAATTAGGATATCATCTGGTTCAATATTGGTCAGGGTTGCATGCACAGAGATGAGCTTAATGGCAGTGACAAAAGCTACTCTTTGTTCCTGTCCCCATTGGAAATTAACTTCCTTTCTAGTAACCCTATAGAGGGTTTTTACAATAATTTGTAAATATGGTATGTGATTTCTCTTCTTTGAAAACATACCAATTAGGAGCTGTATCTGAGTTTTATCTCTGAATGGTGGGATTAAGGGCTTGTGTCATCACCAGCTTGGTCACTGTAACTCTAAACTTTAGAAAACAACTAATTTATAGAGATATACTGGGATTAAAGGCATGGGTCACCACTGCCCTGCTCAAACATTTAATCTCATCTCCAAATCACTTTACTCTTAGAGATTTAGAAAACAAATTTGAACTACTGTAACCCTTAGAATTTATTTAAGACATTTAAATGTGTCTTAATTGTGTTTTTAATACCAAACAAGAAAAATATCCCTTTTGTTTTAGAAGAAAACGCATTAGTCCAAGATGGCATGCACCATTTGACAATCTGCAGTTTAATATTCTAATGTGAAATTAAGATATGTGGTTTAAAAAAAAAAAGACTTTTTTTTTTCATCCCATGCCAGTAAGGCAAGTGTCCCTTTGGTAAATTATCATTTGAAAATATTATTTATTTTTATTTTTATTTTTCGATGCCTAATCAGATTAAAGGTATCTGTTAGACTTTACAGGTTAGTTCCCATGGAAATCCTAAAAAAACCCAGGCTATTACCAAGACAATGGGTTGTTCTCCACAAACTGTTAGCAAAGCCCAATTTTTTAAAACAACATCTATAGAACTCATTGAACAAGGAGAGGTTGAGCTGGTGCCTACATAAAACCTTCACCCTCATCTTCTAGTGTCTTTGATACAGGAAGTTACTCTTCAGGCTACCGAGATAGAAATATAAACACCAATCCAGCCACAAAAATCTGTGATCTATAATACCATCTTGCCTGAAAAGCATGCTAGGGCAATGGTGGCATAAAACGTACGTGAGTAACCAACCAATGTCTGATTTGACTTAAGACCTACTCTATAAGATGGAACCTCTGCCTGACACTGATTGGGTGATCAAGAACCAGAGACTAGATAACTCAGAGACATAGGTTAAAACAAAATTCTCCTGTAAAAAAAAAAATGATGCTAAAATGATTCCTGATGATATTCTGCTTTGCTTATAGCTCAGTCCCTTGTTTAGCCATCATCAGAGAAGCTTTCTCCTGCAATAGATGGGAACAAACACAATGACCCATAGCCAGACATTACACAGAAAAAAAGAGATTGGAACATACAGGTCTAAATGGCATGCCGCCTTCAAATCCTTCCCCTCAGTGCTCAGGCAACCATGCAGAAGAAGATGCAGAAAAAGTGTAAGACCCAGATAGAATGGAGAACACCAAGGATGGAGAAAAGGCCATCTAAAACAACTGAGTAAGACTTATATAAACTCACAGACTGAAGCAGCCAGTACTGGGCTGAATCAGGTCTGCACCAGATCTCCGCATATATATTATACCTTTCAGGATAGTGTTTTTATGTTACTATCTGGTGTGAACCAGTGTCCCTCTGATTTTTGTGCCTGCTTTTGAGGCTGTTTTCCTTCTTCAAGTTTGCTTTGTCTACTTTGTGTTTTCTCTTATTAATTTTATTTTTTTATGTTTTGTTGTTATTTGTTAGAAGCCTTTGTTTTCCTTCCTTCCTTCCTTCCTTCCTTCCTTCCTTCCCTCCCTCCTTCCTTCCTTTCTTCTTTCTTTCTTTCATTCTTTCTTTCTTTCTTTCTTTCTTTCTGACTGTCTTAAATTGCTTATTGGGTGTGAATTTTACAAATATATTTATTAGTGGTAACAGTTGATCTGGAGAGTATTGCATCTTCCCCCAGGTTGCAAGGCAAGAACCACCAATAGTGTCACCTTTTCTTTTCTAATGAGAGACAAAAAGAGAGGGAATGTGAATTGGAGCAAAGGTAGGCAGGAACTAAGACCAATAGAAAAGGAGGAAATATCATGATCAGGATATATCATGAAAGAAAATAATCTAAAAAGGAAAAAGTAAAACAAAAACCTGTCTCAGTCTTCTTTTCTCATGGGGAAACTCAGTGCAGTCCTGAGCCAGGGAGACTAATTGTGCTAAGCCATGTGATAAGAATTCTGCATGGTTAAACATGCTTCTTTTCACATGCATCTGAATACAAGACTCTTGCAAGTGTTTTCTGGATTCCTCATAAAGGGAATCATCCTTGTACTGTTTTTATCATTTTATTTTACATCTTGTTTTGAGGTGTAGATATTTTATGCTGACATCACTTTAATTTGCCCCTAACATCTCCAGTTGTACAGGTTATTAAGGGCTAGGATCACATACGATTTACTTCTGCATTCCACTATGTTGCCTCATAGTCAATCAACATCAAATATTTGATGGTTGTATATAAATAGGAATCAAACTAGAGATAACATGAACAGTAATATATAGTTATAGAACCAATTGCTTTCTCAGGCAACAGGAGGCTCTGCTTGAATAACTTCAGAGAGACACTGACATCCTTATGCTATTTTTTCCAAGTTCATTCATGAAAGAAACAGAACAGAACATGTTGAAGTCTCCAGGCTGGTATAACAGGAGTGCCTCAAGTGAGGTTTACAGTTTACATAGTCACATCACTGACTTCTTTTTCGGTGACAAAGCCACAGTATTGTTTTGCAGGGATGCATAGCTATCCAGTACTTCTCTCCCTTTATTTTATGCTCAAAAATATTCCACTCTGTGAAGTAAGAGTCGATCTGCTAATTAGAAGAGTAACAGTTCTGAGAATGAACAGGACCTTGAGTGTTGCTCTTTCTGATGTAGCAAGCCATGTCTCAAGTCTGGAATAATGAGGAAGTGTGAGAAATGCCCCATAATGTTTGAGTACAAAATGTACTTCAAAAGTAAATTTAGTGTTCAGAGATCATTATTCCAGATCCCCAGCTGTGAGAGAACAAGGCTGCCTGCAACTCCAGTGTTAACAGATGTCTGATAAATACTTACTACTACTAATTGAAATAGTGACCACAGCGCTGAAATTACTCTGCAAGAACAACCAGGTGTGAATTTTTCTATGCTTATTTATTGTCGTGCATCTTAATGGGTCTCTACAACACTTAGAATTGATGGGCTCAATGAAGAAATTGAGAACCAAAAACACTTCCTTAAAATAGAGTTCCTGTTGGGAGATTAGTTTTTGCCTCTTAAAGATCAGTATCTACACTGTGTGTCCAGCTGAGGGGGGGGGGAGATATGCTTTTTGAGAGCAAGCAAATATGTTTTACATATGTTTTTTTGTTGTGATTGTTTACACAGAAAGGAATTGACACAAAATAGTGACAGAGTTTCTTCCACAACAGTAGCTCTCCCTAAATCTCCCTCACTGTCCAGCAAAATTGCTATTAAAGTGGAGGATGTCTGAGTTTGAGCGAGGTGGGATGTTTACTGACCTTCTTGCTCAAAAATCTTAGTCAACTCATCTATTCTACACACATTTAGAAACTCGTATTTTCTACTTACATTATTAGTAAAGTAAATGGATGATTCGATTCTGTGAAAAATTTAAAACAAATAAAAATAGCATAAAGTGTTCATTCTATACCAAGATTTTTTTAAAAAATATTTCATTGTGTATACTAACTGCACAATGGTAGTATGTTATCTAAGTCCATTTTTGCACAAGTATGCACATGAGACTTTAAAACCATCTAATAATATGTTTAGAGACGTGGTTGAGTGGTTAAGAGCATATACTACTGTTGCAGAGGACTCAGTTTGGTGTCGAGCACCCTCATCAGTAAGTAACAACTTCCTCTAAAGCCAGCTCTATGGCATCCAACACTTCTGGCCTCTGCAGGGCACAGGCACTGAAGTGCACATAGCCACACATGTACACACAATTTAAAATAACTCAAATCTTTAAACATAAACAAATTATGAAATGGTGAGTTGACTCGGAGGATAAAATGGCTGCTGTCAAGCCAGAGGCTCTGAGTTTGATCCTGGAAACTTATGTGATAGAAACAGACTTCAGATTCCTGCTAGCTGTCCTCTTACATCTGAATGCACACACATGCACACAAAGCCAAGTGTTGAAAAGATTAAAACAACAACATGAGAGTCTGATAATTTTGTTAAATGTGTGTATTTTGGTGGGAGTACGTAGCGGTAGAAACCAAGAAATTAGAATGTGGAACAAAATATAGGGAAACAAGTTTTAGGGGGGTCATGGGAGTGAGACATTGCACATAAGAAGGGAGGAAGGGAATGCTGGGGGACAGAAGAGTGCAGAAGGGAAAGGGAGATGATGTTGAGGAGTGTGATGGGGAATAACATATGAACAGATCACATGCAGACATCTTTCTTATCATTGTTTCCTCAAGACCACAGTTAAAGAACATTTACGTTTAAATTTTTAATAGAAAAAACACTATAAGAGAACGGATCTATGAATAAATGATATACCTTGTACAACGTCAGAGAACCTATATCTTGTAGAGGCAAACTGACATCTAAGATTCTCCCGGAGGGAACTGTTCTCATCCCTACTGTAACATGCAGCCTCCATTGCTTGAACTACACAGTAAAATTTGAGAAGGCAGTCAAGTCAAACAGTTGCTTGTAAACTAAAGCATTATAATGCAAAAATTATTTCCCTGTTTCCCTGAGGTTTTGCATCAAAGACCTTGAATGAGACTAGCCACCTACAGATCCAAGGTGAATGCCATCTGGGGAAAAGAAGTTCCTTTGACCCTGGTGACAAAAGAACCTGCATTCTTATTTAGAAGTAAAATCACTATAAATCTACACATTCCTTACAAGGTCACCAAGCATTACAGTGATCACCACCCCACACCCTAATACATCTAATTAAGCAGAAAACATTATTTGTAAGAGCTGTTCCAAGACAAGTTCTCTACAAGGATGAAGTCAATCAGCTAGCCTGAAGCTACACCTGGGGATTGCTAGGCTCTTTAAAAGAAAGAGGGAGCTAATGCATGAAAATTATCTTGATATTAATGTATTTCTAGTATTTATTTAAAAGATCTCAACATATTAGAAAATCAATGTCAGCATAAATATTTGAATAATCCTAATTGCTCCTCTTCAATTTTAATTATAAATAACCCAAGACTCAATAGATTCCCATCTTCTCATGCCAGCTATAGAGAAAGAAATATGTGTAAAACTTTTTCTATCCCTGGAAATAACCTATGGATCTATTGTTCAAATAAGAGCTCAAAAAGAAACTCTGAACGTTTTTTCTGTAAATTAACCTGTGAGCATATTATTTATCATGACATTTAGGGACTTTTGAAGACCTTGAAGGAAAATCTGTAAATTCTGACATTAATACACAGAAAAATCAATTTGATAAATGCAGGCTTTGGATTCACTTTATTTTAGGGTGAAAAATACATGTGAGATATGGGATTGAGAGTTTTATTAATCCTTTGATCCTTGAGTTGCAAAGGCTGACACTCTTCCATTAGGCATTTCAGAAACTATAGTGATGGACAATCTGTCAGTAAGCCTCTGGCCATGGACATTTCCTGTAGCCTAGTGTCCCAGTGATCGATACAATATGACCTAGTGGAAGGCTCCTGCCAGAGCTGTCCTCATACTGTGAATGGAAAAGAATACAAATCTATCCTGTCAGTTTTGTATGATTGTTTTTCTTGTTTTGTCCTGAGATTTGATGGCCTTGGAGCATCCTGTTGTCTACCATGTCAGAATCTTATTGTGCTATTTTATGTATTTATTCTGGGTGATACTACATTATAGAGATTAAACAACCCAAATATCCTTATGATCACAAGGATTAGGAATAAAATAATTTAAGCCTAGCTTTTTGGAGTCTAAGCAAAGATAGAAGCAGTCTAGTCTCCCAATTCCTACATCTATTAAACCCATTCCTCTCACAGTTAAGGAAACAGTACATCTTGTGAAGCAAATTTTTTCTCGGTATTTGGAATATTGCTTTTTTTGTACTGTGAGATGAATCTAATGATGCTCATAGATGCAGCAATGACTTGTTAATGAGATATTGATTCTTAGAATTAGAATGTGGCTAATGTCACATTTTTGTCCATATTAATGCTCCATTAACCTAATTAATATAATAACAACGGCTACAATTTTTAGAGTCAATAACTAATCATAATCAGCACTATTCCCATAGTAGTCCATAGGTATCATGTGATTCTTTAGAAACCAGAGGGACTTTCCACAGGACAATAAACTAAGTATACTTTCTTGTTGTTGTGTCAGTGCCTATAGCATGATTAGATATAGTGAAGCATTAAGATGGCCTGCATTTCATTAAAGATATCTCTTGCACTTCTCTCTCTCCTTCTTCCCCCCTCCTTCCATCTCTCCCTCCCTTCTTCCTCTCACACTCTTGCCCTCCCTCTTTACTCCTCTCTTCTCTTCTGTTTCACCTCCCTCCCCAGTTTTGCTGCCTTCAGTTTTTAACACATTATTTTCTTTGTTCTAAGTAGTTCACTTCTTTGAGAAATAAATGAGCTCTAAGTGACCCTCTAAGATCTTTGATATTTGTAAAACATCTTATTTTGAGAAAATGTCAAGAAGAAAGTGATTTCATGTATTACTTTTGTTTTTCTGAAGGGTCACATGCCTTAACTTCAGTTTTTATCACTATTTTATTCCTCTTATTCAGACTTTTTGTAAAGTTATCACTTGGACATTCTGATGTAGGTGTATATCTGGGGCTCAAAGGGAAGGCTGACTCTCAGTGAACTCTTCATCTTCCCCACTGAAAGAATTTCTTTGGAGCTCCTTGAATGAGCGAACTATGCCCAAATCCATTCATTCAAGTGAAAATGTATGCTGAAAATAGCCCACTCAAACCTGATGGTTCCTAGCTCTCTCCATAAGCTGCCATCTTCCTTCTCACTGCCTAGGATCACTGTGTCTCTCTTCTCTCGATGCCCTCTGTGATCACATACCTACATTCTTCCTTTCACTGCCTTCAAAGGAAGCTTTCTGAAAAGCACATGCTCTTATACAAGCACTCAGATTAAGTCCCTTCTCAAGTTTGCTAATGTGTGGGAGGCCCAAATATGCTCTCTGTCCTTCCAAGCCACCAGAACCCACTCGTCGTCTAGGGCTGCACACCTTGCGGCCACACTTTTTGAATTCTCATCTTCCCAACCCATCCTTTTTTACTCTGAGCACACTACAGCTGAACTTTAAAATAAAACAAGCTCCCCATGCCAAAAATATCTTTTCAATTCCTTCTGTTTGCATTAAGAATCAAATACAGTCCTTCATCGTTAGATGATAGAGTCTGTACTCCATGTAGGTCTCAATGCTCTTCCTCAGCTTGTATCTTTGTCTTTCTCTCAAAAAGTCCCTTAGCTAAGGTGACACACTGTTCAAAGCATATCAGAGGGTGAAAAGAGGCTTCAATCAGATTAACAATATTTTATATGTATACACAACTCAATGAACTAGTTGTGTATTAAAATTTTTACCATAGTTTAATCTAAAAGAATTCAAATATAAATATATCAATGGGAAAGTTTCTAGATGACAGGAATAGGCAATTCACTAGCTCAGTTCCATCAGTCATACAAACTTTCTCACTACATCATCACCAAAATTAGAGATGATTTAGTGTCTTGCGGTATTTTTAAGTACTTAAGATGAATACATGGAAAAGATAATATTGACTTGCTTTTTCATCAAAGACTAATTTTTAAAAATTTAGTGTGTGTGCGTGTGTATGTGTTTATGTGTGCATGTACACATGTGTACATACGAACTCACAAAAGTCTGTTTCCCCTTTCCATACTTTGGGTCTTGAGGCTATAACTGAATCACTTGACTTGATTGCAAGCACTCACACCCTCAAAGCCATAATGGTGATCTATCTTCATGGATTTTAATGTAGAATATGACAAAACAGGGCTCAGTGGTAAAAGAAAGATAGTGTAGTGATGTCCATAAAGGTTTCTGCAGTTTTTGATTCTAATATTTTCTGTGCTTCTCCAAATGGTATTTATAAGTGGCTATAGCATTTTAGTTTTACACTATTGTTATCAAAGAGCAGGGTTTTAAGTTTAATCTTAAGTTATTCAACATCAATAGCCACCAGTGACTAGTGGCTAGTTTACTTTGCAATACAAAGTCAGGGGTCAGCTCCTTGAGTGTGAATGTTAGTTTTCATGGACTTGATATGAAAAGGCTGCTTGAGGAAGTGATCTTTAGACAGTAGGAATACATGAGGTGAAGAAATGACCCCTAAAGTTGAGGGGTTGGAGAGAGTGATCTGAGAAAAGAAAGTGGTATGTTCTCAAGGTGAACAACTGGAGTTGTACTGGAGGAAGCACAGTCCTTGTGCTGTGCTTGGAATTCACAGAAAGGGAGAACACCCTTTGAGTGTGGCTTATGCAGCTTGGCTCCAAGATTGCCAAAGATTTAACACCAAGATTAATGTTCCTTCCCAAATTTTTGCTGGGCTGATTTTATGCACTATTATGGTCTGAGTTAAAATCCAAGACATTGGTGCACATCTTCACTGAACTCAGAGCACATCACTATCTGAAGTCCCTTAGCCACTTATTACATTTATCATGACTTAAACTGTGAGATCATGAGATTGTTTGGAAAATCGAAATGACATTATCAGTCCCATTCAGTATCATCCCTCTGGAGGACAGTTTCAGGTATGTACTAGACATTTAAGCAATATTGGTAACTGGAGAGTGAAATTCACCACTTACATTTTACTCCTTAAGGGAGAACTCCTCCAATTTCTTAGCCAAAATAAATAAGTTTTTTTCTTTTTTAAAAAAGTATGTTTGCAAACCTATCCTGTAAACTTTTTACTACTATTCATCTTAATTGTAATTCCTTTGTAGTGTCTGTCTTCTCATCAAAGCTGGAGTGGTTCATTAAAGATCTGGTTTTCATAGTCCCCAGCCTGTCCACTGTGTTCTTTAGTTATCCTAGTTTGCCTTGGATTCCATAACTCCCTAATGACAACTTGGGAATCTCTATACTCCCAGGAACTATGCTGGACAAATTGGTCATCTTGAGCACACTGAGTGATATTTGTTTAGCTAAACTAACAATGCAAACACTCTTCTACCTATGGGTTATGCTATTTGGCTTGAAAGTTAAGTGGTCCAGTTGGAGGCTGGTTCTGCAGCTTCAAGAAGCAGGAAACAGAATTTTTCTTACAAGTTTATTTGAGTGCTGTATAAGGCTTTTGTTGTTGTTGTTCTATTTAGGGATTTTTCAAGCAAGGGTTATATACTGGTCGGTTTTCTTAGCTGAACCTAAGTATCAATATCAGCATCAAACGAGAGACTGATTTTATTACACAGTCCCCAGGAAAACCAAAATGAGGGACTTTTGTTTGTTTGTTTTTAGACAGAGGGTAGTTTCATATAATCACTGATGTTCCCACTTTACCTTATACACTTGTTCAACATTGAGGCTCTCAGTGTATCCCAGACTCTGAGACTCATCATTTATGAAACTCTTTAAAACTCATTGTTAGCATTCATAGGATATGGACAATGACTCTAGCTATCATATGGAACGTTGACAAAGACCAAATTAGATAACATCAGCAAATCATTTGTCAAGGTACTTGCTACACATCAAGTCACAGAAAATGCTCTCTGTGTCTGTGGTAGTGGTGTGTAGCTTGGTGATGTACTTATAAAGCTGAGTTAAATACCCTTTGTAACAGTTACATTATGCTGTCTTTTAGTAGGACTTAGTAAGCAACGGATTGTTGTACTTTGATGCAAATCCCAGGAAAATGCAGAAGAAATCGAAAGCAGCTTTCATCTTCCTGCTATTAAGACAGCATCAGGATAAAAAGGGCGCCTAAGTAAAGCTACTTAGTTAAAGAATGCTTACTGTGCATCTGCTGGGTCACTCCTGATAAAAGCAAGATCCTAATTCTAGTGGAAGATACATTCCAGTGGGGAGATTGGCAACAGTCAATAGACTTAATAAAGATGTTCCTATAAGGGAGTGGATTAAGAGACTAAGCGCAGTTTGAAATGAGGAGTTTGATTATGCTAGAGAAGATGCTTTTTGAACTAATACTCCACTTAGAGAATCTTCTAGGCAATTTACAGAATAGGAGACTACATCTGAGTATCAGATCTGTTCACTCTGTGCCTTGGAATAAGTAAAGGATTTAAAAGATATTCCAAGTACAGCATTTCAGATGAAAAATAGCAAGGAAGATTTCTTAGTTCATGTATATTGCCACTGAACAAATACTTATTAGGTGCTTATTCAGTGTTTGTGTTAGCAGCGGATTTAGTGTTAGCTAATAGCAAAGGATTTATACAAAGTATTCAGAACAAAAGAGAACACCGTGGCTCTGGCACCAGCATTTTCTCCTTCCTCTAACACAGCTGTGGCAGAGGCCATCCACAGCTCCTAACAAGCTCACAGAGAACCTCAGAGCCCCTCTCAAAAGTCTCCTTCAGTCAGCTTTTGAGATGAAGCCTGTTTTCAGGATAGAGACTGTCTCTCACACCAAAAGCAGAATTACTGCCAAGCATGCCCTGACATTTGGGAACAGAGGTCCCATTTTCATCTGTCCTGTATATTTTAATTCTTTGTATCTTAAATTTGTCTCCATGGGCCACTTGCCATAGAGATATTAGACAATGAGCTGTTGTTGTTCACTGCAGATTACTGTTCAATGTAACTGTAAATACAGAGCATAGTCATATTCAATGATCTGTACCAAAGATCGAGGACGATAAAGAATAACCCCACAATTAAGATCTGATTATTTGAACACAGTTCAATGTCCATGTGGCCCAGCATATCATCCATCAATTCATCTGACCTTGCAATATTGTAATTTCTCTCTGATAATTCCAAACCCAGAAGGCTTCTGCCTCTTAAAGGTTGTTTATGGTATTGTTGCCTCATGCATGGAATTTTCTCCTCATCCATAAATTGCTTCTTTCATTCGCATTCTATTGAATAAAAAAGCAAACAGACCAACTCCTAAATGTACTTCCTAAGTGGCATGTTAAATTGCAATGGTCCTATTCTCTGTAAATAATCGTTTAAGACAGATAATGCAGTTTCATATTATTGATTCAGGAGCCCAAGCTTTTAAAGGACAATATGAAACCTAAATCCTAAATGTATGAAAGCCAAATGCTTTGGAAAGAGAAAAAAAAAAAAGGTTGCATCATCATTAAAAAACATCTTGATGGAACCAAAAAAAAAGAGGCTTTTTCTGGGCTGAGATGTTTCAGGGGAAAAAAAAAGATTCACCATTGAAAATCAAATTTTCTTGGATAAAGCTCACATCTGTGAAGTGAGCTAAGTCTCTATTGAAGCTCTTACCTTACCTCTGGTAAGCATGACAATAGTGTTCTAACCATGAAAGTGGGTGCCTGTGGCCTATATTCCCTGAGTCACACATGGCCTCTCTATGTGGGAACAAGTCCAGGAATTATTCTTTGTAGGGACTGCAGGCAGGGTAGGGGAACAGCACCGGAGAGTATTTTGGGAGAGCTTGCATGATCCCAGCTGAATAGACTTGTAAGGCAAAACCAGTGAGACCTAATTGCATCTTTGTGGGACTCATGGTGCTCAAGATTTGTGAAGTAGAAATGCAGTCAGCTAATAATGACACATACAAAGCTATACTCTCAAGTTTAAAGGAAGGGAAGGAGGAATGGAGGGTTCCAAACATAGACGAGAGAACAAAAGGCTCAGGAGAGGCTGACAGTCGAGGGCAATACTCGCTGTACTGGGAATTTGGAGTCTTCAAATCTGGTTCGGCTTCTCCCATCAAATTGTTTTGTTTGTTTGTTAGTTTTTGATTTTATTTTTATTTTTGGGTTTTGTTGTTTTGAGAAGGGGTTGTCATTTCATCCCAAGTCTCAGTTTTTCATTTAGAACTGAAGAATATGGATTTCATTGTCCTCTAAATCTGTCATTATGTGTCTGTCTGTCTATCTATCTATCTATCTATCATTTATCTATGTATTTATCTATTTCTTTGTCTATCATCTATCATCTATCTGTCTGTCTATCTATCTATCTATCTCTCTATCTATCTATGTGCATAGACACACACACACACACACACACACACGAGCCTTTGGGAAGAACAATATTCCTGGCAAAAGGCCTACCTAACATTTAAAAACAAAAACAAACAAAAAAACAAAACAAAAACCTTGTTACAGCCACCTTACCTTGCAGTCCGGTCATCACTCACAGTACACATTTAGAATACAGCTTTGTCAGGCTCTGAAGATAAGTTATCTGATCATGGCCATTTTATTATCAGGAACTATAAAAGGAATTTAAAAGCCACATGCATTCTCTACTTCAGTGTTTTCAACCAGAGCATCATTTCATCTCCTCTAGGATTTTTACACTATTGGTGGGGTTTTGTTTGTTTGTTTGTTTGTTTTTTATAGTGTTTGTGATATAGTGTTTAATGTAGACTTGGTCTATATAGTTATGATAATGGAGATATATGTATTCAGTGATGTTTATTTGAATTTCTAAATCAATAGAAATAATAAAGAAGCAATGACCATGCTATTCTGTTGCAGTAGGAGTTAAGTAAGGGAACTATCTTTAATGATCAGAAAAGATTGAGTTTTTCAATCATTAAGCCAAATCACAAAAACTTGAGTATGAAGACACACTGCCCATGACTCTAAATAAGTGTTTTAAAAGAAAACATTCCTACAAGGTTAATGCTGATTCACGTATAAAAAGATGGCTTTTTTTATTCTTTTATTTTGGCAACAAAATACATTGACAACCCAAGACAATTGGAGAAAACAATCTGAAGGAGAATTGTGTTGTGATGGAAAATGCTGACAGCACTGTTCAGGAACATTCTTAAAAACTTTCCTGTCACACCTGCACCAAATACCACCATCAGTTTTGTATTTGCAGGTGGCTTTTTTATAACATTCCTCTAGTTTATCAGCTCTAATTTTTAAATCACATTAATTTTAATTTTGCAAATGTAATTAACTACCAGTTAAAGGAGGCTTAATATGAAACATTAAAAGACATAAAAGAGTGGGCATAAGTTTATTTAGAATTACAAAAGTTCAATACTTACTAGATAAAAAAGGAAATTAGAGAGAGGAGAGGGAGGGAAGGAGGGAGGGAGAGAGAGAGAGAGAGAGAGAGAGAGAGAGAGAGAGAGAGAGAGAGAAAGAGATTGAGATTTTGTTCAGAGAAGTATAGTGTCTTTAGTGCCTGATGGATGTGACAACCCAAGAGATGTTGTCTCATCTCTTCGTTCCATCAGTCAGCATTGCTTTCTTCTATGGTTGTTATTTATCTAGCTTCATTCTCTGGCAATATCCTTCTGATGTGGGACAGAGCTTATAATCCAAGACTGATACTTTTCCTCTTTATCAAGAATTTTGGATTAGTGATTGATTTTCCACCTGGGTCACATATGTCAGTTTTTTCTTTTTCTTTCTTTTCTTTATTTCTTTATTTCTTTTCTTTTTTTTTTTTTTTTTTGTGATTTTATCATATAGCTGAGATTGACAGAATTACAGAGAGTGTAGCATTAGAGCTCGTAGCAGTGAAGGTGAATTAGTTAAACCACTTTGGCTCCCAGCATCTCACACTACCAGACACCCCCCAGATCCCTCTGGATTTGTGAATGAAACACACACACACACACACACACACACACACACACACACACACACACACACCAGTTAATTTTGATATACTTTAATTAGCTCAAAAACTGAGCACTTTTGAACCTTCTCACAGCTAACAAACACTCTCCTCTGGTATACCTGAGTTAACACCCTCCAAATCTACATTTTATCTTTGTTGCTCTGTTATCTTCTTGGCAGCCCCTGTAGGGCTGCTCTCAATTTATACTACATTTCAGCCATCTTTCCCTCCTCTCTTTCATGGTGTGGTCAATCCTATCCACCTCTGATGGTGCTTTCCTGTCTCCCTCTCTATCCCAAGCCAGGGAATCCTAAATGTCCCAGTTCTGTCTGCCTTGCCTAGCCATTGGCTGCTGGCATTTTTATTTACCAATCAGAGCCAACTGGGGGCAGGATCTCTCAGTGTCTTACATGCAGACAATTACATAATTATGTAAATTACAAAGTATAATATGCAATTTACATCCAGTCAATCATATTTGTCAGTTAGGTAAAGTTCTCTACAATCTATCCTAACTAAAGAACTAATTAATTATTTTATACCTGAATTATGTTCTGATTTTAGCTTGCATTACCATCTGAAAACCATCCTTTCAAATCTGTATCATCTCTCTCAATGCTTAACGACCTGAGTTTGATTATGAGACTATAACTAGTCTTTAGCTCTATCAGAAATCTGAGTGAATTAAATAGTACCTGAATATATAGGAAGCACAACACATAGCTTCCAAAACTTAAGCAAATTGTAGAGACAGCTGACTACCTGGACAGCCCCTAATTTCTTATAATGTTGGAACATCTGTCTTCAGTCTTCTGGCTCAGAACCATCTTACAGACCTTGAAATAAAGCCAGAATAATGAAGGACTAGTTTGCGTTGTCTTGGCCGAACTAAACTGTCAACTATCCCACATCTTGTGTCCTTTCCTGGACAGTATTTTTTTTTTTTTTGTCTATAGATGAATAGGACAATTTTTGTTCAGTGGCTACTTTGCCATAATGGGAGCAACTCTATATGGAGGTTTCATGCTCAAATTCTTCTTTGACAGGGGAAATGGGGAAACTGTCAGTAGCAGACATATCACCTCGTCAAATGATCTTTAATAATGAAATAACATTAAATGTTACATCCTGTGGATTTCTGATGTTTTTGGAAAACTATCTATGTAAAGTATATATGAACTGTTAAACCTTAGCTACTCTTAGCCAATTCTATTTGAGTAATATTGAAAACACTTTACTATAATTAAATCAGAATCTAATATAACCATAAGTTTACTATCTGGCCCTTGTGTTACTTAATCATTCTAAACAGTTTGTAATAGCAGCTATTAGAAGGACTAGGTCTAAGCCTTGTATTCTTAAATGAGTTGCATAGGACCAATGGCTATAAAAGAATAATGCTATTAATCTCAAATTTTGTATCAATATAGAAATTTATACCAATGAAAACCTTAATTCTGTATTAACATAAATTCTGTACCAATATAAGAAATTATAACTACAATTTGTATCAATTATATAGATTTCTATCAATGTAAGATTATGCTACACAATGGTTTGTTCAAGAATAAAATTAGTAATCCATCCCATTTTTTCCAAATTACGATCATTTCCAAATTATCCCTTGAAATAATAACCTATGTATAATTTATAAATTAACCACAACCAGACACCAGACCAAAGGGATCAGGATGACAAACCTGCATAGCTTCTTCCTGCTTAATAGGGATGATGGGAAATTCTCACAACTAAAATTTACAACTATTATGGTATTCATATGGGTTGTACAGGTGCATGGATCAGTTAAGAATGAATTTTGTTCCTTCTTTGATAAGGTGAACGACAACTGTGTTTTTTATTATTTAACTTGATCAATAACCAATTATGATAAATCTTCATTCATACCATGTGAAGGATGGCATGATGAATCTTAAGGATTCTATTAACAACAGATTTATTACCTAAGTTTAGAGTTTGGTGTAAAAATGGAAGTTAGTTGACCAGACAAACAGGGTGTTTGCACTATACATAGACAGTTATTTTTGAGTAACTGGGAGTTTCTGTGTTCTTACGAAATGTTTGGTGCTGCAGGTGACAGGAAATGGAGCAGTAAGTAAATACAGGTAAAGAAATGAACATAAACCATGGCTTAAGTGTGAAGAAAACAGAGCATCTTTTCAGAAAATTAAAGTAACAGCAGGGGAAAATAGGAGAGTAAAGTAATTTCCTTTTATCTGTTGAGCCAACTGCTTAGACTATTAGTTATTCAGGAGGAGAGATGACCAAATAAGACCAAAGCAGCCAAACAAAAAAGCATAGAACATTCTCTTCATGGAGTAAACCGGATCATCCTCTTTCTTCAACTCCCCTCTTACCCCCCTTTTCATTTTCTTCAAACATGTGAATCCGGCTTGCTTGGATGCTAGTATACAGAATGCTGTGTATAGAAACGACCTTCGATACATGTAAACCCCAAGGAACCGTGAAGTTCAAATAGCCCAGTATTAGAATCAAGGTTGTGATTATTATATTGTCATTGCTTTGTTTTAACATCAACCAACCAACGTCTGCATAGTCTCCTCTCTGAAGATGATGCTGAGAATAGCTGTGGCTAGGGATGATGAAGATATGGAAGATTGTGAAATCTGAAAACCAGGGAGAGTGGGTGAGTAAAAGCCTTTCAGTCTGTCTCAATAAAAAACAGCTTTAAAGGCCCCATTACTTAAGCAAGTTGCCACTGTTAGTGCTATTATGTCCTTTCTCAGAAATGTTGTTGCTCCTAATTTGAAACAAGTGCTTTCTTTAGGGCCAATTAAACAGATGAATGACACCACCCAGGATCTCCTGGTTACTATGTTCCACGTGCAACAAAGTCAGAGCTGCTGGGTATGATTGCAGGAGATTTGTACTTACACAAATAATAACCTTCAAAAATCTCTCTTTATTTTATTCATCATGTTTTTATGTTCTATTGACCAACATTTGTAGGTTAAAATTTCTACTTCATGACCTTAGGAACTGCAAGTTTATCATTCTTTCTCATCATCTAGAGAGGGACAATAAATATCATTTCTTTGTAGCAGTGTGTGGGTGAAATGGGAAACTTAATGGAAACTACTCTTTAGAATTCTTGAGGCCGAACGAACTGTTCTCGGAATCTTTGTTTAATAAAAAAAAAAAGACCTCTGGTATTTCTATATTGAGGTCCAAAGGTGTCATATTTAGACAGGAAACATGAGCAGGCTTTAATTGACACAGAGTGACAATGACTTTAGCAATTATTCTCCCTCATAAGCAACTAGTGTCTTTTCATTTCCAACAGTAAGAATTTAAAGGAGTGTAATATTGGTGACATTGTCCCTAAGTAGAGTGGTGCTGGATTGAAATTCCCATAGCTGGAAATCCTCAAGCAATCTCACTGGGCCTAATGTTTCCAGAGACTTCTTCACCACAGGACAAAGTTGGTGACAGTATCAACAACAGTTGAAATACTTCTAGATCATAGACTTTTAAAAGGATTCCCCGTGATACCATATTCCAAATTTCATGCATCTTGATTTTTATATCAAGTCCTTTGACAGCCCATCTGGTTCTCACAGACTCCATCAAGATAGAACAGGAGAACACCACAAAATAGCAACTATTATTAGATCAAAGTGGTATTGCATGCAATTAACATATTTAAAATATATACCAAAGAGCATAGTGCTTGGAAAAACATCATCTGGTGATTCGTGAGACTTTCCATCCACCTTTTTTAGTCATCCCTGATATTGGACACTTATCTACCTTCTACAAAGAGATTAGGTATGTCTATTAAATGTGGCTGTGTGGCTCTTACATAGTATGTGTCTCAGTTATGTGGTCTGTGTTATAATTGTAATGATTTATTAGGCAAATTGAGTTTATTGACTCTTCTTCCATAGTTTATAACATTTTATCATTTAACTATGGTCATAACTAAGGACACCTTACATCTTGACTCAAGAATAAATAATATTTAAATGTATTGCGTTTGCCTAAAGACAACAATCCACTTTCATTCTACAGACTGGCAAAGGCCCTATGAACATCTTTGGGAAAATATGTTCTTTCATCAAAAAAGCCTTCCCACCCAAGGGACTCATCCATTATGTCTGAATGATGGAGCTGGACTAAGAGACCTTTAATGTCTCATTTAATCCTGTGCCCATGTGTTTTAGAGGAAATGAATTTCCTCCCTGCAGACTAATAAGAAAGAATGATGACTTATGCTGTGAGACTTACCCACTCTCATCACAACAGGCAAAATATGCCAGGCCCTAGTAGTTAGAGTGCATCCTTACTTCTAGTCACCCTGGGAGAGCTGTAAGGATGTCACTCATAGTGGATGGGAATAACAGCTGGCATCCCTCCTCTGATGCTGGTTCAGAGCCCTTTATTATAGCAGGCTGCTATATATGTCCCACAGTTAAAGCATTCTTGCGAGATTGGCTTCATTGTACTTATTTTGTGATGCTAAGACTCTCTAAAAGAACAAATGGCATGGTCACTATTATATATAGGTTTCTGTCTCCCTGTTGTTCTCTATAATTACGTTGTTCTGTTAAGATATTTTTATTGGTTGATTCACTTAGCTCCTAGGTCCTAAGCCTTCTCCTTACATTGATTGATCCAGGAGAAGAAAGGAATTTGACAGGAGAGTCCTCATCCAGGGTAAAAATGTTATCTGTAGTTCTCTAGCACTGACTGTGTTGTATTTGCATGATGCCTCTCCTGGGATTGGATACTGCAATGGTTTTCTTTATTGATACACTAAACGCTAGTACCTGAGCAAAAAGAACCATGTAATTCTAGGTTAGCTGTACATTAGTACAGATTAGAATTAGCTAATTAATTCATTGGAAGAAGAAGTTGGCAGTTACTAGAAGGCATACTGAATGTTTCTCCATGAAACATCTTGAAATGCTTCACTCCTTGAAACATCTAAAACAAGAGTGTGTGGTTTGGTGCGAGATACATCTCGTTAAGGAAACAACTGGGTAGGCAGTGGTGGTTATATGAGATAAAAATCACATGCCACATCTCTCCAGTTTTCCAACACTGTTTCCATTCCACTGCTTGACAAAGCATGGGGCTCCCTTGTGTTCGCCTCAACCCCTGCCTTTGAGCCCACACAATTGTTTACTCTTCCACCTTGAGTCATCGTCTTCTAGTATCCATGAGCACAATTTCTATTTATTCAACAAAAAGTTAATAGGCATAACTGTCTACCAGGCATTGGAAGTGCAATAGCAACCAAGACAGATTTCTCTCAGCACGAAGATCACATTCAAAGTGAAAGACAGATGGGAAATAAGCAAAGAGCCCTGGATTTTAAAATATACTTTCCTTCAGTGACAAAAAGTCAAAAGAAAAAATGAAGTGAGGCTGGGGCTTAGATATTATCTTTAGATAGAATATTGAAGAAGCCCTTTTTGGAAATATAAAACTTACAGGTCAGATCCAGGGGAAAGAATATTCCAGAGTTGCAAAGGAAAAATCAAGATTTAAGAGATTAGGTGAACTTTCCCTATGAGAGGAGTGAGAGGCTCATCCAAGGGGCTAAACAACAAGAGAAGATAAATGAGAAGTCACAGGGTTGGGTACAATAGGACCAAAGTCACAGCTGTGCCAGAGGCTACAGTGGGATGCAAGAAGAAATCCTGACTACTGAACACCAACAACCACCCAAGAGGCACAGGTGTACAAACTGGTGTACAGTTATAAACAAACAAATGGCATTGTATCACCTTTGGAGAGGTGATATGATTGTGGTAGGAACAATAAGCTATGCATGTGTGACTACATAACACTAGTTAGTGGTGAGAAAGGAAAGAAAGCAGGGATGCATGTGTTGGCAAAAAGCAAAGGAGGTTTTGAAAAAATAGGGGGAAACCAAAGTGAAGAAATAAAATAAGTAATGCTTTCTCAATGAACAAATATTTTTAAAAAATATTTATTTATTTTATGTATGTGAGCACACTATTGCTCTCTTCTGAAACACCAGAAGTGGGCATCAGATCCCATTAGAGATGGCTGTGAGCCACCATGTGGTTGCTGGGAATTGAACTCAGGACCTCTAGAAGAGCAATCAGTGCTCTTAACCACTGATTGATCTCTCCAGCACATGAAAGAACATTTTTAATAGAAGCACTATAGAAAGAAACTGAAGGACGGGTGGGAAGGCCCATTTTGTTGGGAACTGGGAGGAGACTAGTATGAAATTGGCTTAGATCCAGGAGAGTGCTACAGGTACAGTAATGCATTTGGCTTTTATCCTAAGTTAGACGGATGTTCATGTGTAAGCACGAGAGTGCCTCAGACTGGATAGTAAAGAGACGACGAACTAGGAAATAGACCAGAAAGATGCAAAGATGATGGGGAGACTATGACAGTACTGCCCAAAGGAAAACAAAGTACACAAGAGTCAGCTTCATATGCAATTTTACACTTTTATAGTATTCACATAAGTCAAGCAACTAGGTGAGCTTAATATTAATAATCATATACTTATGATGACTAGTATACTTTATGATGTTATCCTATGAGGCATTTCCCTGTGTATATTTCATAAACGACAATTCTATCTTCTAAGTGCTCTGTAACTGCAGACAGTTAGAATTGTTCCAAGTGTGGGAGTTACAGAACTGTGATAACAATCTGGAGGTGGCAAAGTGAATGATGAGGAGGGCTCAGATTCTGCATACATACATATACATATATTAATCATTTTATTCGTTTACATTTCAAATGATATCCCCCTTCCTGATTTCTCCTCTATAAACACCCATCAATCTTCCCTCTCCCCCTCCCCTTTGCCTCTATGAGGGTGCTCCTTTACCCACTCAACCACTTCTGCCTCACCACTCTGCTCTAGCATCCACTATCCTAGGGCATCAAGACTCCACAGGACCAAGGGCCTCACCTCCCATTGATGCCAGATAAGGCCATCCTCTGCTACATATGTATTTGGATCCCTCCATGTATATTCTTTGGTTGGTGGTTTAGTCTCTGGGAGCTCTGGGGGTTCCGATTAGCTGACATTGTTCTTCCTATAGGGTCACAATTCCCTTTGGCTCCTACAGTTCTTCCCATAGCTCTTCCATTGTGGTCCCTGGGCTCAGTTCCATAGTTAGCTGTGAGTATCTGCATTTGTATTAGTCAGGTACTGACAGAACCGCTCAGGCTTCTGTCAGAAAGGGCTTCATGGCATCAGCAATAGTGTAGGGTTTTGGGGTCTGCAGATGGAATGGATCCCTATGTGAGGCAGTCTTTGAATGGCCTTTCCTTCAGTCTCTGTCTTTCCTTTGGACAGGAACAATTCTGGGTTAAAAATTTTAAGATGGGTAGGTGGCCCCATCCCTCAAGTGGGAGCCATGCCTATCTACAGGAAGTGGTCTCTACAGGTTCTATCTCCCCTTTGGTGGGTGTTTCAACTAATGTTATCCCCATTGGGTCCTGGGAGCCTCCTGCTTTCCTGGTGTCTAGGACTTTCTAGTGGCTACCACCAGTTCCCCATCCCCCACTGCTACATATTTCTATTCATTTTCCTGACCCTTTGGAATTGTCTCTTGTCTCTTCTCATACCTTATTCTACCCCATTTCCCTCCCTCCTTTCTCCCTCCCAGGTCCCTCCCTCCCTCTATATTATGTGACTGTTTTGTTCCACCTTCTATGTAGGATTGAAGCACCCACACTTCGGTCTTCCTTCTTATTAGGCACCATATGGTTTGTGGATTGTATTGTGGGTATTATGAGCTTTTGGGCTAATATCCACTTATCAGTGAGTACATACAGTGTGTATTCTTTTGTGACTGGGTTACTTCACTTGGGATGAGAGTGCTAAAGATGGTTATTTAAAGGAGGAATGCATGGCATGTAAGAAAAGAAAAAAATGATTATCAAAAGTAAAATCTCTAACAAGGAAATTCAATAGTTACAATAGAAAGTGGCTTGGTGTTAGGAATAGATTTTGTTTAACTAGAACGGCCAGTACAGTAATGTCTCTCTCTTAAGGAGATACATGCATATTTATTTTATTTTAATTAGATATAATTAATATAAATATTAATATAAATAAGTGAAATTATATTAATAATAATAATGAAATTAATATAAATTAGAATAATAATGGTTTTAATTAAATATAAAGGAAAATCTGAGCTAGGCCCTAAAATTTTTCACGTTTTCTTATTCAAAATTTAAAGCACATTGATTAGATTTAAAGTTATGTCCTGGTGACTATGATAGCTAATATACATTAATTCATTCATTTTGTTCTTTCTTTTAGCGAATAGATACTGGTTGAATACTAGCACTATAAGTGTTTACAACAATTAAGAAGGGAATACATATTATAAGTGCTGACACCTCAAGGTAAGGCTTTGAACATGTTCAGTCATAATATTATTAGGTATTCAGACTCATGCTGAGTATCTGTGTGTGCATGTCTAGAATTTGTGAGAAAGGAACACAGAGGAACTCAGAGTTTTTAGCACTTACTAGCATTGAAACTAAAGCAAAAGATTACCTAAGAAAGGTTTCCTATAGGGATGAGCATAAAGGACTAGAGGATCATTGACTGAGCATGGGAACCTATGAAGGAGCCAAGGGACATTAGAAAGAAATCAAGGAAGTGTGCTTTTCTGAAATATACTGGATGAAAATACGACAAATTGGTAGCATAATAAAATGAGTAACATACTGCCATTAAGTCAAGTCAGATGAAGACTGAAAACACAGTATAAAGTTGGGTTAAACGGAATTAATATATCAGCTTGATATAAGAAGTTTCAATAAATCCTGGCTGAAATAAGGTAAAGAATAAAACTAGTAGAGAATAAAAAGAGAGGGCATGCAGACACTTCGACAAGAGATTCTTGGAGGCAGCTAATGTATGGGCTGGAGGCTGCTAAAAGAAATTATGTAAATTCAAAAAGGCTATCATATTTGCATATCAATGGGAATTATGCATCAGTGAATACAATGATAAGATATAGACAGTCAGTTTCTTCAGAGCTGTTTGTAAATGGATGGGAAGTGAAATTAAGTATGCATATTGACAAAATAGCTTTGCAAAGGAGAATGGGTATTTTGCTTTGTAGACAGTTCCACACTTTGGAGGGAGACTTTGGATACTGGTGTAGAGTGGCAAACTGTAATGAAGGGCATTTGTAGAACATTTCTTACCACTACTGCAATTTTCTCAGTGATGTAGGATACATTAGGAAAGGTCCAGTTTCTTCTGATAAGATGTAGTCAGGCAATTAAATGGAAGTGGGTGTCAGTATCCTCGTTTGTGAAATGAGAGTAAAATATTTGTTGCTAGGTGCTTAATAATGATTAAATTTATATTATAGACAAGAGTATTAGCCTGGTGGTTGAACCATCAGTTAAAATTGGCCAAGGTAGCAGTACAAATATAAGTGAATTAACATGTATGTAGCATATTTCACCTAGATTTGAGAAAGACTTGCTTTAGTGTAAGAAAATGGCTCCGAGCTAACATCAGCATAAAACAAAGAGGAATTAACTTAATCACAAAGCAATGCATTTATAAAGAAAAAAAAAACTTAACCTTATTTGTCTTCTGGCCTTTGACTAGGAAGAATTCACTAAAGTGATTTATCTTTAATTTTCTCAACCCACCTGTTGGTTCAATCTTCCCCTATAGCTTAGCACAGCAGTGATCCACTGAACAAGGGGAATAAACAAATGTCAACGCTCAGACTCCTGTCATAGCCTAAATGATGCAGGCATGGGAGATATCACCCTGATTAAAGTGTCAAGTAGCCCTTAATCACATTAAAATGAAATGTGACCAGAACGAAGCAAGAAATGGGACATCCCTGTCACCTTTTCTCTTTTACCCATAATGGCAATATCTCACCTCTGTATTCAAGATAATGTGAGTGTCTATTTGCATTGTGGGGACAGTGAGATGACTTGCATTTGACAGATCTTATTATGCTAGAAATCAGTAGTTCTAAAATTAACAGAGGCTCTTAGTAGAAGTGATTATGCAATACTATTCCAGTACTTAGAATGTTTACCAGGCAAATGCTTTCCAGTTTCTTCTTCACATTTTCCATTATGTATAAATTTTTAAATTACATGATAATAAGGAAATATAGTATGCTGATATAAGTGGCAGACAAGTTAAACTCTTGACTTTTCACAAATACTTGCTATTAGATATCAGATCCCCGTAACAGAAGTCCATACGGAAACAATGGCTCAGACTCTGAGGTTCTATGTGAAAAATCAAAACAAATCCAAACAAAAATGGTATCTCCTTTGCCTATATTTGAGTCTAGAAAGTCAACTCAGTGGTAATAAGAAGTTTAGACCAGGAGCTGGAGACGCTTCACAGGGATTAAAAACATTAGCTGTTTTTTTCAGAGAATACAGGTTCAATTTCTAGAACTCACATGGCAGCTTACAACCATTTCAAACATCAGTTTCAGGGGATCCAACTACTTCCGGTCTCTGCCAGCACTGCACACATGTTGTACACTTAAAAACATGCAGGTAAAACATGTATAAATATATATATATATATATATATATATATATATACACATACATACATACACACACATACACGCGCGCACAGACACACACACACACACACACACATACACACACACACATACTATTCAATGGATCTTTTTCAAGCACAGAAGATAATACCTAACATACATAGTACAGAACAAATCAATGTTTACTGAGTCTTTATTAATATTTTCTAGTAAAGTTTTCAATATATTAATGATCATTAATAAATGAATATGTTTTAGTTGACATATTTGTCTATCTTCAGTTACTATTCAAATTAAATGGTCTATATCTGTATTGGAAATATATATCTTCTTCCCTCTGTCTTACCTACTGTCCTCTTTCTGTTAAAAGACAGTGTAAGTCTGTGGTTCTAATAGAAATAGCTCCTGTAAATTCATGTATTTGAGTGATTGACTCATAGGGAATGGCATTAGTAGGAGTGGCCTTTTTGAAGGAAGTGTCACTGGAAATGGTCTTTGAGGTCTCCTTTTTCTCAAGCTAGGCTAATGTAGCAGTCTCCTTTCTTCTCTAGAACCCCATTTGCCTGCATGTTGTTATGTTTCCTGCTATGATGATAATGAATTAAACCTATGAAAGTGTAAGCCAGACACAATTAAATGTTTTCCTTTATGAGAGTTGACATGGTCATGGTGTCTCTTCACAGCAGTAAAAACTTTAAGACAATGATCAAGGCAACTTATAAAAGAAAACATTTAATTGTGGGCTTGCTTACAGTTTCAAAGAATGAGTCCATTACCATAGGGGTGGATAGGCAGGCAGGCAGGCAAGCAGGCATGGAGCTGGATCACTAGCTCAGAACTCACATCAGGTCAGAAAGATGTAGGCAGAGACAGAGCAAGACTAAGCCTGGCATCAACTTTTGAAACCTAAAAGCCCTTGCCGAGGGACATACCTTCTCTAACAAGGCCATGTCTCCTAATACTTCCCAAACAGTTCCACCAACTGGGAACAAAATATTCAAGTACATGAGCTATGGGTCCATATTCATCCATACTCCTGTACCCTCCTGAACTTAAAACTTTGGAGTATGCTTCCTATTTCTTTTTATTCTATGATTCATAAGATGATAGATGTGCAAAGAAGAAAATTTATTCAAGGAACCTTCAATCGATGATTTTTAAAATGCACTCAGTTGCTCATCTGTGAACCACAGGTGTTACTGTTTCTTAGAGTATGTCAAGAAAGAACCCAAGGTTGTTATCAAAAAGATAAGTGGTCTATTATTTAAACTCATGGCCATGAAACCAAATTTCCAGAGAGAACAGATATACAAGTTAATATATCATATAATGTATAGGGAAATGTTTTGAGTTGGAAACAGAGTGTAGTGAAAAAGGCTTTATATAAAAGGATATAATTTTAAAAATGTAATATATATGCACATATATTTCATATATACCCAAGAATTAATAATTACTAATATTATTTTATTATGACCAGGAATGATCCAAGGATGACAGTTTTAGAAATGCAATTATTTGCATATCAATGCAAAAAGAAGGTCATATATTCATCCTCCTGACCACATCTTTTAAATCCCAGGTATTCACTTTAATACTGGAGATAAGTTTAGTAAAAAGCTTGGGTTCAGAGAGTTCAGTCATTTCACCCTGAGAGTATCCCATGCCTAATCAGAGAGTACCACATTAAATAGAAAGCACTTGTACTTGTGTTTGGAAAGACAGGAATAATGAAGGGAAATGCTCTTGGTTGTAAGATACAACTAAATGTCTGGGGATTGCTAGTATTAGAAACATATAGAGGGAATATTTACAACATAGAGATAAGTATTCTCATAATCAGCTGCTTATGGGAGAGATGAGACTAAACACAAAATCCTCAGTGCAGAACATGGAAATTTATGTGAATACTTTACTGTACATTAGAAGCATGGAGGGGTTTTCAAAGTGATATGCTTTTTATTTTCCTACACATATGTATACATTAATTAGTATGGGTATGTGCACACGCACACACATATGCACATGTGCACTCAAGCATGCACACACAAGCATACACAGAAATGCAAAAATATACCAGCAGAGTTTTGTCAGCTAAGTCTACAGCTAAGTCTATGCAAATGATTAACATATTATTATGTAGAAAGCACTTTGAAGGCACATGGCTCACCAACCTGCCTAAACTTTACCTTCTTCAAGAGTTCAGAAGTGATAGGCAGGTAGATCAATGGAATTGAATTGAAGACCCAGAAATGAACCCACGCACATATGGTCATGTGATTTTGACAAAAGAGCTAAAACCATCCAATGGAAAAAAAGACAGCATTTTCAACAAATGGTGCTGGTTCAGTTGGCAGTCGACATGTAGAAGAAGGCAAATTGATCCATTCCTATCTCCCTGCACAAAGCTCAAGTCCAAGTGGATCAAGGACCTCCACATAAAACCAGATACACCGAATCTAATAGAAGAGAAAGTGGGGAAAACTATTGAACACATGGGCACAGGGAAAAGTTCCTGAAGAGAACATCAATGGCTTATACTCTAAGATCAAGAATCGACAAATGGGACCTCATGAAATTGCAAAGCTTCTGTAAGTCAAAAGACACAGTCAATAGGACAAAACAGCAACCAACAGATTGGGAAAAGATCTTTAAAAATCCTACATCCTATAGAGGGCTAATATCCAATATATACAAGGAACTCAAGAAGTTAGACTCCAGAGAACTAAATAACCCTATCAAAGAATGGGGAACAGAGCTAAACAAAATTCTCAACTGAGGAAACTTGAAGGGCTGAGAAGCACCTAAAGAAATGTTCAACATCTTTAGTCATTAGGGAAATGCAAATCAAAAACAACCCTGAGATTCCACCTCACACCATTCAGAATGGCTAAGATCAAAAACTCAGTCGTCATCAGATGCTGTCAAGGATGAGGAGAAAGAGGAACACTCCTCCATTGCTGGTGGGATTGAAAGCTGGTACAACCACTCTGGAAATCAGTTTGGCTGACCCTCAGAAAAATGGACATAATACTACCTGAGTACCCAGCTGTACCACTCCTGGGCATATACCCAGAAGATGTTCCAACTTGTAATAAGGACACATGCTCCACCCTGTTCATAGCAGCCATATTTATAATAGCCAGAAGCTGGAAACAACCCAGATGTCCCTCAACAGAGTAATGGATTTACTTTTACACAATGTAAATGTAAATGGATTTACATTTACACAGTGGACTACTCCTCAGCTATTAAAAACAATACCTTCATGAAATTCGCAGTCAAATGGATGGAACTTGAAAATATCATCCTGAGTGAGGCAACTCAGTTACAAAAGAACAAACATGGTATGTACTCACTAATAAGTGTATATTAGTCCAAAAGTTCAGAATACCTAAGATTCAATTCACAGCAACCATTGAACAAGCGTGAGGTCCAGGATGGAGGAGTTGGAGAAGGGGCTGAAGGAGCTGAGGGAGTTTGCAGCCTCATGAAGGGAACAACAGTGTCAACTGGCCTGAGCCCCTGGTGTTCCAGACACTGGACCACCAACCAAAGAATACACATGGTGCTGGCCACATATGTGGCAGTGGAGGGCCTTGTTGGCCATCAGTGGGAGGAGGGGCCTTTGGACCTGAGGGTGTTAGATGTCCCAGTATAGGGGAATGCCTCCTTTAAGTTGCTAGGAGAACCCAAGAGGCTCACAAGATAATATAGGCTATTTCCTTTTCCCTCAGTTGCTTCCTAGAGCTCGAAGCTCAGACCTGTGTCCTAGTCAGGGTATCTATTCCTGCACAAAACGTCATGAGCAAGATGCAAGTTGGGGAGGAAATGGCTTATTCAGTTTACATGTCTACATTGATGTTAATCACCAAAGGAAGTCAGGACTGGAACTAAGCAGGTCAGGAAGCGGGAACTGATGCAGAGGCCATGGAGGGATGTTGCTTACTGGCTTGCTTCCCCTGGCTTGCTCAGCTTGCTCTCCTATAGAGCCCAAGACTACCAGTCCAGGGATGGCACCACACACAAGGGGCCCTCCTACCTTGATCACTAATTGAAAAAATGCCCCACAGCTGGATCTCATTGAGACATTTCCTCAAGGGAGGTTCCTTTGTCTGTGATAACTCCAGCCCGTGTCAAGTTCACACACAAAACTAGCCAGTACAATCTGTTTGCTGAGGCTCCACATACTGTAGACACAGGACTTGCAGTAGCAGAATTGGAACTGAAGTAGCAGTGCCTTCCCTGAGGACTGGCTCCTATATTATCTGAAGGCACTATGAAAACTGCCAAGGAGAACAGTGATCAAAAATCCTACCGAACATTAAAGCCTACAACTACAAAATCCAGCCTAACAAGCTGTCCCTGACAGTGTAGCAGCAGCACTTTCATTTTGTGAGTAACTGACAGCTGTTTAAATGGATTTAAGACTTGCTGAATAGTAGATAATTCACATCTGATACTATAAATCTAGCCAACTAACCCATACCCAACAGTCAAGGTACCCTAGAGAAGTACCTACTGTTGCCAATTTCTTATACTAGTTTAATGTCTATCTGTATTCTCAATGCTTATCCTTGCACCCACAAATAAGTTAGGCTCCCATCACTCATCACTCATCTCCCTTTTGCAGCAGATGGAAACCATCACAGTAATCCACAATTGGTCAAAATGCAGATAAATATGGACTGGAGGGATTTGCAACCTCAACTGACAGATCTATAATGTAACTGAAACACCGAAGACTCAAGGAACTTCGTGGAAGGCAGGTAGAAAGGTTAGAAGAGCCAGAGGAACAGGACATTTGCTGGGAAATCATGTCTTCTCTATTGGATAAGGAAGGTGTACCCATTAAACCTCAACAAGAGAGCCATCTAAATAAGATCAGCATTTGAAACACCAGTTGACATGCCAATGCAGATGGGAGAAATCTCCCAGAGCTCCACTACAGATGAGGACTCACAGGTAATCAATGGCTTCTGAGAGTAGTGAAATTGGTCTTCTCCTTGACAAGCCTCCTTGACAGGGTCAAGCCTCCTTGACAAGTTATCTAATCGCAAGTGCTCAACCCTGAACATGTATATAAAAGGTGTCATGAAAATGGACTTAGTTGGCTATATGTGTATATACAAACACACACAGACACACACACACACAGGCGAGCACGCATGACTGTGTGTGTGTGTGTGTGTGTGTGTGTGTGTGTCTGTGAGTGTATGTAACAGTAATAATTAGAGACTATGAACTTGAAAGGGCAGCATGGGAGGAATTAGAGCAGAGAACGCAATCTGGAAATGATTTAAACACATTAAACACATGCATTAAATTGTCAAAAACTTATGAGAGACAAAATTTTACCATAAATAAGAGAAGCTACCTAAAAGTCGATTTTAAAGATCCCAGTTGAGATAAAGAGCTAAATTAAAACAAAACAAGCAAACAAAAAAACAACCAACCAACCAACCAAACAAAAATTACCAATAGGAGCAAAAACAACTACAAGAAAAAAAAGAAAAGAAAGAAAGAAAAAGTGAAATGTGTTTAGCCCTTACTTAAATGATTATTGAAAGAATTAACTCCATATGCCTGACATTTTCACTCTCAATGAAAGGGTGACAGAGAGGTTTCAGCTTGGGTGCTGATTCTATTTGGCAGTCGCTTCTGGGATTACCATATTGACAGATTGCACAAGAGACCACTTGACATCAAAAGTAAGGTGTGTAGTAATGAATAACGCTACCTGCCATGGAAACAAATAGAAATGTGTTTATACTCATGCAGTAGCTTTTCTTCGCTGAAGATAGTTGAACTTTTATGTTGGGAAACTGTATCAACAAAAGTAATGTCTTCATTCTACTCTTCATGTGGATTCATTTTATTTGTCCTGGCACCCAGAACAATTACACATATTACAAATGGCCAATAACTTGTGTATACTTATGTTAATGCCTTCCTGTTAATACTTCATGGCAACCGTAGGCTTTCTACAAGCTCATATTCTGCTGAGAGAATCTCATACCCTTATTTCTGTCTCCACAAATGCAGGATTGAAAAAGACATCTTAAAGAGTAAAGATTTAAAATTGAACAAGGTAGAATTTATTTATTTATTTATTTATTTATTTACATTTCAAATGTTTTCCCTTATCCAGGTCTCCCCTTTGGAAATCTCCCTCCCCCAGCCTCTATTAGGGTGCTCCCACACCCACCCACCCACTTGTCCTCTCTTCCTAGCATTCCCCTACATTGGGGCATCTAACACCCAAGGGCCTCTCCTCCCACTGATGCCCAACAAGGCCCTCCTCTGCAACATATGCGGCCAGCACATGTATTCTTTGGTTGGTGGTGCAGTCTTCAGGAGATACAGGGGCTCAGGCCAGTTGACAGTGTTACTCCTTCCATGAGGCTACAAACCCCCTCAGTTCCTTCAGTCCATTCTCCAACTCCTCCATCTGGGACCGCATGTTCAGTCCAATGGTTGGCTGTGAATATCTGCCTCTGTATTTGAAAGGCTCTGGCTGAGCCTCTCAGGAGACAGCTTATCATGCTTCCATCAGCAAGCACTTCCCAGCATCCACAAAAATATCTGGGTTTGATGACTGTATGTGGGATGTATCCCCAGGTGAGGCAGTCTCTGCATGGAGATTCCTTCACTCTCTGCTCCACACTTTGTCTAGATATTTCCTCCTGTGAGTATTTTGTTCACCCTTCTAAGGAACACTGAAGCATCCACATTTTGGTCTTCCTTCTTAGGCTTCATATGGTATGTGAATTGAATCTTGGGTATTCAGAACTTTTAGACTAATATACACTTATTAGTGAGCACATACATCATTTGTTCTTCTGTGACTGAGTTTCCTCACTCATGATGATATTTTCAAGTTCCATCCATTTGCCTGCGAATTGCATGAAGTCATTGTTTTTAATAGCTGAGTAGTATTCCACTGTGTAAATGTACCACATTTTCTGTATCCATTCCTCTGTTGGGGGACATCTGGGTTGGTTCCAGCTTCTGGCTACTATAAATATGGCTTCTGTGAACATAGTAGAGCATGTGTCCTTATTACAGGTTGGAGCATCTTCTGGGTATATTACCAAGAGTGGTATAGCTGGGTCCTCAGGTAGTACTATGTCCAATTTTCTAAGGATCCACCAAACTGATTTCCAGAGTGGTTGTACCAGCTTGCAATCCCACCAGCAATGAAAGAACATTCATCTTTCTCCACATCATTGCCAGCATCTGCCTGAGTTTTTGATCTTAGCTATTCTGACTGGTGTGAGGTAGAATCTCAGGGTTGTTTTGATTTGCATTTTCTTAATGACTAAGAATGTTGAACATTTCTTTAGGTGCTTCTCATACCTTTGAGTTTCATCAGTTGAGAATTCTCTGCTTAGCTGTGTTCTCCATTTTTTGAATAGGGTTATTTGTTTCTCTGGAGTCTAACTTCTTGAGTTCCTTGTATATATTGGATATTAGCCCTCTACTGGATGTAGGATTGGTAAAGATCTTTTCCCAATCTGTTGGTTGCCATTTTGTCCTATTGACAGTGTCCTTTGCCTTACAGAAGCTTTGCAATTTTAAGAGGTCTTATTTGTTGATTCTTGATCTTAGAGTATAAGTCATTGTTGTTCTGTTCAGGAACTTTTCCCCTGTGCCCATGTGTCTGAGAGTTTTCCCAAATTTCTCTTCTATTAGATTCAGTGTATCTGGTTTTATGTGGAGGTCCTTGATTCACTTGGACTTGAGCTTTGTACAGGGAGATAGGAATGGATCAATTGCATTCTTCTACATGCTCTCTGCCAGTTGAACCAGCACCATTTGTTGAAAATGCTGTCTTTTTTCCACTGGATGGCATTAGCTCCTTTGTCAAAAATCAAGTGACTGTAGGTGTGTGGGTTCATTTCTGGGTCTTTGATTCTATTCCACTGATCTACATGCCTGTCACTGTACCAATTCCACGCAGTTTGTATAACTAAAGCTCTGTAGTACAGCTTGAGGTCAAGGATGCTGATTTCCCTAGAAGTTCTTTAATGTTGAGAATAGTTTTTGCTATCCTGTTTTTTTTTTTTTTTTAACACATTTGTATTAGTTAATGTCCTATTACTGTGATAAAATACCATGGCCCCAAACAGTATATGGAAGAAAAAGTTCATTATAGATTACTATTATAGCAGTATAGCCCATAATGAAGGCTAGGGATTGCAGAAGATGCCTGGAGCAGGAAGCTGGCTGATAACATCTTTTCTACATAGGATCCAGAAAGTGAACTGGAAGTTAGGCAAAACTACGAACACTCAAAGCCCTCTGCTAGTGGTGTAGTTCTTCCAGCAAGGCTCTTCTTTGTAAAGGTCCTCCACCTCTTCAAACAGCACTACCAATTGGTAACCAACTGTTCAAATGCATGAGCCTGTCCTGGACGTTGCTCATTCAAGTCACAACATCTCTGAAAAGCTACAGCATTGCCTGGCTATCTTGTCTAACATTTTAACATAATCTAAATGGAATTGTATACTTCCATATACAGTTATTTTTTGACACTTTATTTACATTTCAAATGTTTCCCCCTTTCCATATCTCCCCTTTGGAACATCCCTATTCCTTCCCCCATCCCCCTGCCTCTATGGGGTTATTCCCCCATCCCTCCGCCCATCAACTCTTATCTTCCCTGCTTGGCATTTTCTTATATTGGGGCATCTAACAACCTCAGGCCCAAGGCCCTCTCCTCCCCCTCATGGCTAACAAGACCCTCCTCTGCCACTTATGTGGCCAGCACCATGGGTCCCTCCAAGTGTATTCTTTGATTGGTGATCCAGTTTCGAAGGGCAGCAAGGGGTCAGGCCAGCTGACACTGTTGCTCCCTCCATGGGGCTGCAAACTCCTTCAGCTCCTTTAGACCCTTCTCCAACTCCTCCATCTAGGACCTCCCACTCCGCCCTTCTGTTGCTGTGAAGTGACTCTTGGGTATTCTGAACTTTTGTTCTAATAACCACTTATCAGTGAGTACATACCATGTTCATTCTTTTGTGACTGTGTTACCTCGCTCAGCATGATATTTTCAAGTTCCATCCATTTGCCTAAGAATTTCAAGAAGTCATTGTTTTTTAGAGCTGAGTAGTAGTCCATTGTGTAAATGTACTACATCTTCTGTATCCATTCCTCTGTTGAGGGACTTCTGAGTTGTTTCTAGTTTCTGGCTATTATAAATCTGTCTGCTATGAATATAGTAGACAATGTGTCTTTATTACATGTTGGAGCAACTTCTGGGTATATATGCCCAGGAGTGGAATAGCTGGCTCCTCAGGTAGTAGTATGTTCATTTTTCTGAGCGTTCACCAAACTGATTTCCAGAGAGGTTGTAGCAGCTTGCATTCTCACCAGAAATGGAGGAGTGTTCCTCTTTCTCCACATCCTGGCCAGCATCTGGTGTCACCTGAGTTTTTGATCTTAGCCATTCTGACTGGTGTGAGGTGGAATCTCAGGGTTGTTTTGATTTGCATTTCCCTAATGACTAAAGATGCTGAACATTTCTTTAGATGCTTCTCAGCCCTTCAAGTTTCCTCACTTGAGAATTCTCTGTTCATCTCTTTTTCCCATTTTTTGATAGGGTTATTTGTTTCTCTGGAGTCTAGTTTCTTGAGTTCTTTGTATATATTAGATATTAGATCTCTATCAGGCATAGGATTGGTAAAGATCTTCTCCCAATCTGTAGTTTACTGTTTTGTCCTATTTACAGTGTCCTTTGCCTTACAGAAGCTTTGTAATTTCATGAGGTCCCATTTATCAATTCTTGATCTTCGAGCATAAGCCATTGGTGTTCTGTTCAGGAACTTTTCCCTTGTGCCCATGTGTTCAAGACTTTTCCCAACTATTTCTTCTACTAGATTCAGTGTTTCTGGTTTTATGTGGAGGTCCTTGATCCACTTGGACTTGAGCTTTGTACAGATAGGAATGGATCAATTCTCAATCTTCTACATGTAGACAGCCAGTTGAACCAACACCATTTGTTGAAGATGCTGTCTTTTTTCCACTGGATGGTTTTAGCTCCTTTGTCAAAGATCAAGTGACCATTGGTGGGTGGGTTCATTTCTGGGTTTTCAATTCTATTCCATTGATCCACCTGACTGTCCCTGTACCAATACCATGTAGTTTTTATCACTACTGCTCTGTACTAAAGCTTGAGGTCAGGGAGGCTTATTCCCCCAGAAGTCCTTTTATTATTGAGAATAGTTTTTGCTATCCTGGGTTTTTTGTTATTCCATATGAATTAGAGAATTGCTCTTTCTAAGTCTATGAAGAATTGAGTTGGAATTTTATTGGGGATTGCATTGAATCTGTAAATTGCTTTTGGCAGGATGGCCATTTTTACTATATTAATCCTGCCAATCTATGAGCATGGGAGGTCTTTCCATCTTCTGAGGTCTTCTCTGATTTCTTTCTTCAGAGAGTTGAAGTTCTTGTTGTACATATATTTCACTTGTTTGGTTAAAGTCAAACCAAGATACTTTATATTGTTTGTGACTATTGTGAAGGGTGTGATTTCCCTATCTTCTTTCTTAGCCTGTTTATCCTTTGAGTATAGGAAGGCTACTGATTTCTTTGGGTTAATTTTATATTTGCCCACTTTGCTGAAGTTGTTTATTGGCTGTCAGTGTTCACTGGTGGAGTTTTTGGGGTCATTTATGTATATGATCACATCATCTGCATATACTAATATTTTGATTTGTTCTTTTCCAATTTGTATTCCTTTGATCTCCTTTTGTTGTCTAATTGCTCTAGCTAGAACTTCCAGTACTATATTGAATAGATAGGGAGAGAGAAGGCAGCCTTGTCTGGTCCCTGATTTTAGAGGGATTGCTTCAAGTTTCTCTCCATGTAGTTTGATGTTGGCTACTGGTTTGCTGTATATTGCTTTTTACTAAGTTTAGATATGGGCTTTGAATTCCTGATCTTCCAAGACTTTTATCATTAAGGGATGTTGAATTTTGTCAAATGCCTTTTCAGCATCATATGGAATGTTCATGTGTTTTTTTTTTCTTTGAGTTTGTTTATGTAGTGGATTACATTGATGTATTTTGGGGTATTGAGCCATCCCTGCTTCCCTAGGATGAAGCCTACTTAATCCTGGTGAATGATCCTTTTGGTGTGTTCTTGGATTTGGTTTGTTGAAATTTTATTAAGTAATTTTGCAAAGATATTCATAAGGGAAAGTGGTCTGAAATTCTCTTACTCTGTTGGGTCTTTGTGAGGTTATGGTATCAGTGTAACTGTGACTACATAGAATGAATTGGGTAGTTTTCCTTCTGTTTGCATTTTGTGGAATACTTTGAAGAGTATTGGTATTAGTTCTTCTTTGAAAGTCTGATAGAATTGTGCACTAAAACCATCCTGTCCTGGATTTTTGTTTGTTTGTTTGTTGTTTGTTTGTTTTTTTGGTTGAGAGACTTTTAATGACTGTTTCTATTTCTTTAGGGGTTATGGGAGAATTTAGATGGTTTAACTGATCCTGACTTAAATTTTGTATTTGATATCTGTCTAGAAAATTGTCCATTTCATCCAGATTTTCCAGTTTTGCTAAGTATAAGCTTTTATAGTAGGATCTGATGAGTTTTTTAATTTCCTCAGAATCTGTTGTTATATCTTCCTTTTTATTTCTGATTTTGTTAATTTGGATATTGTCTCTCTAGCCTCTGGTTAGTCTGGCTAAGGGTTTATCTATCCTGTTGATTTTCTCAAAGAACTAGCTCCTGGTTTTGTTGGTTCTTTGTATAGTTCTTTTTGTTTCTACTTGGTTGAGCTCAGCCCTGAGTTTGATTAATTTCTGCCTTCTACTCTTCTTGGGTGTATTAGCTTCTTTTTGTTATAGAGTGTACAGGGGAGCTGTTAAGCTCTTAGAGTATTCTCTCTCCAGTTTCTTTTTGGAGGCACTCAGAGCTATGAGTTTTCCTCTTAGCACTACTTTCACTGTGTCCCATAAGTTTAGGTATGTTGTACCTTCATTTTCATTAAATTCTAGGAAGTCTTTAATTTCTTTATTTATTTCTCCCTTGACCAGGTTATCACTGAGTAGTGCATTGTTTAGCTTCCAAGTATATGTGGGGTTTCTTTTGTTTGTGCTGCTATTGAAGGCCAGCCTTCATCCATTGTGATGTGATAGGAGGCATGGAATTATTTCAGTCTTCTTATATCCATTACGGTCTGTTTTGTGACCGATTATATGGCCAATTTTGGAGAAGGTACCATGAGGTGTTAACAACAAGGTATATTCTTTTGATTTAGGATGAAATGTTCTGTAGATATCTGTTAAGTCCATTTGGTCCATAACTTATTTTGTTTCACAGTGTCTCTGTTTAGTTTATGTCTCCATGGTCTGTCCATTGCTGAGAGTGGAGTGTTGAAGTCTCCCACTATTATTGTGTGAAGTGCAATGTGTTCTTTGAGTTTTATGAATGTGGGTGCTCTTGTATTTGGAGCATAGATGTTCAGAATTGAGTGTTCTTCTTGGTAGCTTTTTCCTTTGATGAGTATGAAGTGTCCTTCCTTATCTTTTTTGATGACTTTTGGTTGAAAATCAATCTTATCTGATATTAAAATGGCTACTCCAACTTGTATCTTGGGAACATTTGTTTGAAAAATTGTTTTCCAGCCCTTTACTCTTAAGTAATGTCTGTGACACTGAGGTGTGTTTGCTGTATGCAGCAAAGTGCTGGATCCTGTTTATGTATCCAGTCTGTTAATTTATGTCTTTTCATTGGGGAATTGAGTCCATTGATGTTAAAAATAATTAAAGAATAGTGATTGTTGCTTCCTGTTCTTTTTGTTGCTATTGCTGTGTTTGTGTGACTATATTCTTTTGGGTTTGTGGAAAGAAGTTTACTTTCTTGCTTTTTGTAGGGCATAGTTTCCCTCCTTGTATTGGCATTTTCTATCCGTTATCTTTTGTAGGGCTGGGTTTGTGGAAAGATATTGTGCAAATTTGGTTTTATCATGGAATATCTTGGTTTCACCATCTATGGTAATTGACAGTTTTGCTGGGTATAATAGCCTGGGCTGGCATTTGTGTTCTCTTAAGGTTTGTATGAGATTTGTCCAGAATCATCTAGCTTTCATAATCTCTGTTGAGAAGTCTGGTGTAATTCTGATAGGTCTGCCTTTATATGTTACTTGACATTTTTCCCTTACTGCTTTTCATATTCTTTCTTTGTTTTGTGCATTTGGTGTTTTGACTATTATGTGATTGGAGGAATTTCTTTTCTGATCTAATCTACTTGGAGTTCTATAGGCTTCTTGAATGTTTATGTTCATCTCTTTCTTTAGGTTAGGGAAGTTTTCTTCTATAGTTTTGCTGAAGATATTTACTGGCCCTTCAAGTTGGGAATCTTTGCTCTCTTATATACCTATTATCCTTAGGTTTGGTCTTCTCATTTCATCCTGGATTTCCTGGATGTTTGGGTTAGGAGCTTTTTGCATTTTGAATTTTCTTTGACTGTTGTGTCAATGTTTTCTATGCTATCTTCTGCACTTGAGATTTTCTCTTCTATCTCTTGTATTCTGTTGGTGATGCTTGCATCTGTGACTCCTGATCTCTTTCCTAGGTTTTCTATCTCCAAAGTTGTCTCCTTTTGTGATTTTTTTATTGTTTATATTTCAATTTTTAGATCCTGGATGCTTTTGTTCAATTTCTTCACTTGTTTGGTTGTGTTTTCCTGTAATTCTTTAAGGGATTTTTGAGTTTCTTCTTTAAGGGCTTCTAGCTGTTTAAGGAAGTTATTTAAGTCCTTCTTAAAGTCTTCTATCATCATCATGAAATGTGATTTTATATCTGAGTTTTCCTTTTCTGGTGTGTTGGGGTATCCAGGGCTCGCTATGGTGGGAGAACTGTGTTCTGATGATGTCAAGTAGCCTTGGATTCTGGTGCTTATGTTATGAAAATAGCACAGGGAGAAGGCTAGCATCCAGGGAGTGTTGATAAACCCATGAGTAGAGGTAAGATGGGCACCACTGCTCAGCGGGACCAGCCCAGAATCTGCAGGACACTGGGACAGAGGAACAGCCTAGGTCAGGAGTCTTCCAGTTTACACCTGAGGTCTGTGCCATGCAGCAGCTCCATACTTAAATAGTTCTGGGGAAGAACTACACTCTCAAGAGTGTGGACAAGCCTATAATCAGTGGTAAGGTCAGGACCTCTGCTCAGTGAGATCGGTCTAGAACCCTCAGGACACAGGGACTGAGGAGTGGCCTTCTGGCTTCCTTCTGAGGACATAGGGCTCCATACTCAGCGCCAGGAGAGAGCTGGTCTCTCAGGAGTGTGGACACACCTTTGAGCACAGGAAGACCACCACTTCTGTTCAAATTCCTCAATCAAGAGGGTCCCTTACAGAACCATCAGGACACAGGAACCAAGGAACAGATGGGGACAGGATCCTTCTGGTTTCTGTCTGCACCCCAGGGCTGTCCCTGTACCATAGCCTTCCAAACCTAAATTCCTCTCAGAGAGAGCTGGTCTCCAAGGAGTACTGACCAAAAGGCTTGCAGGAGGGACAAGCCACAGTCAGAAAGAGCAAGACCAACTAACACCAGAGATAACCAGATGGTGAAAGGCAAGGGCAAGAATATAAGGAACAGAAACCAAGGCAACTTGGCATCATCAGAACCCAGTTTGCCCACCACAGTGAGCCCTGGATACCACAACACACCAGAAAAGGAAGACTCCAATATAAAATCACATTTCATCATGATGATAGAAGACTTTAAGAAGGAAATAAATAACTCCCTTAAACAAATAAAAGAGAACACAGGTAAACAGCTAGAAGCCCTTAAAGAGGAAATATAGGAAAACACAATCAAACAGGCAAAGGAAATGAACAAAAGCATTCAGGATCTAAAAATGGAAATAGATACAATAAAGAAATCACAAAGGGAGACAACTCTGGAGATAGAAACCCTAGGGAAGAGATCAGGAGTCACAGATGCAAGCATCACCAACAGAATACAAGAGATAGAAGAGAGAATCTCAAGTGCAGAAGATAGCATAGAAAACATTGACACAACAAAGAAAATTCAAAATGCAAAAAGCTCCTAACCCAAATATCCAGGAAATCTAGGACAAAATGAGAAGACCAAATTTAAGAATAATAGGTATAGAAGAGAGTAAAGATTCCCAAATTAAAGGCTCAGTAATATCTTCAGCAAAATTATAGAAGAAAACTTCCCTAACCTAAAGAAAAAGATGAACATAAACATTCAAGAAGCCTATAGAACTCCAAGTAGATTAGATCAGAAAAGAAATTCCTCCCATCACATAATAGTCAAAACACCAAATCCACCAAACAAAGAAAGAATATGAAAAGCAGTAAGGGAAAAATGTGAAGTAGCATATAAAAGCATACCTATCAGAATTACACAAGAATTCTCACCAGAGACTACGAAACCTAGAAGATCCTGGACAGATCTCATACAGACCCAAAGAGAACACAGGTGCCAACCCAGTCAGCTATACCCAGCAAAACTGTCAATTACCATAGATGGTGAAACCAAGATATTCCATGATAAAACCAAATTTGCACAATATCTTTCCACAAACCCAGCCCTACAAAAGATAACATATAGAAAATGCTAATAGAAGGATGGAAACTACACCATAGAAAAAGCAAGAAATTAATCTTACAACATACCCAAAAGAAGATAGCCACACAAACATAAAAATAACATTGAAAATAACATGAAGCAACAATCACTATTCCTTAATATCTTTTAACATCAATGGACTCAATTCCCCAATAAAAAGACATTGACTAACAGACTGGATATATAAACATAACCCAGCATTTTGCTGCATACAGAAAACAGACCTCGGGGTTAAAGACAAACACTACCTCAGAGTAAAGGGTTGGAAATCAATTTTCCAGGCACATGGTCCCAAGAAACAGGCAGGAGTAGCCAGTCTAATAACAGATAAACCAGAAGTTATCAAAAAAGATAAGGTCACTTCATGCTCATCAAAGGAAAAATCTGCCAAGAAGAACTCTCAATTTTGAACATACATGCTTCAAATGTAAGGGTACCCATATTCATAAAAGAAACTTTACTGAAGCTCAAAGCACACATTGTACCCCACACAATAACAGTGGGAGGCTTCACCACTCTAAGCAATGAACAGCTCTTAGAAACACAAACTAAACAGAGACACAATGAAACTAACAGAAGTTATGGACCAAATTGATTTAACAGATATCTATAGAACATTTCATGCTAAATCAAAAGAATATACCTTCTCAGCACCTCATGGTACCTTCTCCAAAACTGACCATATAATTGGTCACAAAACAAATCTCCACAGATATAAGAAGGTTGAAATAATCCCATGCCTCCTATCAGATCACTATGCAATAAAGCTGGTCTTCAATGGCAAAAACAACAACAGAAAGCCCACATACACATGGAAGCTGAACAACGCTCTACTCAATGATAACTTGGTCAAGGAAGAAATAAAAAAAAAAAATCAAATCAAATACTTCGTAGAATATAATCAAAATGAAAGTACAGCATTCCCTAACATATGGGACACAAGGAAAGCAGTGTTAAGAGAAAAACTCATAGCTCTGTGTGCTTCCAAAAAGAAACTGGAGAGAACATACACTAGCAGATTAACAGCACACCTGAAAGCTCTAGAATAAAAAGAAGCTAATAAACAAAAGAGGAGTAGAAGGCAAGAAATAATCAAAATCAGGGCTGAAATCAACCAAGTAGAAACAAAAGGAACTATACAAAGCATCAACAAAACCAGGAGCTGGTTCTTTGAGAAAATCAACAAGACAGATAAACCCTTAACAAAACTAACCAGAGAACACACAGACAGTATCCAAATTAACAAAATCAGAATTGAAAAGGGAGATATAACAACAGGATCTGACAAAATTCAGAAAATCATCAGATCCTACTACAAAAGCCTATACTCAACAAAATTGGAAAATCTGGATGAAATGGACAATTTTCTAGACAGATACCAAATACCAAAATTAAGTCAGGATCAGATAAACCATCTAAACAGTCCCATAACCCCTAAAGAAACAGAAGTAGTCATTAAAAATCTCTCAACCAAAATAAGCCCATGACCAGATGGGTTTAGTGCAGAATTCTATGGACCTTCAATGAAGACCTAATACCAATACTCTTCAAACTATTCCACAAAATAGAAACAGAAGGAACACTACCTAATTCATTCTATGAGGCCACAGTTACACTAATACCAAAACCACACAAGGACCCAAAAATGAAAGAAAATTACAGACCAATTTGTCTTATGAATATCGATGCAAAAATACTCAATAAAGTTCTCAAAAACGGAATCTAAGAACACATTAAAATGATCATTCATTACGATCACATAGGCTACATCCCAGGGATGTAGGAATGGTTAAATACCCTGAAAGCCATCAATGTAATTCACTACATAAACGAACTCAAAGAAAAAAAAAAAACTCATGGTCATTTCACTAGATGCTGAAAAAGTACTTGACAAAATTCAACATTCCTTCATTATAAAAATCTTTGAAAGATCAGGAATTCTAGTACAATACCTAAACATGCTAAAAGCAATATACATCAAACCTGTAGCCAACATCAAACTAAATGGAGAGAAACTTGAAGCATTCCCACTAACATCACGGACTAGGCAAAGCTTCCCACTCTCTCCGTATCTATTCAATATCGTACTTGAAGTTCTAGCTAGAGCAATTAGAGAACAAAAGGTGGTCAAAGGGATACAAATTGGAAAGGAAGAAATCAAAATACCACTATTTGCAGATGATATGATCTTATACTTAAGTGATCCAAAACACTCTACCAGAGAACTGCCACAGCTGATAAACAACTTCAGCAAAGTGGCTGGATATAAAATTAACTCAAGCAAATTAACCCAAAGAAATCAGTAGCCTTCCTATACTCGAAGGATAAACAGGCTGAGAAAGAAATTATGGAAATGACTCCCTTCACAATAGTCACAAACAATATAAAGTACCTTGTTGTGACTCTAACCAAATAAGTAAAAGATCTGTATAACATGAACTCCATGTCTTCGAAGAAAGAAACCGAAAAAGACCTCAGAAGATGGAAAGATCTCTCATGCTCATCTATTGGCAAGATTAATATAGTAAAAATGACCATCTTGCTAAAAGCTACAGATTCAATGCAATCCCAAAAATGCAAAATTCCAACTCAATTCTTTATAGATTTAGAAAGAGCAATTCTCAAATTCTTAAGAATAACAAAAACCCCAAGAGATTGAAAACTATTCTCAATAATAAAAGAACTTCTGGGGCAATCAGCATCTCTGACCTTAAGCTGTACTACAGAGCAGTAGTGATAAAAACTACATAGTATTGGTACAGTGACAGGCAGGTAGATCAATGGAATAGAATTGAAAACGCAGAAATGAACCCACTCACCAATGGTCACTTATCTTTGACAAAGGAGCTACAACCATCCAGTGGTAAAAAGACAGCATTTTCAACAAATGATGCTGGTTCAACTGGCAGTGAGCATGTAGATGATTGCGAATTGATCTGTTATCACCCTGTATAAAGCTCAAATCCAAGTGGATCAAGGACCTCTAAATAAAACCAGATCCACTGAATCGAATAGAAGAGAAAGTGGGGAAAAGTCTCAAATACATGGGTACAAGGGAAAAGTTCCTGAACAGAACACCAATGGCTTATACTCTACGACCAAGAATCGACAAATGGGACCTCATGAAATTGTAAAGCTTCTGTAAGGCAAAGGACACTGTCAATAGGACAAAATGGCGACCAACAGATTGGGAAAAGATCTTTACCAATCCTATGTCTGATAGAGGGCTAATATCCAATGTATACAAAGAACTCAAGAAGTTAAATTCTAGAGAACCAAATAACCCTATCAAAAAACGGGGAACAGAGCTCAACAGAAAATTCTCAACTGAGGAAACTTGAAGGGCTAAGAAGCAGCTAAAGAAACGTTCAACATCCTTACTCATAAGGGAAATGCAAGTCAAAACAACCCTGAGATTCTACCTCACACCAGTCAGAATGGCTAAGATCAAAAACTCAGGTGACAGCAGATGCTGGCAAGGATGTGGAAAAAGAGGAATACTCCTTTATTGTTGGTGGGATTGCAAGCTGCTACAACCATTCTGGAAATCAGTTTTGCAGACCCTCAGATAAATGGACATAATTCTAGCTGAGTACCCAGCTATACCACTCCTGGGCATAAACCCAGAAGATGTTCAAACATGTAATAAGGACACATGCTCCACTATGTTCATAGCAGCCATATTTATAACATTCGGAAGCTTGAAACAACCCAGATGTCTCTTAACAGATGAATAGATGGTACATTTACACAATGGACTACTACGCAGCTTTTAAAAGTAATGACTTCATGAAATTCGCAGGCAAATAGGTGGAACTTGAAAATATCATCCTCAGTGAGGTAACTCAGTCACAAAGAATGAACACTGCATGTCCTCACTGATAAGCGGATATTAGTCCAAAATTCGGAACGCTAATCATTCAATTCATAGCAACTGTTGGACTGAATGTGGTGTCCCAGATGGCGGAGTTGGAGAAAAGACTGAAGGAACTGAGGGATTTTGCAGCCCCATGGGGAGGGAGCAACAGTATCATCTGGATAGGCCCCTCAGTGCTCCCAGTGACTAGACCAAAGAATGCATATGGAGGGGCCCATGGTGCTGGCCACATATTTGGGTAAGGAGGGCCTTGTTGACCATCAGTGGGAGGAGAGGCCCTTGGGTCTGAGAGTGTGTGGGAACAAACCTGGCATGGTGGAATGAAGTCCCAGGTGTCTATTCTGGGGTGCTGTGGCTCTGGGCATGATTGCAGACATGCAGAAAGTGACTGTTTCTTCCCACACAGTCAGATGGGCATGTCAAGGCTGTGGGAAGCCTCTGTGGGCCCTGTCTGTGGTTGAGGGAGGAAGCCATTCCAGGGAGATGTGCAACAGCTGTCTCTGTAGGTTCTCTAGCCCGGGGCACCACAGTTGCAGCAGGGTGCGGCACTCAGGTTAGCTGGAGTGCAGCTGGGGTTCCCGCCTGGACTGGGTCTCTGTGGCTTTGGGTGCAGTGCTAGCTGCTTAGGCTTGGGTAAACAGGTACTGTCTGGGAGCACTGGGATTCCCTCAGTGAGAGGTTAGCTTCTGCACATTAATCGAGGGCAGAATCCCTTACTTCCCATGGCGGGTCCAGATGAAGAGACAGTCCATAATTCTAAGACATTTTATTTCATCATGTGGAGAGTGGCATGAATGGACTTGTACCCCTGTCCTTCTCTCAGAGGGGCGGCAGAAATAGTAACTGGGAAGGGGCATGGCTAAACCTCTAGGTGTCTCATTAACAGGGGGATGGCTTGGGGCTTTGTGGCCACGCTTCTACCTGGGGCATGGTCACACCTCTACCTGAGGGGGGTTGGTATGTGACTGTGACTGGAGCCAAAAGCCTCGCTGGAGGCTTGGCATAATGTTTCCTGTTTCTTGCAGATTCCAATGGGTCTCCCAGAGTTTTAAGCCTGTGCTCAACTGGGTGCCAGACTGCCTGCACAGATCACTGCCCCACAAGAGTGTTAGATGCCCCAGTATAGTGGAATGGAAGGGAGGGAAGATGGGAGTGGGTGGGTGGGGGAAATACCCTCATAGAGGCAGGGGAGGGAGATGGAATAGGGGCTTTCCAAAGAGTAGACCTGGAAAGGGGAAAACATTTGAAATGTAAATAAAGTATTAAATATAAATAAAAGAATGTAATAAACAAGTCAGTCTTTCAAGCAGAAAATGTAGATGCCAAATAAATGCTTGGTAATGATCCATTAGTCTAGACTATTTTGGGGTCTAATTTTAAACATTTCTCAGGAAGATGCAGTTGTGACCCTAATATGTTCTTTCTAGCCAGCAAGAAGTTCACTTTTTTTTTAGGGCATTATACTACTCTGTGAAGCAAGCCAGGAGAAAGATGCTTTGGAAAGAACATGCACACGCAGCTCATCACTGAATATTTTTAAAGGAAAATGGGTCTGGTCTGAAATTCCCACTTAAATGTGAGCAATAACAGCTGAGGAATCAAGGAAGCACTTGACATATATAAGGAGAGCTGTGGCATCTCTTACTTATCAGGGACCAGAATTCCAAACATTGTTTCTAAAAAAATTAGAAATGAGAGCATTGGAAACAAACAAATATAAATGTCAAAATTATAATCATTAGTAGACATTAAACAAGTCAAATAGTAAATCTGGATTGCCAAAGGATCTGAGACTGTCATGCAAAATATCAATTGTACAAGAGAGGCTTCAAGATCCAGAGACAAAAACTGTCTCTGGATTAGTGATCTAGAAAATTGCTTCTTCCCAGAAGTCATGAAGACAACAGTGCGTGGTATCATTTCCATTTTGGACCACGGATCATTCATAATCACAATAGACTGCTAAGACAAATACTGAGCATCTTCCCAACTGATAATTTACATGGGAAAGTGAAGAGTGGTAGAGACTTTAAAAGTTTGAATTATGTGGCATGGGAAGGTGTTTAACTTCTGTTGATATCATTGGTTAATTGGAAGACAGAATGATTCCACTTTATCTTTCTTAGGGTTATAAACTGGAAAACTCTAAGTGTATGCTAACATTCTGATGAATTGCTCTGAACTGCCTCCTTCATTAATACAATTAGATTTAGCTTGAATTCAGCTTTATTTTAGATATTGCCAAGTCATTCCCTCTTTAGGTTGGAAATCCTCTCAGAGGACGAGAGAAATTCAGAGTCTGCCTATATTGATAATTTCTATCTCTTCTTCCCAAATGCTTGTAGATAGCCTTTGCTTTTCTCTGCTCCTACAGATACATCAAATGATAGAAAAATGCTAGGATTAGAACAAACTGCTAGCGCTAAATCATAATTATTGCAAAAAATACACCTCAAAACAACAACAACAAAATAGTCTAGCATCAAAAATATATAACACATATTTGTATAGAGATACATTATGTGCCCGTGCATTACAGGTGATCACAGTCATTGTGATTGTGTAATGTCACCATTCCTTCAGTGCCTTAGGATGTCACTATTCCTTAAGCGTCTCACCGATATCTACTGGCTGTGAACAACCAGGATGCTATTCCTTAAACTTTTAGACCTTTGTTTATCATTCTCACTTGTCCTCCTATTTACTGCATTGTTATGAAAGTCAAATAGATATCTTAGCACTATATAAGTGAACATTTAAGTTTAAACGTAAGCTGGATCTGGGAGGAGTTGAGGTTCAGACCAACATCAGACTCTGTGTGTAAAAAAAAAAAAAACAAACCTATTTTCAATAAAATATTAAAAACTGTAAAAGTACATTTATATATCACCAATAACAGAGGTGTAAGAAAGTTATTATGTAAATATGCAGCTACTTGTGTACACCCAAACAAAGTGGAGCCAGAAAATTGAGGAAGGGCATATGTTCTCATGCTTATATGCCTAGGATAAGAACTATTCAAAGAGACTTGGAGAAGGGACTGAAGGAGATGAGGGAGTTTGTAGCCCCAGAGAGGGAGCAACAGTGTCAACTGGCCTGACCCCTCCATACTCTCAGAGAATGGATCACCAACCAACGAATATACATGGAGGGACCCATGCTGCTGGTCACATATGCGGCAGAGGAGGGTCTTGTTAGCCATCAGGGGGAGAAGAAGCACTTGGACCTGAGGGTGTTAGATCCCCCAGTATAGGAGAATGCCAAGGAGGGAAGATGAGAGTGGGTGGGTGGGCAGGGGAATACCCCCATAGTGGCAGGAGGGAGGGAATGGGGAGGTTCCAAAGGGGAGATCTGGAAAAGGGGAAATATTTGAAATGTAAATAAAGTATGAGAAATAAAATAAAATTAAAGAAAAAAAGAAATATTCAAAGTCTTTGCAGGTCTTTCATCATGCATAGTGTTCATAGCAAGAACTTTCTTCAATGACAAGGACTGCTGGCTAGATGTAGAAAAATTTCTCCCATTTGCAAACTAACATCATCTTGTAGGATACTCCCACATAATCAGTGTTTTAATTTCATATCTGTAATCATTTTATTTATTTATTTATTATTTTTTCAAATTCAAACATGATTTATTTTCAGGGTCCCACTCTTCCAGAATGTTTTGTACAACTCTCTAATTGCGCATCCTGTACACAATCCTGAATGAGTGTACTGACTGAATTCTCATAAAAACCTAAGCTGGACTAGTGAGAAAATTAAATTATTTTTGTTGGACGATTTAAGGTAAAGGACACAGGTGCCCTGCATAAGATACACAGGTGTGAAGGTAAAATTCATAAGGTGAAGACTTTGGTGACAGCAGACAGCCTTTTCTTATGCTCTTAACTCTCTTCTCTGATTCATCTGGCAGTGATATTTAGTTTCATGCATTCATAGTTCATAAGATACTCTACCATCACGAGTTCATGATATCTCTGTGAGTGGACTAAAATACATTTCTTTCATATTTCCAGAAATACTTTGGATAAAAATTAGGTAAGCTTGGATAGCTTCATACTGCTAATCAGAATGAATGAAACACTTATTTGTCTTAGAATATTTAACAGAAATGTGGATTTATTTTTCTGGAGAGAGCAATTTAAGACTTGAGTGGAAGACAACCATGACAATAAGGGCTGGAAAACAATTTTCCAAGCAAATGGTCCTAAGAAACATGCAGGAGTAGCCAGTCTAATATCAAATAAAATCAACTTTCAACCAAAAGTCATCAAAAAAGATAAGGAAGGACACTTCATCCTCATCAAAGGAAAAAAATGTACCAAGAAGAACTCTCAATTCTGAACATACATACTTCAAATGTAAGGGTACCCACATTCATAAAAGAAACTTTACTGAAGCTCAAAGCACACATTGCACCTCACACAATAATAGTGGGAGACTTCAACACCCCACTCTCAGCAATGGACAGATCTTGGAAACACAAACTGAACATAGATGCAGTGAAACTAACAGAAGTTATGGACCAAATGGATTTAGCACATATCTACAGAACATTCCATCCTAAATCAAAAGAATATACCTTCTTCTCAGCACCTCATGGTACCTTCTCCAAAATTGACCATATAATTGGTCACAAAATAAATCTCCACAGATATAAGAAGATTGAAATAATCCCATGCCTCCTATTAGATCACTATTGATTAAAGCTGGTCATCAATGGCAACAAAAACAACAGAAAGCTCACTGAATAATGCTCTCTCTACTCATGATAACTTGGTCAAGGATGAAATAGAGAAAGAAATTAAAGCCTTCCCAGAATTTAATGAAAATGAAAGTACAACATACCCAAACTTAAGGGAAACAAGGAAAACAGTGTTAAGAGGAAAACTCATAGCTTTGTGTGCCTCCCAAAAGAAGCTGGAGAGATCATACACTGGCAGATTAACAGCACACCTAAAGCTCTAGAACAAAAAGAAGCTAATAAACAAAAGAGGAGTAGAAGGCAAGAAATAATCAAAATCAGGGCTGAAATCAACCAAGTAGAAACAAAAGGAACTATACAAAGCATCAACAAAACCAGGAACCGGTTCTTTGAGAAAATCAACAAGATAGATAAACCCTTAGCAAGAATAACCAGAGGACAGGGAGACAGTATCCAAATTAACAAAATCAGAAATGAAAAGGGAGATATAACAACAGAATCTGAGGAAATTAAAAAACAAAACATCAGATCCTACTACAAAAGCCTCTACTCAACAAAATTGGAAAATCTGGATGAAATGGACAATTTTCTAGACAGATACCTAATACCAAAGTTAAGTCAGGGTCAGATAAACCTTCTAAGCAGTCCCATAACCCCTAAAGAAATAGAAGCAGTCATTAAAATTCTCCCAACTAAAGAAAACCCAAGACCAGATGGGTTTAGTGCAGAATTCTATAGGACCTTCAAATAAGACCTAACTTCAAACTATTCCACAAAATAGAAACAAAAGGAACACTACCTAATTCATTCTATGAGGCCACAGTTACACTGATACCAAAACTTCACAAAGACCCAACAAAGAAAGAAAACTTCAGATCAATTTCTCTTATGGATATTTATGCAGAAATACTCAGTAAAATTCTCGCAAATGGAATCCAAGAATACATCAAAACAATCATTCATCATGATCAAGTAGGCTTCATCCCAAGGATGTAGGGATGGTTCAATACTCTGAAAGCCATCAATGTAATTCACTACATAAACAAACTCTCAGAAGAAAACCACATGGTTATTTCATTAGATCCTGAAAGGGCATTTGACAAAATTCAACATCCCTTCATGATAAAAGTCTTGGAAAAATCAGGAATTCAAGGGTCATACCTAAACATGCTAAAAGCCATATCAGCACATCAGAAGCCAATATCAAAATAAACGGAGAGAAACTTGAAGCATTCCCACTAAAATCAGGGACTAGATAAGTCCACTTTCTCCCTATCTGTTCAATATAGTACTTGTAGTTCTAGCTGGAGTAATTAGACTACAAAAGGAGGTCAAAGGGATACAAATTGGAAAGGAAAAATTCAAAATATCACTATTTGCAGATGATATGATCATATACTTAAGTGATCCAAAAAACTCCACCAGAGAACTGCTACTGCTCATAAACACCTCCAGCAATGTGGCCAGATACAAAAATAACTCAAGCAAATCAGTAGCCTTCCTATACTCGAAGGATAAACAGGCTGAGAAAGAAATTAGGGAAATGACAACCTTCACAATTGTCACAAACATTATAAAGTACCTTGGTATGACTCTAACCAAACAAGTGAAAGATCTGTATGACAAGTACTTCATGTCTCTGAAGAAAGAAATCGAAGAAGACCTCAGAAGATGGAAAGATCTCTCATGCTCATGGATTGGCAGGATTAATATAGTTAAAGTGGCCATCCTGCTGAAAGCAATCTACAGATTCAGTGCAATTCCCATCAAAATCCCAACTCAACTCTTCATAGACTTAGAAAGAGCAATTCTCAAGTTCACTTGGAATAACAAAAACCCAGGAGAGCAAAAACTATTCTCAACAATAAAAGAACTTCTGGGGGAATAAGCCTCTTTGACCTCAAGCTGTACTACAGAGCAGTAGTGATAAAAACTGCATGGTATTGGTACAGTGACAGACAGGTAGATCAATGGAAAAGAATTGAAGACCCAGAAATGAACCCACACACCTGTGGTCACTTGAACTTTGACAAATGAGCTAAAACCATCCAGTGGAAAAAAGATACCATCTTCAACAAATTGTGCTGGATCAACTGGCTGTCTTCATGAAGAAGATTGCGAATTGATCCGTTCTTATCACCCTGTACAAAGCTCAAGTCCAAGTGGATCAAGGATCCCCAAATAAAACCAGATACACTGAATCTAATAGAAGAGAAAGTGGGGGAAACTCTCGAACACATGGGCCCAGGGGAAAAGTTCCTGAACAGGACACAAATGGCTTATGCTCTAAGACCAAGAATCGATAAATGGGACCTCATGAAATTACAAAGCTTCTGTAAGGCAAAGGACACCTTTAATAAGACAAAATGGAAACCAACAGATTGGGAAAAGATTTTTACCAATTCTACATCCAATAGAGGGCTAATATCTAAAATATTCAAAGAACTCAAGAAGTTAGACTCAGTAGAACCAAATAACCCTATCAAAAAATAGGGAACAGAACTAACCAGACAACTTTCTTTTTTTCTACTTTATTTACATTTCAAATGTTTTCCCCTTTCCAGATCTCCCCTTTAGAACCTCCCTATTCCTTTCCCCCTCCCCTGCCTTTATTGGGGTATTCCCCCACCCACCTACCCACCCAATCTCATCTTCCCTCCTTGGCATTCTCCTATACTGGGGGATCTAATACCCTCAGGTGCAAGGGCCTCACCTCCCCCTGATGTCTAACAAGACCCTCCTCTGCCACATATGTGGCCAGCACCATGGGTCCCTCCATGTGTATTCTTTGGTTGGTGGATCAGACTCCAGGAGTATCAGGGGTTCAGGCCAGTTGCCACTGTTGCTGCCTTTCTGGGGATGCAAACTCCCTCAGCTCCTTCAGTCCCTTCTCCACGTCCTCCATCTGGGACCTCCTACTCTGCCCTACTGTTGTTGTGAAGTGACTCTTGGGTATTTCGAACTCTTGGGCTAATAACCACTTAACGAATGCTTCTCGGCCATTCGAGTTTCCTCAGTTGAGAATTCTCTGTTTAGCTCACTTCCCCATTTTTTGATATGGTTATTTGGATCTCTGGAGTCTAGCTTCTTGAGTTCTTTGTATACATTGGATATTAACCCTCTATTGGACATAGGATTGGTAAAGATCTTTTCCCAATCTGTAGGTTGCCGTTTGGTCCTGTTGACCACTTTCAACTAAGAAAACTCGAATAGCTGAGAAGCACCTAAAGAAATGTTCAACATCCTTAGTCATCAGGGAAATGCAAATCAAAACACCCCTAAGATTCCACTTCACACCAGTCAGATGGTAAGATCAAAAACTCAGGTGACACCAGATGCTGGCAAGGATGTGGAAAAATCGGTACATTCTTCCATTCCTGGTGGGATTGCAAGCTGCTACAACCACTCTGGAAATCAGTTTGTTGGACCCTCAGAAAATTGGACATAATACTTCCTGAGGACCCAGCTATACAACTCCTGGGCATATACCCAGAAGATGCTCCAACATGTAATAAGGACACATTCTCCACTATGTTCATAGCAGCTATATTTATAATAGCCAGAAGCTGGAAACAACCCAGATGTTTCTCACCAGAGGAACGGTTACAGAAATTGTGGTATATTTCCACAGTGGAATACTACTCAGCTATTAAAAACAATGACTTCATGAGATTCACAAGCAAGAGGATGGAACTTGAAAATATCATCCTGAGTGAGGTAACTCAGTCACAAAAGAATGAACACGGTATGTACTCACTGATAAGTGGATATTAGCCTAAACGTTTGGAACACCCATGATTCAATTCACTGCAACTGTTGGACTGAGTGTGGGTTCCCAGTTGGAGAAGTTGGAGAAGGAACTGAAGGAACTGAGGGAGTTTGCAACCCATGTGGTGGGTGCAACAGTGTCAACTGGTCAGGCCCCCTGGTGCTCCCAGAGCCTTGATCACCAACCAAAGAATGCATACGGAGTGACTCATGGTGCTGGCCATGTATGTGGCAGTGGAGGGCCTTGTTGACCAACAGTGGGGGGAGAGGCCTTTGGGTGTGTGAGTGTTAAATTCCCCAGTATAGGAGAATGTCAGGGAGTGAAGATGGGAGTGGGTGGGTGGGTGGGGGAATACCCTCATAGAGGCAGGGATGGGGGTAAGGGATATGGGGTCTCCAAAGAGGAGATCTGGAAAGGGGAAAACATTTGAAATGTAAATAATGCATTAAATTAAAAAAAGAGAGAAGAAAAATAAGATAAAATGTATGCCACATGAATTTCCATTAAGTCTCAAGGGTGAAAGTGTAAATTTCTCACGAGAATTTCCGTTTAGCATTTTATTCCCTTTATAACAGGTTTCATGGCACAGGGATGAAAACAACAGAAAACGTTCCAGTGAGACCCGCTTACAGTCTGCCTTCATAGAGCTGTGCTCTGTACCAGAATTGTAACCAGAGTGGAAAAGAAGCCATTTTATGTTCCCTCACTCTTGCTTTGCTACTCCTAAAGGAGGTGTGTGAAGGGATCTAGATATTATCCATCTGCTTGAACTCACACATTTCTTGCTAGAATACCAAAGAATGTTATGCTGATGTCATCCGTCATCCCCTCTTAGCAATTTTGTACATTATTTCTTCCTCCCCTCCTACCTACAATATTTTCATGAGGCTCCGTTTGGTGAAATCATTTTATTTTTAAAACCCTTGGTTCCCTTTGCCTTTCTGAACACATTCATAAGATAAGAGCATCCGTATCGCAGATCTTCTCTTATTCTGGAATAAACTCATTATTTCTGTAGAATTTCCCCCTTTGGCAATTAGGTTGATTGAAGATAAATTGCTAGACCCAGTCTCATCACATGTTAACTTAGGGAGGACTTTTTGTCTTTCTGATTTCTATTCTATCTTGCTATTCACTCAAATGTGAAAGGTGACTGTTCTTATAGGATTGTATCTGTTTCATACCTCTTTCTGTGAGTTTTGCTCATGTGTGTTACTCTGAACATATTTACTTGTTTATTTGTTCATTTGATAGTATTTATATAAATGAAAGAAAGGTAGTTTCATTTAAAATTCTCCATTAATAATTAACATTACTTAAATGGAATGTAATTTTCACAAAAGGAAGCAAACACAATATTATAATTTCAAATACAACAGTATCATAGTTTTTAAGTTTTATTTCTCTTATATGTATGGGATGTTTTACTTGTATGTATGTCTATGTACCATGTGAATGTCTGCTAATAAATATGAAGTTCAAAAGAGGTTGTCATATTGTTTGAAACTAGATTTACAGAGGATTGTGAGCAGTCATGTGGTACTGGGAATCGAACCTGGAACTTCTGGAAGAATAGCTACTGCTTTTGACAAGGAGTCATCTCTCCAGCCATGTATTACATTTTTGACAGGTATTTAGTTGACAATCTAAAGTAACTTCTCTTACATTTTAATTTTGTCAGATTGCATGAGATTTATCACCAGATTGTATCTATCAAATTTTTATTTTATTTTTAACAGAATCATTAAATTGTGTTAGTAGATTTTATCATTGGACAGAACATTTACATAAGTGTTTCAAGCAGTTTCTATCTGACCATGGTGTTTCTTTATAAGCAAGCACAGTCACTGGGGTTCTACTGTTAATATATTGGTTCATAAAGAACTATTCAACATTGTTTCATTTGGGGTGATTTTTTCCCCTAAATAGCATTAATCTTACCCATGATGGTGAGACATCTGACTGTGGTGTAAATGCTATCAGTGAGTAGGCCATGATGCATGCTTTGAGCAGACTTTGTAGTTCCTCTTAGAAGAGCTAGTTTGTGCCTTTGCATATCTCATAATGTCTGTAAATAGTTATGGTTTGAGATATTCCCAAAACTCCTTTTAGAAGAGCTAGTCTGTGCCTTTGCATACCTCATAATGCCTATGGATATTTGTGATTAGAGATATTTCCAAGATAGCAGAATGATTGGTTTAACAACTTAGTTAATTGTATAATATGAATGAATACCTTGCAGAAACGCTCTTAAAAATGTATAATTACTACAGCTTTCCAATGTCAAATAGTGAACATTGACATGCTCTAAATTAGTTAATACACAAAACATTTTTCAATTGAATATTTTACTTCTCTTCTGTTATAATACTTCAAGAAGCCAGAACCTACCTAAAGCTTCTGAGTCAATTCTCCACTTTTTTTTTATTTGACCTCTGAGTATTGAAAAAAGTTTTAGCAACATTTGCTAAGAGATGCTGCTTTTTTTGCTTAAAAATGAGGTGCCAGTAAGACATACTTCTCTCATCTCTCCAAAATAGTAATTATTAAACAGTTATCTAAACCCATCATTGCTATTGGCCTATATAATATTAAACATCTAGCTTTATTTTGGGAGGCTTGGATGTATATAATGGCAACCTAAGACTCTGACAGTCTTTTTCAAAGCACACTAATTGTTAAAACACTCCAGCAAAAACTTGCCTTTGCTCTTCCTTGGATTCCTATAGCCTGAAGTTATGCAAAATCAATAAATCAATAATAAAAACCTCCTCAGGTTTCCTTCTCTCTCTTCACGTTTTGAATGATTTCATTTTTATAGAAAGACAGTAGCATGCTCACCAAGTTCATGCTGACTTTAGTACTGTGAAAAATCTGTGCTTGTATATCAAATACCCTGCTAGCCTTTATGGATTTACACTACCAGCAAGCTTTCTATAAAATTCATAACTATGACTAGGCACAATCATCAACACTGGAAAGACTTTGGTGAAATAAGACCCATACCTATGAGAACGTTCCTCTGTTTCTAAACTTGAAAAATGCTAGCAATTTTTCTTCTTGATTAGTTAAGAGTTTATCTAAATATGTGTTTTATTTCCTTAACTCCCTTTGCTATCTACCCATCTATCTTATATTTATGCATCTATCTATACATATACTATCCATACACCTGTATATATTGACACTACATTAAATGAATAGTCGACTAAACTGTGGAGGGAAGATTGTCATTATATCAGTCTTAGTTTTTAATTGGATTTATGCAATTCACTCTGGCCATAGTAAAATTCGTTCATATAATGTCCATAATACATGGTTTTTTTTCCATCATTTAAATCTTTACATATGATCTTTCCCAACTAATTTATACTGATTTTTATTTTTCTCATTGTTAAAGCAAAGTTCCAAATACTCATTTAAATATTCAAACTTAAATATTTCTACTTTTAGAAGAGACTCTCTGGTGACTTAATAAGGAATATTAGTTGATGCAGCAACTTATATATAATATAATATCTAATTTCTTTCATAATTTTCTTAATTTTTAAAATATTGATTATGAAGTTGTAGTGGAATTTAATTTAGGCCATCTTGACGTTTTCCCTTCCATTGAAGAGGCTCCCTTCTCCTTCATCATTAATTATATCTTTCATCCTTATAGCAATCCCCAGAGGGACATATTAGAATTATCTGATTTCCACACCCACGGAATGTGTATTACAGAGACTGAAATAACTTTCTCTTCATTTGGTTAGGCTTTAATACCCAGATACTCTGGGTTCAGAGGTTCCATTTAATCATTCCACACTATATCATGGAAGCATCAATGTGTCAGAGTTCTACACATCTGGTACTTTCTGTAACGTCTACTGATGCTCAGAAAGAACATAATCCCTGATACCATCTGATTCAAGGTTAATAATTTGTGTAATTTATCACCTAAATGCTCATCTTCAGTCCAGCAGCTCTTTTCTGTTTCCATTTCATTCTTGCTTATGCTGAAACAAACTGGCTTGAGCATCACAATGAAAGGAATAAATCACGGTGAGTCTAAAATCAGCCTAGAGCTAATTAAGCATCATGTCTTCTTTCATAATTCTGGTTTGAAATATCTACATAGAAAACAAATATTTCTTTTGGATCTGTCCCTTCCACGTGCAATTTTGTCTTATGAGGCAGATCAAAAGATTTCATGCTCTAGGACTTATCTGTGTTTATTTCTGTGTGAATTCCATCCCTTCCTATTGATCTGTAAAATTATCATAGTTTTATAAAATCTGAATTTTCTGATTAGGAATACACTTAACTTGTCCCACATGCTATTAGTCACTGGTGATCTCATACAGAAATCATACTTATCCTGGCTTTTCTATGTCATTGCTTTTCCTGAATTATTTTCCCCATTTTTCACAAAATTCACTGCTTCACTAGAGCAATTGAGATAAGTAATAATGTAGCCCTGAATTACTGCACTATGCTGAAGTGCTGTCTGTCCTCAAATACAGCATCAGTTGCTGGACCCATCACTCTGAGTGAACCTGAAATGTAGGAATTATTATCTTTATCCACTCTTGACATTAACTGAAGGAAAATCCAAGTAAGAAACTGTCTCTTAATCAGTCCTTGTCAAGGAGTGTTACAGTCACGAAACGCTCCTCTTATTGAGTCTTATTACTAGTCTTATTGAGAAAAACTCAGGGAGACTTTGAATCGTATCCACATCTGACACATAAATCCCAGAGTGATTTCAAAAGAATGTCTGAAGTTAAAGCATTTCAATCCTGAATAAAATGGCACCGAGTCCTATCTTTTCAATGATAAAGTGATTTCCCACCATGCAGCTAAGTACATCAACTGTTTCATCCTCCTTAAAGCTCATTTAAAAATTCCATTTAACATCTGCTAAAACAAGCATCAAAAACTGTGAAGGTTCTAGAATTTGAGCAAGAGTCCCCACATGGGACTCTATATGTTTACAAAGGCCCATGTATTCCCAAGATTACGGTAAGTACTTGAAGTATGGATGATAAGAGTACTTTCTGAAAGCCATTTCTAAACAGTCTCAAAGATTGATATAACATTAGAAAGGGAAGGATATGGAACAATTTTAAGTCAGTGAGAACAGCTAAAATTTTAAGAATGTTATAATCAGATACATTCCGCTACAGGGAGTTGGGGAATACAGTTAGTATTTTTAGAAATTTCGTTTTTCAATCTGTAAAACAACAGTGCAAGATATTACCGTATAATGTTCTAAGAGTCACATTACACAGTGTTCAGTGTGACACCTACCAAGCGGCCTATTCTCAATTTTAATTTCATCATCATTGCTATCAGTCTCTTAGACTGGGGGTCAGCAAACTATACCAGCAGCTGAGTCTCAGTTAAAACCAACTTTAAAAATAAAATTTTATTGGACCCCAGTCACATCCAATTGTTTACATATTGTCTGTGGCTATTTTCTTTTTTTGCAATAGCAGAAAAATAGCTACTGTGGGGACCACAGAAGGGTTGCTTACCCTGGCTAGCAATTCTGAAACCCCTGGGTCATAATGGAAAGGCTAAAATGCAAGCTGTAGTTTCTATTCTTACTCACACCATGTATTAGAGTTTGCATATGAGTTTCTTGTATAAACACTGAGGAGAAGTAGAAGGACTAAGTTGAGCAAACTAGGCTGGTATTAAATATTTTCTTTTTTTCTAAAGATGGGGGGGGTACTGTGTGGGAAAGAAGACAGGGAGGGGAAGAGGAGAACAAGATCAGGTATTGGGTGGGGGGAAAAGAAGCCCTGAGGGCCAGCAGAAAGAATGAAAACAGGCAATCTCTGGAGATAGGAGGTGGGATGATCCTGCAGAATATACCAGAGACCTGGGAAGTGAGAGACTCCCAGGACTTAAGAAAAAAAACAAAAACAAAAACGAAAGACAAGTATTTCTGAGCAGGGTGGTTAAGAAGGAAGGGGGGAAGGTGGGTATGTCTAGTATGTAAGGCATTAGGAAGGATGGGATGGAGTGTCTGTGTGACTGGAAGTAGTTCATCCTTTATAGAAAAAGCTCAGTGGAGCTGAAACATTGTAAGATGAACAGAGAAACTAGGGCCACTTAGAGCATGATTTGAGAGTGGTGTTTGATATTGTTCTAAAGGGTTAAAACCCTGAAATTTTTGAAGAAGGGGAGACAAAACTAACATCTCAAGTTTTCTGTTGAGTTTTATCAGCATGAATGAAGATATAAAAATAATTGGCAGATAATGAAACAGACACAGGAAAAACAGCCGGGAAGGAATATTGACGATGCATATAGTGTGTATTTTTCTTTTCATTTATTTTTTAAAAATCATTACTACTAAATTATTTTATTTATTAACATTTCAAAAGTTGTTCCCCTTCTTCGTCCCCTCTCTGGAGTTCTTTGCCCCACCCCACCTCCACCTCTGTGAAGGTACTCCCCGACCATCCATCTACCCTTATCTCACTCCCTCAAGCATCCCTCTTCCTTGGAGCATCAAGTTTCCACAGGATTAAACACATCCTCTCTCACTGAGGCCATAGAAAGCAGTCCTCTACTACATGTGTGCCTGGGGCCACGCCCATGAATGCTCCTTGTTTTTTGGCTTAGTTACTGGGAGCTTTGAGGTATCCCAGTTAACTACCTGACACTGTTGTTCTTCCTATGGGGTTGAAATCAATCCCCTTCAGTTCCATTAGTCCTTCCTCTAACTTTTCCATATTGGTCCCTGACCTCAACCCAATGGTTGGCTCTAAGTATCTGCTTTTGTCTCAGTCAGTTGTTGGTAGAGACTTTCAAAGACAGCCATGTCAGGCTCCTGTCTACACACATAATATGGCCTCAGTAATAGTGTCATGATTTGGTGTGCATGCATGGGATGAATCCCAAGTTGGGCCAGTCACTGGGTAGTCTTTCTTTCAGTCTCCACTCCACTTATTTTTTTTTTTTTTGTCTTTGCATTTCCTTTAGACAGAAACAATTCTGGGTTAAAAATTTGGTAGATGCATGGGTGGCCCCCTACCTCAACTGAGGGCCATGTCTATCTTCTATAGGTGGTCTCTTCCAGTTCCATCTCCCCACTGTTGGGCATTTTGGCTAATGCCATCCCCATTGAGTCCTAGTAGCTTCTCACATCTCTGGTCTCTGAGTCTTTCTAGAGGTTCCCCGTGACCCTTGACCCCCAGTACTGCATATTTCGATTCATTCTCCTGGCCCTCTGGGCATCCCTTTTGTCTCTCCTAGTAGTTGATCCTGCTCCTCCTTTTCTCCTCCCCCTCCCACCAAGTTTCTTCCTTTCCTCTGCCTCCTGTGATTATTTTGTTCCCATTCTAAGTGGGTTTCAGGTATCTTAGTTAAATATTGACAGAAATGAAAACTTTTGAAACCCTCATAATGGTTAGCAATTGTATAAAATTTACTTTTGCATTTAATTAAGTCATTTTCATGCCAACACAAAGTAATATAGGGATCATGTCTTATTAATAACAGTTTAAATAAGATAGCATCTGCCATTTTTACAGTGACAATCAGACTATTTCCCCATAAGTCTACAGATGTCAGTCCTATGACATTGCTAACAGCATTTAGCTTTTACGTATTGACTTTCAGATTGTGTAGAGGTATATGACACAGGCTTTATTTCTAATGACACTAACAACACCTTCAGAGATATTCACCAGTATCATTTGTCTTGTTCAGGTAAATGATGCTTATAGATAGAAAAGGGAAGCAACATGCCTAAAGTTTGAACTGAGATTTTCACAGGTAATTCATCTCTTTCTTTCATGGAATCATGATTAAGAAGTGCAGTAGACTACATTTTCTGTTCTCAGATGAGTGACAATTGTGTCAAGAACTTGAAACAAATGTTTGCTAAGTGATGAATGCAAAGTTTAAGTCTGTGACCTCGATAAGGTTAGTACCTCTGTCATGCTACATAATTTAGTAGCTGTGATCAACTCTTCAATAATAGAACTATATATTGTCTCTATGCCTATGATTATGTTGAAGAGTTTTAAGTTCACCTACACTATTTGTAAGGGTTTTTCTGTATGGCAAAATGCATTTGTTATAACATTGTATAAGTTATCAAGAATTTTACAATCAACCAATTAATTTAAACTTGATTAACAGCCTCCTAATTTCCCTATTTTGGGTATAAAATCTGTAGTTCATGGGGATTATATGACCATGGCTACGTAAATAAAAATACTGATTTCCTGAGTTCAATTATGTTTTATTTCCACTATATTAGATTGCTGCCTATAAGAATAAAAAAATTGTACACATATAGAAAATATAAAAATAAGCACATAAGTTCATCAGTGTATTATGCATATGCTTACATTATGAATCTATATGAATATTAATGCACGTAAAACAACAGACCATAAATAATGTAATAATTGTTCATAAATCTGTATTGCAAGCATGTAATACATGCTTGTGTAATACAAGCATGTAATACAAGCATGTAATACATGTAGATGAAGGATCCTGATAGATACAGTGTCACAGAATCTCCTGTGTTCCCTGAAAACCCTTCATCTCTCCCTTAGGATAAAGTACCTTGTCTTTTTCTAGCTGAGTTTTTAATTTTGACTGACATATAGTGAACTACATGTTTATAGGATACAATATTATGTTTTGATATATTAACACATTATGTAATGACAAAATCAGGGTAATTAGCATATCTATTATCATAAACATTCATCATATCTAAATAATTATAAACTTCCAAAGAACAGTGACTATAATTATTCTGATTTCTGATGGCATATATTGGTTTTATCTACTATGTACTTTATATAAATGGAAAAAAATGATCTGTATGCCTCTCCATTCTAGAAGCAAGCACATTTTCTCATCAGTGCCAGCTGTAAACACGGAAAACCGTGAATATCAGAGAGAAATAATTTTGCTGAATGGAACTCCTGGTTGCCAGGATTGCCTTAGATGCTGGTGCGGTAGATACAGTTACCATTAATGATCCTTTCTTTCCTTTAACTTAACTACATGGTCTTCATATTCCAGTATGATTTTGTACAGAGCAGATTTTATGGCAGAGTCAAGGCTGAAAACAGGAACTTTGATCAATGGGCTACAATCTCCATCTTCTAGGAGTAAGGTCACTCAATATCTAATAGGGTAATAGTGGTGCTAAGTATATCATGGATTGTGTTGATGTCTTTAATATCATAGATAGCACTGAAAACCACACTTGAAGGGAGGAATCAAAGGGAATTCCATTTTAGCCATCTCTATTGATGTTACTGATTTTGTGATGGGTATATACCACAAGATGTATGACAGCTTTATCAAGAACACTTTTAAAAAAATAGCAATGCCTCTTACACCATAAATTGATCCCCTTGCTGCCCACCACCCTACATGTTTAGGTAAATGTCATCCTTGTCAACTTCAGCATTTTGGAAAGACTACAGACCAGAGTCCATGCCATCACTATCACTTGGGAAAGCAGCATCTTTAGCAGTGAAGGTTCCAAGAACATACCTGTATCTACTAGTAGTGCCAATATTTGGGCAAGATCATCCCAGAGTTGAACAGGAAGCTCACTGACATGGTCTCCCATATTCCTACCTTCAAAGTATCTATGAGGGATTTATCCTGAGCCTGGAGAAAGCTGTCAAATGTGATGACACTAAGAAGTCAATGAAACAACAGAGGGCCCTCTAAAAGATATCTTTGTTTCTACTGAGTACCACTTTGTCTCATGTAATTTTATCAGCAACAACTGTTCTTCTACATTTGATGATGGTGATGATACTTTTTTCAAATCGCACATTGCTAAAGTCATTGCTTGATATGACAAAGGATTTGGCTACAGAAACAGGATGATTGACCCCATACCCTACTTCACTTCCAAGGAATGAGAAGCCCTAGATGACCCAACCCAAAAGGAACACAAGAGGAGCAGAGGTCCTCAGGTGATGAGGAGGCCCAGACTCCACTCAGCAGTTAATACACTGTGAATTCTAACTGTGAGTCTCCAATCTCAGACTTTCAGAAGAAGCACTTAGGGAAACCTGTTCTTTCTCCTATCCCAATAAAGTTCCCTGCATCCAAGTAGGTCTACACAGAGACTCAAAGTCTCAAAAAAAAAATCAAATTATTCTTTATTGCTATAATAAGTATCATGGGAAAGTTAACTAGAATTAGTAGCTACAGATTGTTGATGGTGGAGGACTGGAATGGGAGAATAAAAATGAAGTAAGTGGGAAGAGATGAACAAGGCAAGGAGTATGGGAAAGGATATTTAAAACTAACAGCTATTTGAGGGATCATATAGAAATTGCAGTTGATGCCTCCTATAATATATACATATATGAAGGTGATCTAAATAAAATCACCAAATAATAGGAATAAAGAGCTCTAACTGGACATCTCTTGTCACCAAATAAAGTTTCTAGTACTGGAAATAGCTTAGATCTAATTAATTCCCATGGGAACCTCACAAAGCTATTGCTTAGGCTATTGGTGGCTCTCGATAAATGGACAGTAAGGCCTTCTTGCTGATAACTTACACAATTGATTGAACATGGAGAAGTCTGGATGGTGCCTATCTAGAGCCTTCACTCCTACAGACAAGTATTTATGGTACTAGAAGGTCCTTTGCACATCACCAAAATATAGATAAACACCAAACACTTCATTCCACAAGAGTGCCATACCCGCCAGATGCACTGTTACAATAGTGGCACAATGCTTTTGAGAGGAAGCAATCAATATCTTATTTGAGTTAAGTTTCACTTCATGAGATGGAACTCATACTAAATACTCCTTTGCTGGCCAAGAGTCTGAGACTAGATAGGCCAGAGACCTGGGGGAAGACAAAACATATCTGTTCTGCTAAAAATACATAGCAATAAAATGACTTCCAACAACATTCTTTGAAATGCATAGATTCTTGTTTTATTCAGCCATCATCAGAGAAGCTTCCTCTTGGCACAGATAGGAACAAAAACAGAGACCCATAGCCAGACAATATGCAGAGAATGAGAGATTTGAAACACTAAGCCCAGAAAAGGATATCTCCATCAAAATCCCTCATCTCATGGCTCAGAAGACTCTGCAAAAGTGGAGGCAGAAGGATTGTAAGAGCCAGAGATGATGGAAGACACCAGGAAAAGGTCTTCTAGACAGTGAGACTGGTATATATATATTAACTCACAGAAAGCATAGCAGCATGCACAGGGCCTAAATGGTCTGTACCAGCTGGTACCCTAGAAAGGAGAAGTAGACACACACCCTCATCCTAAACCCAGAAGCTATCTCCCATTGATAGTCACTTGCATATGATCAATTTTCTCCAAGGAACTCTCACTGGGGAAACAAATTATTTTTAAGGGTAAGTTTCATGCCCACTAGTAGGTGGCACTTTGGAGGTTCTTTGTCTCATAATGTTGTCAGTGCACTTTATTTACTTATTTATTATTTGTTTGTTTGTTTATTTCTTTTCTCCTGTCTTTGTATATATATTCTGGCTTCCAGTTTGGAGGTTTGTGAAAATCTTGGGTTTGTGAACATGTGTGTCTCTACATCTGTAGGCATTTCTTATGCTTTTACGTTGGCTCTTTTTCTTGTTTGGTTGTATTGTAATATTCTGATTTCTTTGTTTGTGATTTATCTTATGTTATTTTACTACTATTCCTTAGATCCATGTTTGTTTTCTAAGGAGATACAGAATGGCTGTTGAACCAGATGGGGGAAGATATGGAGAAGAATTGGAAGAAATATAGGGAGGGAAAGCTATAATCAGAAGATATTTAACAAAAAAAACAAAACAAAACAAAACAAAAAGCTATTTTCAGTTAAAGAGGAGAAATAAAAAATTTACTTGACAAAAAGAGTGGTTAGGGACAGAACCTGATGTGTGCTATAGTTTTATAATAAATATTAATTTAAAGAATTCATAACAGATACTTGGGGTGAATAAACAAAAATTATTTATATTTCAAAAGATGAAACATATAAAAATTAAGAGCTTGAACCTAATTTAAAAACAGATGTTGTAAACACTATGCACAATACAATCTCCGTTTTCTTTTTTTTAAATTCTGTGTGTGCATACATTTGGACACATATACATTCTTATAGAAAGTACCCAGAAACTTATGAGCTAAAGATCTTATGGGCAGTGATCTGGGGTTATGATCAGTTTTATTATTGGTAACACTTTAACAGTATTTACTGTCTTCATTTTTAGTAATTCTGAAGTGTATGAATTCTGATTATCTGTTAATAATCAGAAATTATTAAGCCATTCAGTACCATAAATACTAGTGGATGATTAATGCAATGATAGCAGAATAATAGCACTATGATGAGAAGCTATTAATTAGCATTAAGTCTGCTAAGGATGTGATAAGTATTACATAAACACCATGTCAGTTGACCCTCATTAAATCCCTGTGAACCGAGAGCTGCTTCCTTCATATTTTATAGATAGGGAAACTGAAGATCACAGAGGTTGATCAACTTGCCTAAAGACATAGAAAGCAAGTGCTGGCAAATACAAGTTTAGCCTGGATCTGTCTGCATGTAGATGATTCTCACTTAATTGCTGGTATACTCTATCTTATGAGTCTCTTAGCAACATCATCACCTGCTTGAAAGTTCCACTAACACTGTGTTGGACATACAATATGCACTGGCGATTTCACAAGCTATCAGAGTGCCCATCACATTAAGAAATTATTAAACCATTATATAGAGAAATTTGGAAAGTCAGGAAAAAAAAAAGCATGCTTCTCTGCTAGAGAACTCTCAACCTAATGTAATTTTATCACTATAGAGAAAATTTGATTATATTTATTTTTTGGAAGACTCAATTTTAGTGTATAGAAGTAAACAAATTTGAAAGATTTTTTCTGCCATATGTAACTATTCTAATAAACTTGGGCAAAATATTTAATATCATTTTATACAGATACTTATATTAAAGTGATAGTTATTGGAGAAAGAATCTGTAGATAAAAAAAATTAATGTTTTCAGTAGACAAGAAAAGGCATGAACTGAAACTTAATTAAAGACCCTCATAAATATGCACTAAGTATGCTTAAGAAAATTTTGCTTATTCCCTTATGGTCGAAAAGAATTGTTCTAGAAGACTCATTTTACAGAATCACATATATTTCATGTATGTGTGTAATTTCATTTTAAAGGTCACCAAGATTTATGCCTCAATTAAACTTAATTGAACAAAGTAACAGTATACAGAGAGATCAGTAGCTAGAGAAAGGACGGGGGCGGGGGAAGAACAACTCACATTAGGTATTTTTCTTTAAAATAGAATTAAAATGTTAGCAATTTTTCTTCCAGTGAAATAAGAAAATTTAACTGTTGCTATTGAATATTTTGGTTAATGAGCAAGTCAGGAATAATTGTTAGTAGTGGGGGAAGTATTTCAGAAGAATGATAATGATATAGAAAAGATGGATTGTGTTTGCTGGAGTTCTAGGTAAGCCAACTTAAATATAACTTCTTTAATATTTCTGATATCTTTTGAATCACTGGGATGAAAATATATATACTTTGCATTGTATTGTATTGTATTGTATTGTATTGTATTGTATTGTATTGTATTTGGTTCTCTGTCTCTCTCTGTCTCTGTTTGTATCTGTCTTTCTCTGTCTCTATCTGTCTGTCTATATTTCTTTTCTTCCCTCCATTTCTCCTCCCTGCCTCCCTTCCCAGTCTTCATTTTCTCAGCATATGCATAACAGACTTGAGCTGTGTCCCCGATCTGAGATGATACTGATTGCAAAAAGATGGGAAAAGAGGCAAAGAGGAAGTTTTCCAAGTTAGAATACAGGTTATTTTCATGTAAGTCTCTTTCTTCTCAGTGCCTCCAGAAAGAAACTCTGGTAAATGTGAAAAGTATTTTAAAAATATTTTCACTAGACAGAAGTTCACAAACTATAGAGATATCATAAGCAGATGAACACATTCTAATATAGAACACACACATCCGATACTCTCTTTAAATTTTACAATTTTAACTAAGGACAGGTTTCATGATTGATGAGACCCAAGAGACAGCTTTTTTTTCTTTTAAATTAAAAAAATAAATGCTTCTTCCTTTTCCATCCTGGACTTCGCTGGCAGAGACAATTAACTAAAGAAAATCTTATTTCCGAGATTTAACACTAGCAAGTCTTTTAGGGGTAACAATTGTCCTTTATATTTGAGTTTATAATACAGTTACAGCATTTCCCCCTCCATTTCCATCCTGCAAAGCATCTCATATACCTCTCCTTGATCTCTTTCAAATCCGTGGTCTGTCTATCTATCTATCTATCTATCTATTTATTTATTTATTTATTATTAACCATTCAGTGTTGGGTAACAGTTATCCTAAAGCAGGTGGCACTCTTGGAATGAACAGTAGAGATAGTCAAATCATTCAGTTCCCATGTAGAGATATCATTCTTAAAGTTAACACACCCTCTGCTGTCACCCGTGGAAGACATAAACGTTGTCTCCACTACATTTGGATTTAGCCTTCCAGGCTGTTTACATTAAAAAGAAAGCATGCCCTTCCACATCCTCCACACCACATCTTCCACATCCAGACCATAAAATCATGTTAAGAGCAAAGCTGGAGCTGAGTTCTACTCAATCCCTGGAGAGGATTCATGGCAAATCAGTCAGACCGGAGTGAGTGTGGTACTATGATCAGCATTACATAGCAGTACTTAGTGGGGCAGGGTGGAGACAACAAGGAGAACTCAAGAGTGCTGGCTCCTGAGGCAGAGCCTGAACTCTCTCTCTACCAGTTTACTTGTGATGGGATCTTGGGAAAAATAATTAGCTTCTTTTCCTTGGTATCTATTACATAGGACTTTTAAGGATTATATTAAAGCAAAGGCCTTGCGAATGATGTGGCAAATGGTATATATATATATATATACTCTACAACATTGGCTGCTATTTTCACAAACATCATCTTTGCTGACTTATAGTATTGCCTTACTTTGTTTTGCCACTCACTCTGCCTCTTAATGGCTTCATTGACAACTGGCTCAACCTAACCGAATTTGTTAGTTATACTAGCCTTGTGATGCATTATTCAGAAGGTAAAGCCAAATTATGGCAATGGCCCTATATTCTATTCTAGGACTTCTTCCAATTATCTGTAAAAACCTACCTGGCCCTCTATATACTGTGTATGAAAATTTTCCCCCTTTAAATTTTTACTGAATGAAAGATACCATGATAATAAAATACTATCACAATGAGGTAAGTCCCCACGGTTCTTTCTCCAGTGAAACACGTTAAGCTTGTGCGAAGAAATCCCTACTATTGGATATACATTTTTTTTCATGATTGAAAGCAGAGGATTTTCGGAAAGAAGACCCAGGAAACATTGATTAGAAATATCGTCTGGGTTATTCAGAGACTTGATCAGGGACATGAATCCATTCATCTGTATTTGACAGTTTCATCACCTCAGCAAGTGGCTAATGTTAATGTACAGAACAGGCTGCAAAATGAGTCACTTCTCTGTGTTGGAAAATTGGTTAGGGTATTAGTTTCATGCTTTAGAAAAACAAGAATATTCTCTTATAAAATTCCAAAGATGGTAGAATCGAGGAAGTACTCTTAGGAGAGATTGTGAGCTAAAATATTCTAGTTGAGCTATTGATAATATTTCTTAGTCAATAAAGAGATGTTCACAGATGAACTAGACAATTGTCAGTCTGTCTACTAAATATTGATGCAAACTAATAGCAGGCTTTCTTGAACAGAAGGATCTACCTGTAAATTACTAAGGTTGGTCCCTTGAATAGAATATTTTCCCTTTAATTTTGTTGGTCTAATATATATGAATTACATTAAATGAACCACCAGAAGCACATCAGTGCTCCACCAGCCATATTGCCTGATAGTAATGAATACTATCATATCACCGTATACCATATATTTAAACTGGGTTGTATTCTAGTACTCTGGCCCAAAGTGAAAATAATAAAATCTTGAAATGATAGATTGTGATTTCTTTCCTTATGTATGAAAAGAAAGCTCAAGATAACATTTTTTATACTTAATTTTACCTAAAAGGCCAAGAAGCTATGAGAAAATATTTAGAGCTCTCAATTGCTATAGGCTATAGTGTTTGAAGATGTAGAGGCTTAATCCGAAAATAGAGCTCATGGATTTTATGACATTTTACCACCTTATAAGAAATGATAGCACTAAAAGATTATGTTGTATATTGTTCTGAAGCTAAAAATAGTGCATTTTTGTATTGTATCAAAGCTGAAGAAGAGACTGCTCTCTGCCTAGGAGATAACTCAGAAATGATGAAAGTTTCATGATAAAGTCATGAAAAATCAGGTTTCCTTGATCCCTTTCCTTTGAGAGCATTCATATACTTACATACATGTGTGTGGGTTTACGTGCATGTGTGTGTGTAAGTAAGACTGCTGAAAGAAATAAATGCTAATAAAAAACTAAGAACTTACAAAGACTGCTCTGAGAAAGAAAGATTGAGATTAAAATAGGCTTCCTGTTTTTCCTCAGTCTCTGTTTTATACAAGCATACAAGCAGCCTCAATAGTAACCTTTAGGTGACCACCCACACTTGTATACCTGGTGTCCAGAATTACTCGCAGCATTCAAAATTCCTACCTGCAAGGATCCAACTAAAAGTGATTCGTGATTCTTTTACCATCTTATTCTTCAATCCAAATTTAATTTGGCTTAGGAAAAAAGAACAGCCTCTAATCTGAACCCTTGGAACATAGAGGGTATTGCAATTAGTCATTCCTGTCAATCTTTGAATGAGGAACGCCTGTTTTACTGTGTTAATCCACCTTTAATGATATGAGAAATCAATGTTTTCACCCAAGCCTTGTTACACTATTTTAATATTGAGGCTGTCAAAGTGAGTGTCCGAAAGCAGTCTGGTCCAAAACAGCAGAAAGGCAATCAAATCAGTTGCTAAGAGACCTTTGGGTTATCTAATTCAGATAACTTGTCCTTTATGTTCAGCTGAATTAAAGACTATTTTTCTATTCATTTTAAGCTTCTCTTAACTCTTAAGAAATAAAGCTGTGTGCCTGAGAAATGTCTCTGTAGGCAAAAGCACTTGTCATACCAGACTAACAAATTGTGTTTGGATCCCTTAAAGCCATGTAAACAGACTGATCTGATAGTAAGAACGTTCAGAAGGTATCAGCATTTCCTGCCAAGCCTGATGCCTTCATTTTATCCTAGAAACCTACTTGGTGGACAACGAGAACCAACTTTTGCAAATTGCAAGTTGTCCTCTGATGGCCACTTGTGTGCTGTGGTCTGTCCTTACCATTGCCTCCAAACTCACCTGCTCACATGCATATGTGCACACACAGAAAACAAATACATAAAATTGCAACATTTGTTCCTTAAAGAAATATGATGAGATAGTAGTCATCTGTAATCTCAAAGCTCCTGTGATGAGATAGGAAGTAAAAACAACAGACTTGCTTAGAAGCTCAGGGGTTAAATACCCTGGAGTACACAACACGGTAGCAAAAAGAAAGGAAACTCTCATTCAACAATATGAAAGGCAAGAACTGACTCCTGAAGGTGGTAAGCTACACATACTCAACATGGCATAAACATGCCTTCCCTTAAACACACACACACACACACACACACACAAACACACACACACAAACACACACACACAAACACACACACATGAAAGTTCATTTTCTACATCTTCTACCTACACTTAAACACACATACACGCACCAAGTCACTAATCAATAAGCTAAATTAAAATGAAATAATGTTCACAGCAAATGCCCTTTTTTCTTCTTGCTTTTATAATCTTTCTGCCCCTATTCTGCAATTATCCCTGAGCCTGAGATTCAGGAGTTGTGGCTGATGTATCTGCTGGGATTGGGCTTCATGGCTCTGTACTACGATTAGTTGTGGTTTTCAACAGTGGTCTCCATCTGCTGCAAAAAGAACTTTTATAACCTCAAAAGAAATAAAAAATTAAGAATGAAATGATTATGGTAAGTTCTGCTGGTGGTATACTTTGGAGTGAATTCTGAAAACTACTATGTTTTAGTCAGCTGGGTGCCTTTAGTCACAAGTCACAAACAGGAAGCCAATACCTCAAATACATTTCTTTTCATTATATTTTTAATGTAACAGGAGACAAGATGAGAATGAAGGCTACAGGATAACATAAGAATATATCCTCCCTCCCTCCCTCTCTCCCTTCTTCCTTCCTTCTATCTCTCCTTCCCTCCCTTTCTCTCTCTGAAATTTGATCTGTTGTCTTTCTAAGACAGTCAATTCCATGGCTGTCTCCTGAAATAAAATCCTCTAACACCAGGATCCTCATTACATTAGCTCAGTTAAATTCGATAAAGACACATAAATTAACTAATGAATACAGAATTTGGATCAATGGTAAGTCTGCATAATGATGAATAAATGCACAGGTTCATTCTTCTCTCTCTTTGTGAGGCCAGATTTGTAAAACTGCTTATAAAATGGATGAATCATGTCTGTTGTTTTGCTAACAGATAAAAATAAGCAACATAGAAGCCCCTTCATAAAAGGTTATTTGGCTTTTGGTGGGTGATTCAAAATGAAAAGGAACATCTTGTCCTCCCATGAAACTGTACTGGCAAAGATACTGCTTCAAATTTTCAGCTATGCTCAACATTCAGGCACTAAATTTTATAACAGTTTAGGACAGGGACCTTATTTATAGTAGCACAGCCCAGCTTCCCATAAACAGTACCATGGATAAATAGCATTCAATAGATTTACATCTGAAACAATTACAGTGGAACTATTAAAAAATAGAGCAACATTAATAAGTCCTTTAAAATACTGAACAGAAGAGCCATATACAACAAAACACAAATGATTAAGGCTCCATCTACAATGAATTCACTTACAGTATTTGAATTATAGTTACTGCTAAAGAAAAATGTGTAACAACACAGATGAATAAGGGAAGAAGGAAGCTAGGGGTACTTGTATTAGTTTATTCTCAATGATACTTGCATGAATGATTCATTTTGTGACAACTTTGTAATCAGTACATTTGTAATTGTTAAAAATTTATGAATATATTATCCTTTAAAGACCATGTTTGTTTTAATATTAGGCAGTATTCAAAACTGAGCGTATGATTTAAAATTTTGAGGATCCTCACTTTATTTTTAAACAATAGGAGCAAGGGATTCTAGCCAGTTTAGGTTGGTTAGGTAAACAATTTTTATCCATTTTCAAGAGCTACATATATGACATGCTTCGTATTTTCTGAGTGCAAAGGGTTATTTTCTATTTGTTTAAAACCATGACATAATTTCAGTAATAATATTTCAAGTAGATTTCTCTTTGAATTCAGGGATCTTAGAGATACATTGGGAATAGGATGGGAATAGGCTATATTCCATTCTAATAGAAATCGTAACAAGATAATATCACAGAAGAGCTAAATTCTAATGCCCACAGATGTTTTTCATACAAAACTTTAACTTGCTCAAGGCATTATGTTACAGTTGAATGGCATAAATATCACAGTATCTTTATCTCCAAGTACCCACTCACTGAGAACATCCATAAGTAAGTGGAAAGGACAGTGTTTTGGCAAATACAGATGGCCTTGGCCTGCCAGATAAGGAAAGGGCCCTTGACATACTGGACCAAGTGGGGATGTGCTTTCTGGCTCTGAGCTCTCATATTGAGTCAACTTGTCTAGAATAAAATAAATGAACACAAACTTTTCTCAAGCTCCAAGGTAATTTATCACAAACCAGAAACTTCACTTTGAAAAATCTTCACCTGTCATTCAAAGTGTCTGCTTTCTCTGTAGATGACATTCCATTATATCCATGAGCAACAAATCACCTTGTCAAGAGGCACATGGAAGCCAAATCATAACCTCCCTTAATTATTTGGTCTCTAATACAAAGAAGGGCCCTTGTAGTACATAGGCTTGTGCTTTATCAAATAAAACATGGATGTTTGTAGCGTAGATTTAAGCCAAGATATATTAACCCAAAGACATGATACCTACAAGTAATACAAACTCACGCTAACATGCTATTTCCTACACTTTAAATGTTACATCTCTCTGGATCTCGTTAGGAAATACTAAACCATCATACAGATTCTGGAAATAGGAGGTTAAATGTAGGAGTTAGGGCTTACACAGATGTTCAAGAAAGTTAAGATATGGATTGCCACACCTGAGCAGTGGAGAGGTGCTTACTTTAAACCCTAAGTACTAGACTTAGGAACAATGTCTCCAATCCTTGGTATGTCTGCCTGAAACCATATCCAAAGAAAGAGCAGGCGAGGTCATATCGAAGTTTCTATCTTCTGATATCCTTGGCCATTCAAACAAAGCACTCTGTGCTTCATTTTCTTCCAAATCACATATGATTTTCACAAATAGAGGTTCTAACCAAGGCTGTGTGGTACAATGCATTCTAAGAAATGGAATTCAGTCTTAAAGGGTTGAATGTTTAATTTCATACTTCAACTTGATGAAGCAGCTGACAAAATCATATTCCCATACACAGGCATGAGGGGATTTCCAGAGAGATTATACTTCTAAACCATATCCCAATTGTGAAATTCTTCCCTCACTAGTACAAGCAGGAATCATCCAGTTCACTGAGGGGCTGGATAAAACAAACAAAAATGCAAGCAGACTTCCCTCCTCTTGGAAGGATGCTGTGAATGTGTAGGCTTCTCTCTCACTTGCTACTCACTTAACTTTCTAGCTCTTTCTGTTTTAGCTTTCACTCGTGGCCTTTATTTCTCCCCTGGGACATTGTTGCAGGATATTTGATCACACTGTGATCCCAGACATTGTGTTATTTACTGGAAAAAGCGATTTCTAGTTGTTGTGTGACTCAGCCTTAACACACACCTTTAATCCACCTTTAATCCCCTAATACAGACACAATCTTTGTACACACCTTTATTCTAAACAAAGAAAGTAAATTTAGTTGATAAAGAAATCACCCATGTTTGAATGTCATGTCTAATTGAGTCACAGATAAAGTGCTAAATCAAAGACAGATATGACAAAATTGTATCTGCTCAACTCTCATGAGAAGAGAGAGGATAGAGAATCTATTTGAGGAGCAGTGTAAAGAGTAAAGAAGACAGTTTAACCAGGATAGAACATTTACAGAGAGACAAGTTACAAAGAGTGAACAAGCTAGATACAGGTGAAGACAGAAAGAGCCAGAGAATGAGAAGACAGAAGATTAGAACAGACTGCAAAAGTTAGTGTGAGGCCAAGCAGAGTAATTCAGGAAAGGCCCAGAGAGAGAAGCCAGATTGAATCAGTCAGCATGGAGAAGAGTTTTGAGCCAGAAGAGCTGCATTTAACCAGCTATCCAGAGATCAGGCAGAACTAGGAAGGGGTAATCTTTTGTAAAAAAAAAAAATAAAAATAAAAATAAAAAAATAAAAAATCCTATAATTATGTTTATTATAATTTATAGCGTGCAGCAAAGACATGGATAACACATAATACTTGTAAAGAAGTAAACTTAGGTGTTCTTTTATTTTTGATAATTTTTTTGTTGGTTAATTTATTTATTTATATTATCTTTTCCCAGTTTCCCCTCTGCAAACCCCCTATCCCATACCCCCTCCCACTGCTTCTATGAGGGAGCTCCCCCATTCACCCACCCACCCACCCACTCCTACCTCACTGCCCTAGCATTTTCCTACACTGGGACAGCAAGTGTCCATAGGACCAAGGGCCTTCCCTCCCGTTAATGCTTGATAAGACTATCCTCTGCTACATATATAGCTGAAGCCATGGGTACCTCTATGTGTACTCTTTGGTTGATGGTTTAGTCCCTGGGACTTTGGGGGATCTGGTTGGTTAATATTGTTGTTCTTCTTCTGGGGTTGCAAACCCCTTTAGCTCAGAAGGGGTGATCTTATTGTGCAATAAATCTGAGAGCCTGAAAAGATTCTAGACCTAGATAAGATTGTATGGAGGATAGAAGATTCCAGGATTAGGCCTAGGTTAGCAGACAGAGGCAATAAGATTCAGAGACAATAATTATTACAGGAAAATGAAAGATACTTTTTTTATTGGATATTTTATTTACATTTCAAATGTTATCCTCTTTCCCAGTGTTCTTCTGCAAACCCCCATCCCCTCCTCCTGCCCTTGTTTCTGTATGGGTGCTCCCCCCCACACCAATCCTCTCCCACCTCAACACCCTGATGTTCCCCTACACTGAGGCATTTAGTCTTCACAGGACCAAAGGCTTCCCCTCCCATTGATGCCAGATAAGGCCATCCTCTGCTACATATGTAGCTGGAGCCATGGGTCCCTCCATGTATAATCTTTGGTTGGTGGTTTAGTCCCTGGGAGCTCTGGGAGGTCTGGTTGGTTGATATTGTTGTTCTTCCTATGGGGATGCAAACCCCTTCAGCTCCTTCAGTCCTTTCCCTAGCTCCTCTACTGGATTTCCTGTGCTCAATCCAATGGCTGGCTTTGAGCATCCACATCTGTATTTGTCAGGCTCTGGCAGAGCCTATCCGGAGACAGCTATATCAGGCTCCTGTCAGCAAGCACTTTTTGGCATCCTCAATAGTGTCTGGATTTGGTGTCTGTATATGGGATAGATCCCCAGGTGGGGTAGTCTCTGGATGGCCTTTCTTCAGTCTCTGCTTTGTACTTTGTCCTCATACTTTCTTTAGACAGGAGTCATTTTGGGTTAAAAATTTGCAGATGAATGGGTAGCCCCATCCCACAACCTGGGGCCTTGCCAAACCTCTGGATATGATCTCTACAGGTTCTCCCTCCCCTTTGTTGGGCATTTCAGCTAATCTCATCACCTCTGGGTCCTGGGAGCCTTTTCTTTCCTGGTATCTGGGAATTTTTGATGACTACCCTCCAGTTCCCCACCCCCATCACTACACACCTCTGTTCAATTTAATGACCCTCTGTATATCATCCCAATCTTCTCCCATACCTGACACTTCTCCCCTTTTCCCCCATCTACTTCCTCCCTTCCTCCCAAGTCCCTCCAACTTCTATCTCCTGTGAGTACTTTGTTCCTTCTTCTAAAAAGGACCAAAGCATTCACACTTTGGTCTTCCTTCATCTTTAGCTTCAAATGGACTGTGTGTTGTATCATGGGTATTCAGAGCTTTCAGACTAATATCCACTTATCAGTGAGTACATACAATGTGTATTCTTTTGTGACTAGGTTACCTCACTCAAGATGATATTTTCTAGTTCTATCCATTTGCCTGTGAATTTCATGAAGTCATTGTTTTTAATAGCAGAGTAGTATTCCATTGTGTAAATGTACTGCAATTTCTGTATCCATTCCTCTGGTGAGAAACATCTGGGTTGTTTCCAGCTTCTGGCTATTATAAATATGGCTGCTATGAACATAGTGGACCATGTGTCCTTGTTATATGTTGGAGTATCTTTTGTGTATATGCTCAGGAGTTGTATAGCTGGGTCCTCAGGTAGTACTATGTTTAATTTTCTAAGGACCTTGCAGACTGATTTTCAGAGTGGTTGTACCAGCTTGCAATCCCACCAACAATGGAGGAGCGTTCCTCTTTCTCCACATTCTCACCAGCATCTGCTGTCTCCTGAGTTTTTGATCTTTGCCATTCTGACTGGTGTAAGATGGAATCTTAGGGTCATTTTATTTGCATTTCCTTGATGACTAAGGATGTTGAACATTTCTTTAGGTGCTTCTCAACCATTCAATATTCCTCAGTTGAGAATTCTGTTTAGCTTTGTATCCCATTTTTAATAGGGTTCTTTGGTTCTTTGGATTCATCTTCCTCTACCCTCAGACATCAGTATTCCTGGATTCTGAGTCTTTGTCGACACACAGAGACCTCTACCCTTGGCACTCCTTATTTTCACATCTCCAGGTATAGATTGGATCTGTAATTCAAACTTTGCTAGGCCTCTGTCTCTCACCTAGTAAGTCATAATATATATTAATGTCTATGATTGCCCTAGAATATCATTCACAACTTTCTTGTTTTATCTGTATCTCTTCAGAATCCTCAGTTGAAAGCAATCACCAGCAAAGGTAGTGAACCTAATAGAACACACTAACGTTGTGTCCTTTGTCAATTCAGGAACTTTAGTTACTACTCTTTTCTCTCATCTAGATTCACAATAAAATTAGCAATCGCCTGACTACTTAACATGCTTCTCTCTCACATACCATAGACGGCATTTGATTGGAGCCATTTGAGTTGTCCTAAAAAGAAGCTAAAATGTTCTCTATAGGGTATGACATTTTTGAGTTCTTATCTTGCTCTGCCAGTGCATTATTCAGACACAGAGAGAAGAGATCTGAAGCATTATTAACCAATATATACTGAGAGAAAAAGGAAAAAATTTAAAAATAATTAACAATTATATATAAGTATATTAATATTAAAAGAAAGCATAAATTCACATAACTTTGACACTCACTCCTTTTTCTGAATTACTTACATGAGTCATATTTGTTAATTTTTCTTTTGCTTCTCATTTCACTTTCTATTTGACTGATATAATCTCAATAGACTTAAAGCATTAGAAACTAACTCTCTTAAATTTGTGGAAATATATTTAATAAATTTCTAGGACACAATTCGGTTTGATGTTAATAAGAGCATGTTAATTTTATATCATTACATTAGAAATCACCACAATCGTACCAAGTTAGATTTATATGCATGCATCACCCCACAGTTCGCAGAGACAAGGAGAACAGACATGTTTATCAAGATTCTCTAAGCAGAATATCATAAGGCTCAAGTTAAGATATTTACTGGCTGCATTGTTATCTATACGTTCAAATGGGAAATGATTCTTGCTTCCAATGAATTACTTGCACGCTCTCTTGGATGTCAGGAGAATTACTTTCTTTAAGGCTTTGGAATTCATAACATTCTTCTTCAAAAGGAATAGCACATGTGACAAAGAGAAAGAGATGGGAAAGGGAAGGAAAAATAGTGAGAAAAAGGAAGGAAGGAAGGAAGGAAGAAAAGAAGAAAGATTTCCCGAAAGGGGAAACCTGGAAAGAAGAAAACTTTTATAATGTAAATAAAGGAAATATCCATAAAAAAAAAAAAGATCATTCAGAATACCATGAACTGTTTCTCACAGATTGAGTTTAATGTGTCCAGGAAAACTACATATGTTATGTGCTTGCAAGATTCAATGTTTCTTAGGCATGACTTCAAAGATGGCTTTGAGAATGGTCAATGTAGCTAAAGTCCCTGAACACAGCTGTATCTTATGTTTATGGTTGAGTTTAACTCAGTGATGCAAATCAAAATGTTGTTTAACTCTGCCCAATGCTTTTAAAATAAAAAGTCTAAATTGGGATTAATATTGACAGTACTTTGACCATCAACTTATTTTATATACCAAGTACTCTAAATGTCTGTGTGAATCTAACAGTCAAGACCAGTCACCCAATTCATCATCTATTCCCAATTCCATTTTTAAATGTACATAAATGAAGATTAATTCACTTCTTATCCATTTATCCACGTATACACTACAGGAGCTCTTTGACATTTTTAAGGAATCATAGTAGAAGATGTCTTATTGGAGTATAGCAATCACTCTTTGAGCAAGATTGATTTTGATGATGAAAAAGGGAGACACTGGTTATTACCACTTCCACATCTACCTAGCTTAAAAGTAGATGAGAATTGTGGAAGTCTATCAAATAAACAGAAGCTCCAAGAATCAGAAAGCAACGTGCTATACATAATAGACTAAAAGAAAGAATTTTTGCCCCCCAAAAGTTATCATGGAAACATAAAATCAAAGTCATAAGGAAAATCATCGTTACTTAAATGGCTTCTATTTTTTTAAAAAATGGTTTCTCTGTTATCTCCTAAGCATTTCCTTAGTGCTTGAAGATCTAACTAACAATGAGGATAATATTTTATCATTAGTAGAAATAGATTAATTCATACTGTGTTTGTTACCACACAATATGTAGTCCATTTCAGCTTAGTAAGTTATTCAGTCAAAATAGAAACTCTATAAAAGAGCAATTAGTGTTGTGATATCCATTTTCCATCTGAGAAAACACAAGTGAAGTCTACTTGAAGGTCTCAAGACTAGCATTTAACAATAAAATTCATCACTGCAAGAAAATATGGCAGGATGTTAGGCACAGATTTAGACTGAGGCATCTTCATTTTATTATGAAAAATATTCACTAATGTCCCAAGTTTGAAAAAATTATTGGCCAAATTGACAAACTAATGAAGAACATGTGTTGTCAGACAGATCATGGCTTAAATCTAAGCTCTCTCACTTATTAGTATCTGATCTTAGGTAAATCATAACCACCTCTAAGCTGGAATCTATACAAAACTTCATGTGTATATATTTTTTTATTTAGGAGAGAAAAATTAAACATATATTCTAGTATTCACCCTTCTGTTTATTAGTCAAAGTAGCTACTGTACAGAAATCATGATGAAACGCCTACTGAATGTGAAGATATTAAGTAGATAGAAAGTCATGTGTTTCATTTAAAAATTCATATGATCATCACATTTCCCCATAGAAGTAAGCAACATTCTTTCCCAACATGGGAAAATTTATGATAGCTTAGCTATAAAGTAACGGAAGCTAGGTTCATATTCTAGAAAGTATGATTTTAAACTTCATGTTTTCTTAATTTTTTTATTATTTAATTGCATATACCTATGGGGGTACAACATGATAATTTGATATCTACATAAATCACAGTGACTAATTTAATGTCATTAGCATTCTTGTATTAACATTTTATTGAAATATAACAAAAGCATTTAATTATAGGCACAATATGATATTGTGGTGCTTTCAAACAGGATGAACTAATGAACTGATAAAATAATGGTGATTGATGCTTCCATTTCCATAGAACGACTTTATGTTTTGGGTTGTTGTGTATCTCTCTACAAGTTGTTCATAAAACTCTAGCAATTAGCTGTTGTAAACTGAAAGATCCCTGCTGTGCTATAGAACACTAGTGTTTATTATTTCTCCCTATCTGTTGGGGGTCTTTGATATCCTTTCATACTTTAATCACTATACATTTCTGTCTTCAAGAGGAAATGGAAACACAAGTAATAAGCAAACTTTATTTTCCTTGAGAAAAGTCAGAGCAAGACCTGGAGAAACCAGAATTTTTAGCACTGTTCCCTTAATACAGAAGAGTGAATGGTTGAACCATTGCAATCTAAATGTGTATGCATATTCATATTCTATTAATAAGGTATTACAGCACAGTATGTGGATATGTGCAAGGACTTTTATAATACTTTATCAACCAAATGCTCTTGCAGAATTGCTGGTGTATGGTGTTTGCCAGACTACATCTGTTGGATATAGCTGAATGTTGCTTTTAGGACCAGAGCACCATGGAAGGTAACGGGTATGTTGGCAGGAGGACAAGAAAGAGGAGAGGAAGAAGATGAGGAGGAGGAAAAATGGTGGCCTTCTCTTCAATTCAATTTCTCTGTACCAATGGAATTAGGAGTCAAACTAATTCCTTGAGTAAAATACAGGAAGATTTGAAACTAATAGTATTAAAGGTTGTAATGGAACATATGCTACCCTTTCCAGAATCTCTCAGATGTGTACTGTTCATGGGTTTAAATTCCTTAAAAGATAATTATATTCTGTTAAGACTAATGCACTGAATATGAACAGTGGAGCAATAGAAAGAAGAAAAAAATAACAATTAAACCAACTTCCTGGATTCAAATCCCAGACCTTTCAGCTGAGAAGTGACAGTTGTCATCTATCTCTTAGTGCATAGCATAATTCAAGTCATGATTCTTTCATGATTTCAACTGTAATGAGTCAGACATGGAAATAGCAGGATCTACATAGGAAATAAAACTGCCATTAAAAAAAAATCACTTGGTAATTTGGAACACTTTAGACAAATAAAAGTGAACATTATTCCCAGGCAAAATATTAATAGGAGACTGTGGAACAATCTGTCTTCACACAGCAATTTGAGAACATATGGTAATACATTCAAATAAAAGGCCACAGTCAAGGTTGAAACAGCCGTTCTGTAATGAGGCCAGGCAGTAGCTCATTGCTTTTCTCTCTAATATGAAGCTACAAGCTCTTTACCAGCTTACAATTTTGTAGAGCTACACTGGCATAAGGAGAAAAAGCAGATATATACTTAATGTTACAAGGTAAACGAAACATTCCCTGGTAATTTAAAAACCTGTCTTCTGCTCTTGTCTTGTGAGAAGTACCATGACTTGTATGACTTACAAGGTGATATATGGAAACAACTTCACCATCATCTCATTTCATTTGTTGTCTGTCTAAGAAGTAAAATACTTGCTTGGGGTCATTATATCCTTCTAATATTAGGGGAGGAATTGGTCCTGTAGAAAACTGTTAAAGTTCTGTAAAAAAAAAAAAAAAAAAAAAAAAGTCATGCAAAATTGTAGTTTGTAAATAAACAAGCATCTGTAATTTATTCATAACAAGACTTAAGTCTACATGAAAATGTATTGAAACATGTATCTGATGCAAAGTGATGCCAAATACAAGAAGCAGACTTTAACCATAATACTCACATTTTAGTTCTCTAGAAATATTGTTTTGCTTTCATTTTGGGGGGATTTTTCCAAAACGAATGTTTATTCTGAGCTTTAATAGGTAGAAAGTATTAAAAATATTTTATTTTTCTTGGAAGAATAAGTTCACTGGCTTATTTGAACTTTTCACATTTTATTATTTATTTCTAAATCTAGTGAATATTCATTAAGCATCAGCTGGATTCCATATGCTATAGAAGACACAGAAAATGAATGTGTCTACTCTCATCTAAATGACTTACAGTATAGAACACTAAGAACTATATTAATGAGAATTGTGGAAGTCATGTAAACTTCTGATGAGCCTTCAAGCCCAAATTTGGAGGATCACAAGCTTCCTGACAGAAGATAGGAATGAGAGCAAGAACAACAGTGACCAAAAATAAGTAAGATCTACATTTCAATTAAGGTTTATTTTTAGGTATGAAGGAAAATTGAGATGGCAGAAGAAACATGGGGCCCAACCACATAGTAAATTATAATCTGTATAGGTAAGTTTAGACACTACAAGAAATAAAATTCTGTGGAAGGTTTTTGAATTTTTTTCAATAATTTATTTATGTATTCACTTTACATCCTGATCACAGCCTCCTTCCCCTCTCCTTCTAGATCCACTCTTACAAATTCTTCTTCCCATTACTCCCACCCCTTTCTCCTGAGAGAAGGGGAAACCTCTTCCCCACTTGGTAACCACCCTGCCCTGGGACATCTAGTCATGGCAGGACTAAGCATATCCTCTCACACTGAGGCCCAACCAAGCAGCTCAGTGAGAGGAATAGGATCCAATGGCAGGCAACAGAGTCAGAGACAGTCCTTGCTTCAATTGTTAGGATTCCCCATATGAAGACAAAACTGCACATCTGATACATATGTGTGGAGGGCCTAGTTCTACTCCCTGCATGTTCTTTGGATGGTGGTTTAGTCTCTGTGAGCTCCCACTGGCTCAGGTTATTAGACTGTGTAGCTCTTCTTGTGGTGTCCCTGACCACTCCAGTTTGCTTAATTCTATCTGCCACATTTCCACAAGACTCTCTGAGTTCTGATGTATGGTTGTGGGTCTCTGCTTCTGTTTCTATCCTTTGCTGGGTGAAGCCTCTCAATAGACAGTTATGCTAGTTCCCTGTCAGCAAGCCCAGCAGAGTACCATTAATAGGGTTGTGTTAGTTCTTTCCATGGCATGGGTCTCAAGTTGGGGCAGTCATTGGTTAGTAGTTTCTTCAGTTTCTGCTCCATCTTAATCCCTTCACATCTTCCAGGCAAGAGAATTTTTCATAGAATGTTTTATGGTTGCATTGATATCCCTCTCTCTCCTCTGGAAATCCTACCTGGCCATAAGTGGTGGCCACTTTAGTCTCTGGTAGGAGTCTCAGCTAGAGTCACCCCCATAGACTTCCAATATCCAGCCCTACACTAGGTCTTTGGCTAGTCACCAGAGATGCCCCCAACTGGTTTCCAGTCTCATTCCCAGCCTTCTGTCCCATACCTAATCCTCAACTCTGTTCCCCTCTTCATCCCCTCTTCCATGCATTTTCCTCTCTCCATCTACCTCCAGCTACCATTTGGGTTTCCTTCTAAATGAGATTCATTCATCATCCCTTGGGCACTCCTTATTACTTAGTTTCTTTGGGCTCATGGATTGTAGCACAGTAATGCTGTATTTTATGGGTAATGTCCACATATAAGTGATTACATATCATAAGTGGCATTCTAGTCTGGGTTACCTCACTCAGATTGATAATTTCTATTTCCATCCATTTGCCTGCAAATTTCATGGTGTGTTTTTTAGGATCTGAGTAGTATTCCATTGTATAGATTTCTTTATCCATTCTTCAGTCAAGGGTCATCTAGGTTGTTTCCAGTTTCTAGCTATTATAAATAAAGCTATTATGAGCATAGTTAAGCAAGTGTCCTTGTGGTATAGTGGGACTTTTTTTTGGATATATGCCCAGGCATGCTATAGCTGGGTCCTAAAGTAAAACTATTCCTAATTTTCTAAGAAACTGCCAAATTGATTTCCCAAGTGGTTTAATGAGTCTTCATTCCAACCCACAATGGGAGAATGTTCCCCTTGTTCCATATCCTTCCTGCCATAGTCTGTCTATTGAGATGTTGATCTTAACTATTCTGACGGGTGTAAGATAAAATCTCAGCAGTTTTGATTTATTTTGATAGTCCTGATGACTAAGAGCATTGAACATTACTTGCTGGCCATTAGAGATTTCTCTGTTGAGAATTCTTTGTTTATCTCTGTGACCCATTTTTAAATTGGGTTATTTGGTTTCTTGGGGTCTAATTGAGTTCTTTATATATTTTGGATATTAGTCCTATGTTAGATGTAGGGTTGATAAAGATCTTTTTCTATTCTGTATGTTTCCATTCTGTTGTATTGATGGTGTCTTTAGCTTTGCAAAAGATTTTCAGTATCATGATTTAATTGTTTATTAATTGTTGATTCTAGTGCCTGAGTTGGATTCTATCCAGGAAGTTTTCTCCTATGTCAATGAGTTCAAGGCAGTCCCCACTTTCTCTTCTATTAGATTTAGTGTATGCATTTTTACTTTGAGATCTTCGAACCACTTGGACTTGAGTTTTGTGCAGGATGATAGATATAGGTCTATTGTATTTTTCTATATGCAAACAGTAACTTAGACTAGCATCATTTATTGAAAATGCTTTCATTTTTCCATTATGTGATTTTGACTTCTTTATGAAATATCAAGTGTCTATAGCTGAATAAGTCTAATTCTAGGTCTTTGATTATATTCTGTTGATCAACATTTGTGTTTTAATACCAATACCATGAGGTTTTTATTATTAATGTTTTATAGTATAGCTTGAAACCAGGGATGGAGATACCTTCATAAGTTCTTTCTTGGCACAAGATTGGTTTAGCTACCATGTTTTGTTTGTTTGCTTGTTTGTTTTTGATTTTCATATGAAGTTGAAAATTGCTCTTTCAAGGTTCATAGAGAATTGTTTTGGCATTTGGTTGAGAATTGAATTTATCTTTAGATTGCTTTTTGTAAAATAGCAATTTTCACTGTTAATCCTAGCAATCAATAAGCACGGATGGGATGATCTTCCCATCTTCTGATAGCATCCTCAATTTTTTCCCAAGAGACTTGAAGTTCTTGTCACGCAGGTCTTTCACCTATTTGGTTAGAGTTACACCAAGGTATTTTATATTATATGTGGCTATTATAAAGGGTGTTATTTTCCTAATCTCTTACTTAACCCATTTATAATTTTTATAATAGAGGGCTACTGATGTCTTTGAGTTAATTTTGTGCCCAACCACTTTGCTAAAGGTGTTTGCAGCAGTAGGAGTACTCTGGTAGAATTTTGGGGGTGTCACTTATATATACTAATATATCATCTGTGTATAGCAAAGCTTTGACTTCTACCTTTCCAAATAGTATCCCCTTGATCTCCTTTAGTTGGCTTATGGCTGTAGCTAGAACTTCAAGTACTACATTGACTAGATAGGGAAAGAATGGGCAGCTTTGCCTTGTCTCTGATTTTAGTGAAATTTCTTTACTTTTTTTTCCTCATTTAATTTGATGTTGGCTATTCTCTTTCTATATACTGCTTTTGAATTTTTTTTCTTTTTTCATTTTTTGTTTTTTCTGAGACATGGTTTCTCTGTGTAGCCCTGGCTGTCCTGGAACTCACTCTGTAAACCAGGCTGGCCTCAAACTCAAAAATCTACCTACCTCTGCCTCCCAAGTGCTGGGATTAAAGGCGTGCACCACCACTGCCCAACTACTTTTGAACTTTTTAATTTAATATTTTTAAAAACTTTAAACATGAGTACTATCTCTACATCACACCTATCCTTCCCCCACACACTATGTTCAAATCCCCAATTTAAGGTCTCTTCTTCAATTATTATTGTAGTGTGTGTGTGTGTGTGTGTGTGTATGTGCGCACATACACACACAGTATCTATACACACAGTATCTATCTATCTATTTATCTATCTATCTATCATTTATCTACCATCTATCAATCTCTGTCCTGCCTCTCTTTCTCTCTCTCTCTCTCTCTCCCTCTCTCTCTCTCTCTCTCTGTGTGTGTGTGTGTGTGTATGTGTATGCGTATACATGGATATACAACTTATCAGGTCCATTTAATGTTGCTCAAATATACATGGTTCAGGGCTGAATAATTGGGAATGTAAAAGTAGAGTCCCACAACTAGAGGGGACTGAATTTTCTCTGGGAGTAGCCATCAAGCATCTGTAGCTAACTCTTCATCTAAGGGTAGGATCATTTGAAATTTCTACTCCATGTTGGCTTGTCAAATAGTATTGCCATCTTATTCAGGCAATCAAATTATTGATATTTCATGGATACATTTTTTCTGTCATGTCTATAGAAATTATATAGCAACAGGCACATTTCCATTCATTGTCTTGGCCCTCTGGGCCTCTCTTCTGTCTTCCTCTATACCTGATCCTGACCTCTTTCCTACTCCCCTACCCTCTCCCACCCAAATCCCTCCCTTCCTCTATCTCCTGTGACTGTTTTGTTCCCCCTTCTGAGTGAGATTCAAGCATCCTCACTTGGGCCTGCCTTCTCTAACTTCTTTGGGTCTGTGGAGGTGTATCATGTGTATTCTGAACTTTTTGGCTAATATCCACCTCTCAGTGAGTACATACCATGCATGTCATATTGGGACTGGGTTACCTCACTCAGGATGATATTTTATAGTTCCTTTCATTTGCCTGAAAAAAAAACAAAACATGATATCCTGTTTTTAATAACTGAATAGTATTCCATTCTGTAAATGTAACACATTTTCCATATTCATTCTTTTGTTGAGGGACATCTAGCTTGTTTCCAGTTTCTGGTTATTACATATAAAGCTGGTATGAACATAGTTGTGTAAGTGTCCTTGTTAGATAGTAGAACATCATTTGGGTATGCCCAGGAGTGGTATAGCTGGGTCTTCTCGTAGATACGTATAGAATTTTCTGAGGAACCTCCAGATTGATTTACAGAGTGGTTGTACAAGTTTGCAATCTACCCAGCAAGGGAGGAGTGTTGTTCCCCTTAATCCACATCCTCACCAGCATGTGCTGTCACTTGAGTTTTTAAAGTTAGCCATTCTGGTTAGTTTCAAGTGAAACATCAGATGTGTTTTGATTTTCATTTCCCTGATGACTAAGGATTTTGAACATTTCTTTAAGTGCTTCTCAGTCATTCAAGATTCCTCTGTCAGGAATTCTCTGTTTAGCTCTGTACCTCATTTTTTAATTGGGTTACTTAAATTTTTGGAGTCTACTTTCTGAAGTTCTTTATATATTTTAGATATTAGCCCTCTATTGAATGTAGGGTTAGTAAAGATCTTTTCCCAATCCTTAGGTTGCTGTTTTGTCCTATTGACAGTATCAGTTTCCTTACAAAAGCTTTTTAGTTTCATGAAGTCCCATTTATCACTTGTTGATCTTAGAGCCTGAACCATTGGTGTTCTATTCAGGAAGTTTTCTCCTATGCCAACATGGTCAAGGTTATTTCCCACTTTCTCTTCTATTAGATCCAGTGTATCTGATTTTGTGTTGAGGTCCTTGATCCATTTGGTCTTGAGCTTTGTGCAGTGTGATAAATATGAATCAAATTGCATTTTTCTATATACAAATTCCAGTTAAACTGGCACCATATTTTGAAGATGTTTCTCCTTTCCACTGTATGGTTTTGGGTTCTTTTTCAAAAATCAATGTGTGCAGTTTATTCTTGAGTCTTTGATTCTATTCCATTCTATTGATCAAACTGTCTGTCACTGTACCACTACTATGTGGTTTTTGTTTGTTTTGTTTTGTTTTGTTTTTCACTATTGGTCTGTATTATAGCCTTAGGTCAGGGATGGTAATTCCTCAAGAAGTTCTTTTATTATTCAGAATTGTTTTGGCTATCCTGGGATTTTTGTTTTGTTTTGTTTTTCCATATGAAGTTGAGAATTGCTCTTTAAATGTCTGTAAAAAATTGTGTTGGAATTTTGATGAGAATTGCACTAAATCTGTAGATTGCCTTTGGGATGATGGCCATTTTTCTACTGATCTATGAGCATGGGAGATCTTTCCATCTTCTGGGGTATTTGTTCAATTTCTTTTTTTCAGGAACCTGAAGTTTTTGTCATACAGGTCTTTCACTTGTTTGGTTAGAGTTACATCAAGATATTTTATTTTATTTGTGGCTACTGTGAAGGGTATTGTTTCCCTAACTTCTTTTCAGCCCATTTATTGTTTGTGTAATAGGGGGCTACTGATTTCTTTGAGTTAACTTTATATCCAGCTACTTTGCTGAAGTTGTTTATCAGCTGTGGGAGTTCTCTGGTAGAATTTTGGGGATCATTATGTATACTATCATAATATCTCTGAACAGCAATCCTTTGACTTCTTCCTTTCCAGTTTGTATCCCCTTCATCTCCTTTAATTGTCTTAGTGTTCTAGCTAGAAATTCAGGTACCATGTTGAATAGATAGGGAGAGAGTGGGCAGCCTTGTATTGTTGCTGATTTGAGTAGAATTGCTTCACGTTTCTCTCCTTTTTATTTGATATTGTCTATTAGTTTGTTGTATATTGCTTTATTTATTTTTATGTATGTGCCCTAAATTCTTGTTCTTTCCAAGACTTTTAACATGACGGGTTGTTGGTTTTTGTTGAAGGCTTTTACAGCGTCTAATGAGATGTCATGTGATGTTATTGTATGTGTGTATATGTTTGTTTATATAGTGGATTACTTTGTTGGATTTTCATATATTGAACTATTCATGCATCCCTGGAATGAAGCCTACTCGATTGTGGTGCTTAATGTTTTTGACGTGTCCTTGGATTCATTTTTCAAGATTAAAGGGCTTGAAAAAATGTTTTCTAAGTAAATGGTCCCAAGAAACAAGCTGGAGTAGCTATTCTAATATCGAGTAAAAATAATCAAAAGAGATGGGGGTGGATACTAGCTATTCACCAAAGGAAAAAAATCTACCAAGATGAAACTAAACAGAGACACAATGGTACTAACAGATGTTATGAGTCAAATGGATTTAACAGATATCTGCAGAATATTTCACCCCAAAACAAAAGAAAATACCTTCACCTCAGCACCCCACGTAACTTTCTCTAAAACTGACCATATAGTTGCACACAAAATAAGCCTCAACAGATACAAAAAGATTGATATCACCCCTTGCATACTATCAGATCACCACAGACCAAGGCTGGACTTCACCAATAGAACAACAAAAAAACCCATTATGTTCATAGAACCTAACAACACTACTCAAATGATGACTTGGTCAGGGAAGAAATAAAGAAATTAAAAAACTGTCTAGAATTCAATGAAAATGAAGACACACTATACCCAAGCTTATAGTATACAATAGAAGCAGTGTTAAGAGGAAAGTTCGTAGCACTAAATGCCTTCATAAAGAAACTGGAGAGATCCTATACTAGCAATTTAACAGCATACCTGGAAGCCCTAGGACAAAAAGAATCAAACACACCTAAGTGAGCGGAGTGCAGGAAATAGTCAGATTCAAGGTCAAAATCAACCAACTAGAAACAAAGAGAATGATACAAAGAATCAACGAAGCTATGAGCTGGTTCTTTGAGAACATCAACAAGATAGACTAACTAAAAGGCTCAGAGACAATCTCCAAATTAACAAAATCTGAAATGAAAAGGGAGACATAAGGACAGAAACTGAGGAAATTAAGAAATCATCACTTTTTATTGCAAAAACCTCTGCTGGACAAAACTGGAAAATATAGATGAAATGGATGGTTTTATAGAGAGATACCACATGCCAAAATTAAATCATGATCAGATAAACTATCTAAACAGTCCTATTAACCCCTATGGAAATAGAAACATCATTAAAATCCTCACAACCAAATAAAGCCCAGGGATAGATGGTTTTAGGGCAGAACTCTACCAGACTTTCAAAGAAGAAATACTAACAAAATTCATCAAGCTATTCCACAGAAGAGGAAAAGAAAGAATATTACCTAATTTATTCTATGAGACCACAATTACCCTGTTACCTAAACCACACAAAGACCCATCAAAGAAAGTGAACTTCAGACTAGTTCACTTGTGAACATCAAACATTCAACTTTGATTAAGATCTGCATTTATCTGTAGGCATGAAAAGAAGTGCTTAAAATATTAGAAATTATATCAGCTTAGGAAAAGGCAGTAGCACATTTACTCCTCAGGATTATGACGAACATGAGTTTTTGACTGGGTTTAAAATTCCCAGTCATGAATTCCTTCCCATCCACTAGGCCTTCTGTTCAACTAGAAAAACTGGTGATTACTCCAAGATAAAAATGCCCATAGTGTGTTGCTAGGCTTATGTTGCTGGACCAGTGGTCAACTGTAGGCTTTTGATAGAACAATCATTTTCTTCTCCACCCTTGACATCTTGCACAGAACCTTCCAATACTTTGAGAACCAGTCCTCTGAGGGGAGACTTCCATTTCTTTTATTTTTTTATTTTATTTATTTTTAATTTTTTTATACTTTATTTACATTTCAAATGTTTCCTCCTTTCCAGATCTCCCCTTTGGAACCTCCCCATTCCCTTCCCCTCACCCTGTCATTTCTAATCCATCTCATGTCCTCTAAGTCCTGTGTCCAAAGTATGCCACGTGTTCAGAAACAAGGTCTTAACCTTCTAGTTCTGAAAAGACAATAAAGAGTAATGGCAATAGCCCATATTGTTTTGGGATCTTTATATTTCTCTGAATTACAGCTCAAAGGACAGTTTCTAATGCTTACCACTAGGGTGTTTGTTATATATGCCATGACTCATGGGGATAAGCCTCATCACTCCATGTAATATAAATTCACTAATACAATTATACATACTAATTATATACAATATATAATATGATTCAGCATACTGTACAATAACAACCTTTATTAATATATAATAGTATAATATTAAACTTTAATATATCTATATATCATACAGACACATATAATATTCATATATTTAAAGTAAGCTTCAAAATACTATGGTGACTACACCTTTTTAAAACATTCTTAGTGTTATTTCTCTACTCCCTCCACTGTCTGTGTAATGCTTCCTCTTCCTTCATAATTAGGGGCTCTCTCCATTTTCTTCAATACTCACTTTACATTACCTGTCTTCTATCATCCAGCTGTGTAATAGTTCTTCCTTGCCCCGGCTGCAGGGACATTTTCTAGTTTCTTGGCTTCTTTGGATATTTCAGTTTATATTTTCAAGCCTAAAGATAGAATCCCCAAAAAGTAGATAACATGTGGTATTTGATTTTCTGGGTCTGGATTTTCAACTTTCATTCATTTACCTCTAATTTCATGATTCTATTATTCTTTACAGCTGTGGATATGTAGCATATTTTTGTTATTCATTCATCAGTTGGAAGACATTTAGGTTGTTTCCATTTCATAGCTACTGTGAAATGAGCAGCAAGAAATATGGCTGAGAAAGTATCTCTAGGTAGAATGTTGAGTTCTCTGGTTATAAGCCAAGAGGTGGTGCAGCTGACTCATATGCAGATTTATTTTGGCTTTAAAAAAAACTCCCTTTGTTGATTTCTATAGTGACTCTACAAGCTTGCAGTCCCTCAGGGAGTAAATGAAGATTCTTACTTTTCCACCTTTTCATCAGCATTAGTAGTCAGCTGTTTTCGACCTTGGCATTTCTGACTGAGGCAAGATGAAATCTCAAAGTATGTGAATATGCATTTCTATAATTGCTAAAGATGTTGAATACTTTGAAAATATTTCTTAGCCATTTTAATCTTTTCTTCTGAGAACTGTCTGTTGAGATCCATAACTCATTTTTGCATTCTTTTTTGAGATTTTTGACATTATAAATATATGATTCCTCACTTCCTCTTATTTCTAACCCCCCCCATATACCCCACCTTGCTGTCTTTCACATTCATGGTTTCTTTGTCATTAATTGTTATTACATATATACGCATGTGCATGTATATTCTTAAATCTAGCCTTTTCAGTCTGTATAATGTTTCTTGAATGTATGTTTTCAGGGCTCATGATTTGGTGTTGGATAACCAATTGGTGCACTCTTTCTTGTTTTCTTGGTTGTTTGATTTTGAAATGTTTGAGCTCTATCAGATAGTAGCTGGAAAATACTCTTATTCCATGCCTTCTGCTTAACTCCATAGTTTCCTTTGCTGCAAACATTTGTGAGAATTTTACACATGAGTACAATATACTCCAATCACATCCCTTTTCTCTCTACCCTGTTTAACTTCTTTCTTCTTCTTCAGGTCCCATTCTCAAATTTTTCTTTCCATTAAATATAGTACTGAGTCTGATTTGTATTGCTCATGTGTACATAGGAGTAAGATGACCACTGGAGGATCTATCAGAGGGCTGATCCTTGAACTAGACAGACTCTTTTTCCCATAGCAGCAGCTCCTACTGACTGTAGCTCCTCTCTTAGTGCCCACTTCCTTTGCAGGATTTTCCAATAGAGGAATAGAAAGGCTAATGTTGTGTTTAGTATGCTGACTATAGGTTTAGGGATGAAGGTTTGAGTTCTAAAAGTTTTAGAATATGGATACATTATAACATATACCCATGGAAATTGATTATGTAATTAAAAGTTTTGATTTCACTTTCTTTTTAATTGCTTCCTTGTCTGGTTTTACTCTGAATTTAACATTAGAGTATAATTTTATTTTGAGGATAAATCTTATTGTTTGTTGTTTGAAAACAACAGTCAATTTAGAAGAAAGTATCCTATTTCAAATATGATAATTATTTAATTAATAAACGGAATAACCAGGATCCAGGAGATAAGTGTTTGTTCCTAGGAGTTACAGTGGCCGCTGATAAAAATCATGTTGTAGATATTTGTATATAACAAAAATCAACAAGAATCAGACCATGAATTTGAAAGAGCAAAGAGGGTATATGGGAAGATTTTGATGGGAGAAAAAGAAAGGGAAATGTAATTAAATTATGATCTCAAAAATAAAATAAAATTTAAAAATGTACCAACAAATATGTATGGCTCAACATCTATATTAAAATATAAATAATTTTGTTTCTGGCTTTCAGTTCTTTCATTTCTTAAAATTTCTATTTGTTTCCTTTTGAATATAAAATTGCATTGTTAACTTTCCGCCAAATTATTTAATCCACATTGCTTACCTTGTCACCAAAACATTGTGTCCTTATTTAGGTAATAAAATGGTCCCATAACTTCATTCTATTGTTTATTAGGCCTTCCATAATGACCTCCATGACCTTCATGTGGTCTCTCCATGTGTGTGTGTGTGTAATAGTTACTTTACTCCTCATTTTCTTTTTCTTTTTGTCTTTTCATTTTATTGAAAACAAATATATTTTCTCATGCAATATATCCTAATTACAGTTTTTCTTCCCTCTATACATCCCAGTTCCTTCTCATCTCTCTTCTTTTCTAGATCCAGTCTCTTTTTATCTCTTATTAAAGAAGAACAGGCTTCTAAGAGTTAACTACCAAACATGACAAAATAAAATATAAGAAAATAAAACAAAACACATTGTATTTGGACAAGACTAACAGGAGGAAAAGATCCCCAAGAGAAGTTAGAAGAATCAGACATACACTTATTCACACATCTGGGTGTCCTATAAAAATAGTTAGCTGAAAGTTAAAATATATACACATAAATGTTTCCTGAATATATACACATATATGTTTCCTAAATTTCTTTAAAGGATTTAATCATTTTCTTTTTAAGAGCATCTATCATCTTTATATATGTGGTTTAAGGTCATTTTCTAGTGCATCAACTATGTTGTAATACTCAGAGTCTTCTACTGTAGGATAACTGTGCTCTAGTGGAGACACAATGCCCTGACTGTTACTGATTGTGTTTTTATGTTGGCATCTAGGCATTTGAGACTGGGCTGATTATAGGTATAGGCGCAGATTTCTGGATTTGTCTTCATTGAGTGGGTATTTTCTTTCTTGGTTTCTGTTTCTTCTCTGGAATTTCAAAGACTGTGATGGCTTTGTGTTGCCTGGCAGGGAATATTCTTTGGGCTTGATAGTTGGGGCCATTGGGACTTCCAGGTAAAACACTTTTCTGGATACTGGGACTTGAGAGGTCTTCACGGGAGGGAGGAGAGCAGAAATTTCAACAAGGATCTGCTTTTGTCTTCTTGGAATGGGGGGAGACAATGAAGAGAGGTCATCCCAGATAGGCTGCTATGGCCCTAGGGATTAGAGTAGGGGATTAGATTTAAAGGGACAGAAGTGGAGGGTAACTATATAGGTACCTTACCTACTTCTCTGGCAGGAATAGTCCACAGGTTAGCAGGGAGTGCCAGCTGGATTTGGGGACTGGGATAAATCAACAAGTGAGAATAGGAAGAAGAGGAAGGGAGAGTCTGTGGGATCCATGAAGATGTGGACAGAGGGAAGGAAGGTTGCAGCAGGTGTTCTGCTGTAGAGATGGAAATGAGACTAAGAGATTTGAGACTAAGGGTTTGGAGGAGTAGGAGAGGTATGAGACAGCTTACTTGTTGCCCTGGCAGGAGACCAGGGTAGCATCAATGGAAGACAGAGACTGAGGTCTCTGGAGCTGCACGAGAGGGGGAGCTGTTTAAAGTAACATTGGGTGGAGAAATTCTCTTAAAGAGGCCCCTTATTTAAAACATCCCACCTTACACATTTATTGAGATGAATGTGCCTCCAGAATTTTCTTTCTGCCAATAGTTTACTTGGTTGTTTCATTTTCTGTGAGTCTTATACATACAAAATTCTCATGTTAGGGTTATAAATTCCACTAGTGTTTTGATGGATGAAGAAGGTAGAAGCAATGGAAACAATGGTTTGGCAATAATCCTGGTATTAAATTCAGAAGAAATAAACAACTATAATGTTTGTACACTTGAATTACATTTCTGTTATGGCTCAGAAACAGAGAAACTAGAATAAAGTTGTGATTGCCACCTATAACACTGGGCAATTAAAGAGTTCTAATTTAAGTTTATCAATAATTGTGAAATAAAATGGTGAAAACACAGGAAAAATGGGAAAGAAAGGGCAAGAAGGAATAAGAATACGTGAGTTAGAGCCAAAAAAAGTCAAAATACATGAATTAGAGCTAGAAAGTTATTTTTAAAATGGGTGCAGAAAAAGAAATGTTCTAAAAAGTTTGTTCCCACAGAGAGAGGGGGAAACTATGCAAAACAAATGGCAAAATTACAGAAGTACAAATTCAAAATATGTGTGACCGCAGAATATTATGAAAGTATCTCCTATATTAAACGAGGCTGGAACTTTTTGTGGATCTCATGGTCAAAGTTAATAATGCACCTTGATGTCACTTAGTACTGCTATCTTAGTCTCTGTTCTTTGCTATTAGGTCCCCTTCTCCTACCTGGACTGCCTGGTTGGCCAACAGTGGAAGAGGATCTTGCTTGGACTAGATGTTTCAAGGTGGGATGATAGCCAACTGAGGAGAAGAAGAGTGGGCAGTAGGGGGAGGAGGTTGCAAAGGTGGGATGGGAAGGAGAGCAGGGGTTTGTTATCAGGATATAAAGTGAATAAAATATAAATTATTGAAAAATAAATTAATTAAGAAACAAAGACTGCTATCTTACTGTGTACTCAGCCTGTTTTTTTCCAATAATTTATTTATTTATTCATTTTACATCATGATTGAAGCAACTCCCATCCACCCTCATATTGTCCCTCCTGCCCTCTCCACTTCCCCTCTCCTCTGAGAAGGGGGAAGCACCCCTGGATACCAAATCACCCTGGCACATCAAGTCACTGCAGGACTAGGCACATCCTCTCCCACCAAGGACAGACAAAGCAGCCTGGTTAAGAGGAACAGAATGCATAGGCAGGCAACAGAGGGGCAATTACAGATACTGAATCACTAACCAAAGAGCATGCATGGGCTGGACCTCCCCGACTCCCCGAACTTACACACATGTAGCAGATATGCAGCTTGGTCTTCATGTAGCTATGACAACAACTGGAGTGAGAGCTGTCCCTGAATCTGGTGCCTGCTTATGGAGTAAATACCTTTGTCACTGGGAGCACTCCTGCTCTTAGGTCTCTGACTACTTCTCCACTGATAATCATAAGGTTCTGCTGAATCTATTTTGCATCTGTAAGTATATATCAATTCAGCCCACTTCTCCTGTTTACATGATTGCAGGAGCACTCCCTTACCTCCTTGTTGGAGGAATAAGGTTTCTGGCATTTCTAGGAGGATGAGGTAATCCTCTTTTCCTACTTTCCCTAGCCAATTCCTTTGGCAACAGAGTCTCTTTCTAGAGAAGTGTCCTCCTTCATCCCATCTGGGAGGAAGTAAGAAAGAGCAGGAGATAAATCCCATCTGAGCATCTGCTTTTCAGAAACCCCATTCCGATCTCCTGAGTGGCTTGATTTTGTAGACTTTGCTCTGAAGACTGTCTTACCATTTGAATGAAGACATTCAAATTTTGACTCCAGAGAAGTGTAGTAATATAGTGTGATGTAGTGCTGTGTATGGGTATGGGGGAATTCTTTCCTTTTTATCTTGTTCAGCCGTACAAATTATAGACAGTTGTTTCTTTGTATGTCTAACATTAAATATTTCTGGACATTTTATTATTTACTTTTATTCTTTGTGACTATCCTACATGTATATAGTGAAATATAACAATATGCTCTCAATTTTCTTCTTCCAACTTCCCCTTCTCCCTCATAATACAATCCCCTTCTAACTTAATGTCTTATCCAATTATTGTTGCCTATATGTGCATGGCTATGGGGCCATTCATTAGAGCACAGAAACCACAGAGGCCACCTGTGACCATATCTTCAAAGAGGAATGATTTTCCAGCCCCAGAAGATCCACTGACAATGGCTCTTCAGTAAGGGATTGGGCCTGGGGAGCACCTCTGTCATCTATGCTGACAATTTGGCTGTCTTGACCTCATATAGGTCTTGAAGAGGTACCCATAGTGACTCTGAGTTTCTGAATTCAACAGCCAAGATATAGAAGACAGCATTTCACATCTCTCCTCTCTATCTTCTGGCTCTTTCTGGATTTTTATCTGTTTCTCAACTTCTATAGATTACAAGGAAAACCCTGTTCTGGAGAAAGATTATATGCTTTATGATTCATAACTTTGGGGATTTACATTTTAATGAGATTTGCACTGAAATCTTTGAATACTAAAATGTAAACAGATGTTCTGCCTGTGTGTAATATAGCTCTTTTGTGCCTCAGCACATCTATTTCCTCCCTGTATGTCATACATCTTTAGAAATAAGAATTACATGAAGTTTCCATATTTCATTGCAGAAACCATTTAGGAAGACAGATCCTTGCTATTTATTTCATAGCTTTGGAATCTGATATATATTGGGTGTGGCCATTAGAAAGCTAGATATGTTTTTATATTTCATTGTCTTTGAATATCACAGAGAAGTATAATAGCTCCATGGGAGTTTGTGTAATACTATAAGGTTTATCTAGGGTATATGTTTTGATCCATCATGAATTATATCTTACAACTATAAAGGTCAAATATAAAACATGGTTTAGAGTTTGTGGTTGTTTTCATACTTTAAAGACCATAGATATTTTGCTCTGTCTGGAAATAGACCTGAATAGATGAGTCAGAATCTCTACCTTGTCTGGGCCTTACCATAGCAGACCTTACAGATGGTCACTCCAGTAGATGTGATTCACTCTATTGCTATCCTACCTTCAGCATCTCCTGAGTACATCAGCACTCTGAAAGGTAGATATTGCAAGTACATCTATACAAGAAACCTGAGTAGACCAGGCTGTTCTTCTTTTCATATTTTATCTATTGTGATTTGAGTTTTTATGTCATTTGAAACTAAAACAGCCATAAAGTTGATTTCTAAAGTCTTCTTACTGTTACATATATACAGCATCCTAAAAGCCATTACCTAATGCAAAGGCAAACCATGAATAATGCAATCCTAAACCTGTAGTTTACTCAGTGGGTCACTAGTAAGCAAGTTTTTTTCAGAGGTTTTGATACCCTTTCATACATATATATTCATGCCATAATTTCACTGTTCTTATTTGTTCTAACTCTATCAAATAGAATTACTCTATATAATTTATATAATATCTATATAATTACTCTAGATAATCTGCATAATACTATATAATTACTCTAAATTATAATTTATTAGAGTAATTTCCAATTTTTTTGGATTTGCTTATCATGTATTTCAGTGTCCAAAATACTGCAAGCTCATTGAGAGTATAAGTAGCTATACTTTGATTGATTTCTACAATATTGGACTGAGCAGAATTTAAAATTACCTGTAGATATGAATATATGAATGAACAAAATCTCCAAGTGGTAAACGGTACAGAAGATTGAAAGAAACTAGAACATAAAGTATTGCCAGAAAAAAAATGCTTAAAATGCCAGCCATGATACTTTGTTATACTAGTGATAGTCTGGATTCATTCAGTGTTTCAACATTGATTGATCAGTAGGGATTACCAAAAAGTCTATGTTCAAGAGTTTCAGGCTACATAGAGAGGAAGTAGTCTCTTCTTTTATTAGCAGTATTTACAGTAGAAAAGAAAGTAAGATTGAGAATAGACAATATACCATTAGTGATATATATGTTTCCTTATGAGTGCCTGAGAATTTTGAGCCTAAAGTTCTGGCAAGAAGAAAAAGGGATCATCTACAACTGATAGGACATGCAATATTGTCCCGCGCTACTGTCTCGCCAGCAAGAACGACGCGGCACACATAGGATCCTTCTGCAGTAAAGCTTTAATGCATCTTGAGAGGGAGAGCATAAGCTTGCCATGAGTGGAGACCCTGAACAATAGAACACCCGTCCCTTATATAGGTCACAGCGCTTGCCTGGGACGCGGAGCTTCTCCATTGGCTCCTGCATCAGGCCAGATGCCGCCACGAGAGAGGCTGAGACTCTGAGGTGGAAAATTACCAGGTGTATGCGCACTAGCCTGTTTACAACTTGTCCTCGGCCGAATGTAGGCGCCATCTTGTAATGGTGAATGTGGGTGCTCAGGCGGCTTCCCACACAATATAAAAACCATTTGAGCAGATAAGTCCAACTGATATCCTGCACTTCACATGAACTCTGGGATAGCATAACAAAAACTATAAACTTAATTTAACATTATGAGATGTGTGTGTGTGTGTGTGTGTGTGTGTGTGACTTGGTTTTGGAGTTTGATTTTATAACTCTCAAGTGTGAACATTTAGATGAAAACAGTGTCACAATGTTCAAAAGTTGGACATATTTTGTAGAGAAAATAATTTTTCTTGGAAGTCAATAAGATGGGATCTTGCCTGATTGTCATCATAAAGTATATATTTTGGTATAAAAAATCACACATGGTGATAATTCCAAATGGGGATATATTGACAACTGATACATTTACTCAATTCTCAATTTAAGACAACAGAATTATACCTAGTTTGTTTCATTAGAATATGAAGTTTTCTTGAATATGACCAGCTGAGGCTTATGTATGTTGTTTCTCTCCCAGTATAACTCCAGTCTGCCATGAAAGCTTCTACAAAATGATCTTCTGATGCATAAATGTTTTGAATCACAAAATATTAAGTATAGTAGTCTGGTACAACAAGCTCAATGTTAGTATTTAGTAAAAAAATGTCTAGTACCTAAGATTCAGCTTCTGTACAAGGTCAGGTAACTGTGAAAGACAACAACAATGAGTAAATTTGTAGGTTTTTATAAACTTACGGGGCCAATAGACATACAGAAACTGGATTATTCTGTTTAAGAGTTTGAAACGTTCCCAGTTTGAGCTTAGGAAGACAGCAACATAAGGAGGCCTAGGATGCCAACTGTTCTCAGCCCAAATACACAGAGTCTAAGAACCCAGTAGAATGTCCTCTTATGAGTGAGGCCAGTTAAACAAATAGCAGGAGTTTCAGTTATTCAAGTACAGGAGAGGATGGATGTCCTGGTTGAAGATAAAGGTGGAATTCATCCTCCCTCTACCTTTTTGCCCTATTCAGACCTTCAGTGATTTCATGATATCAACCCATACTGGCGAATATCATCTGCTCTTACATAGCTCACCAAAAGAATAGGCAATCTCTCCATAGAACATCCTCAGCCAAACCCAGACATAATGTATCAGTTTGGCACTTCTAAGCCCCCAAAATTGGTATATAAAAACTAAGCACCATATAATTAATGTCCATTATAGCAAATTAAAACATTTTGAAACCTATTAAACACTTTGTACTCTAAACTTTTCTCATTTCTTTGAGTAATTTTTACAAAAGAAATTGAAACTCTCAATGAAGTATCTTTTTCTATTTTGCAAAGAGGAAATTGGTAGTTGAAAAGAAAAAGATATATATGTATATATGAATTGGGATGGGAAAATAGTTAACATTGTTTAGTCTATGATAAAAAAAATCAGCAGAAAATTTCAGTGGAACTACAATGACCATTATCTTGAGAAATATTAATTGTTTAATAATGAAAATTGATTTATTGCTCATCTTTTACTAGCTCTTTGAGAAACTCATACAATATATTTTGATCATATTTTCCCCTTCCTTCTAGTCATCCCAGATGTACTTTCCTTTCCAGCCTACTCAACTTTGTGCCTTTACAAAGAGAAAATCAAGTCCAGTGAGTGCTGTCTAAATATTTCTATATGTATGCCTTCCACTGGAACATGGTTGACTTACTAGGGGCTAATACTTAGAGAAAACTGATTCACTCTCTCATAGCAGCTGTCAGTTGCCAACAGACCTTAGCTAGAGATTAGGGGTGGGATGTTGCACCTATGTTTCTTCTCTATATTACTGTTTTGTCTGGCTTGGACTTGTGTGTGCTTTGTCCATGTTTCCTCAACTAATGTGAATTTATATGTACAGTTGTCCTGCAATATTAACTAAACTGTTTCCTTGTAGTAAATTAATGCCCCTGTCTATAATGACCCCTTAGCCTTGGCAGGACAATGTGTGATAGAGCTGTTCTGATAGGGTTGACTGTTTCAAGGTTTTTTATTCTTTCCTCATTGACCATTTTTGTATCTGTGTTGATTTCTACTTCCTGCAAAAGGAAGCAGCTTGGATAAGTGTTGAGACAATCACTGATCAATGAGTATAAAGATAAGTCATTAGGAATCAGATTAATACTATTTCCATTTAGCAGGATAATAACAGCAGGCTCTTTTATAGGTACCATGACATATCTAGTCACAGGTTACCCAATGAGATGTCAGCAATGCTCCTTCTAGATAACACTGGCTTATAGACAAAAGTCCAGTACTAATAATAGGATACCACTTTTGGAGTTGTTGGCCCGTAAGATATCATAGACCCTCAAGATTACAGGCTATTTGCCAATGTTCTTAATTATTCTCTATAACTTGACAATTAGATACTATTGTTGAAGACACAACATACTTGGTTCATAGAAGAGGAAGTAATAAAGATAGTATTCACCTGGAAGCTTTATCCCTACTGGCTAACTTTCATAGAGGTGAAAGAAGCCATATACATAACTAGAGGAAGTATCAGCTATCATTCTTAACCACCTGTGATCCAGTGCACTATAACTGTCCTAGTAAAAGATGCTCATTGGTACAATAGTGGTATGTGGGTATAGCCAACTACTCTCTTATTGGATTTAAAAACTGATCTATAAGTTCAAACCTGTATGTGAGCCTTGTATAGATTATTTTCAAATATTTATCTTAAATCAATGGAGTATGAATTGTTGACTTTTTTATTTTCATATTTCCAATACCCAGTATAAGGGAGTACTCAAAAGTAGGAAGTACTTAATTACCAAGTGAGTAACTAAATGAAGCAATTAGAGAACAGAAACTTTTGAGACCCAGCATTGCCCAGAAAGAGACAATTGGCTGCTTGCTTTGTTCAGTCACAACAAATTAGTTCTGAAAATGTATGTTAAACATTCAGGATATTTTTAAGTGGTATATATTTGATTATTAGTCCCAAAATCATTGCTTAAGCATACAATATTATTGCTTTAAGTGTTGTAGAGTAGTCCATTCATCTCAGTCATTGGGTTACAATGTGTCTACTAAGTAAGAGCAGGGGCTGTTTTACACATGGAAATTTCATGAGCGTGTGTCTGAGGTTTCTCTTCACTTGACACTGAAGCACAAACTCACATTCAATCCCAGCATCTATTGGGAACTTTTGTTTTACCACACTGTTAGATGATATAGCCAGTTCAACAGGGACCCAAGAGTCTAAGCAAAGGATCTAAGAAAGAAGTTAGAAAGAGCAAAGTTAGACTCTCTTAAATATATTTAATTGTGTAAAGATCTCATAGATGAACTCAATTTAAAAAATGAGATAGGATCTGGAGGCTGAATGGAAATCAGGTGCGGATGGAGAGTGTGACAAAGACTTGGGATGGCAGAGGTCTCAGGGAATCTATGAGGGTGACTCTAACTGAGATTCCTAGCAGTGGGGGATATAGATCCTGAAGTGGCCACCTCCTATAGTCAGGCAGAACTCCCAGGGGAGAAATAAGGGCACCAAACCCCTCACACAACCTTCAATCCAAAATTTGTCCTGCCAACAAGAAATGCAGGAACAAAGATAGAGCAGAGACTGAGGGAATGTCCAACCAAAGACCAGTCCAACCTGAGACCCTTCCCATGGACAAGAAGTAATCCCTGGCAGTATTCATGATACCCTGTTATGCTTCCAGACAGGAGCCTAACATGTCTGTCCTCTGAGAGTCTCTACCCAGCCATTGGAGCCATTGACTGAAACAGATACAGAGACTCAGAGTGCCTTGTGGATGAGTAGGGGAAAGGATTGAAGGAACAGGAGAGGAAGGAAACTCAACAAGAACAACAAAGTCAACCAACCTGAACTTCTTGGAGCTCCCAGAGACCAAACTACCAACCAAAGAGTGTACAAGTTCTTTACCCTACCTACCCCTGGCCCCACAAAATGTAGCAGAATTTCAACTTAGCCTTTATGCAGATGCAGGTCCTCCAACAGCTGGAGAGAGGGCTGTCACTGATTCTGTTGCCTGCCCGTGGATCCAGTTCCCCTAATTGGAGTGCCTTATCTGGACTCTGTGGGAGAGAATGTACCTAGTCCTGCAGTGACTTGATATGCCATTGTGGGTTGGTAGCCAGGCTATCATCCTGATTCTCAGAGGAGAAGGGGAGGGGAGACTGGGAGAGGAGCTGTGTGACTGGGAACTGGGAGGAGAAGAGGACTGAGATTGTGATGTAAAATGAATAAATAACCTAACAGAAACCTGAAAAGCTGAATATCATTAAGTTAGGAGACCTTTGGTCTCTGAGGTAGGCATTGTGACTAAAAGACAGTTGTTTTAATTCTTTGGATCATTTTCAAAGATGGAATCCTGATTTTTTTTCTACTCAAATGACCTGGAGTGACAGTTTTTACTTCTTTGTGTTTTATTTTAATTTCTACATGAATATTTTAGTGGTCATTTGATATATATTTGTTTCTTCATTATTTATTTCTTTCTTCTCTTGCTAGCAGAAATACAAATATCCCAGCAATGTAGGTGAATGTGAATGCTTTCATTTTCCATTCCATGACTTCAAAACATGTAATTTTCCTCAACACTCAAATTAGGTCACCCAGAGCCAAGGAGAAATAATAAAATGTGTGTGGCTAAATTTTTATGCAAATGGATTTGTAGACAGGCATGTAGTACTTCTTATACATGGATAGTTGACTTTAGATCATGGGATTGAAGTCTCACTGAGAGAGGACCAATTCTGAGCAAAATCTGTTTAGAAATGCTGCAGGATGGGAAAGTGGTAGGTACATAGAGAACCCAGGAGATCAATAGACTTGCTAAGATAAAGAGTTTGAAAGAAAATGCAGTTAGGACTCTTATTAGAGTTTTGAGCTTTTATTAAAGCATCATTGAAGTTCTTTAACCCTAAAACAAGAAACAACTTCCTCTCTCTCTCTCTCTGCATACACATGTGCTGTATCTGTACAGTTAAGAACAAGGAACCCTGTGTTCAATGGGAGTTTGTAATTTTTTTGTTTTATTTTTGAGATTATAATATAATTATATCATTTCTTCCTTCCTTTTCTCCATTCTGATATCCACTTTGTTCTTTCTCAAATCCATAACACTTTTTCAATAATTGCTACTATATGCATATGTAGGTATGAATAAATACACACACACACACACACACACATATATGTACATATCAACATAAATATAAAGTTCTCAGTCCATATAACCTTACTAATATGTATGTTTTCAGGGCTAACCAGTTTATATTTTATCTTAAACTTTCATGTTTATCATTAAAAGGAAAGCCAATATTGAATAGAGTAGTTCAGCTTATTTTCTATTAGAATATGAAATTTTAAAAATTCATTTTAACCTGCAGATTCACAATGCAGCAAACTATTCCCCCGTTTTCTAATTTTTCTGAGAAATCATTTGAGCCTTATTAATATTCACTAGCATTTCAGAAATAGAATGTCAGAATGTTTGAGAAGCCGACTCTATTAAATTATCCTCAGGTTTGTCCATCAAATAAAATGATAAAATAAGTCCTTTAAAGTATTTTCCTCTTTCTTCTGTGACTCTATAGAAAGACAATCATCATGAATAAAACAGAATTCTGTGCACAAATATGCAAATGTCTCCAATTTCATATAAAATGAAAGATTAGGAAAAAAGAAGACACTAATGGAATACAGGAAAGATAGCTGCTATAGACAAACTTTACCAAAAAATTGGACATTATAATCACTTTAGGTTCATATACACATGAAAAAAATCACTCTGATTAATCTGTTGAATATATTGTTTTTATTGGTTTTTATGAATGTTTTTGCTAAAGTGACAAGGAAAGAAATCTTCCAGGAGTAAAATAAAATTTAGATTACTATTAATGGAGGTTATTATAAGTACATCTTATACACCAAGCTGGTATATTAAATGGATTGTATCTGCATATGTGAGAGGTAAAAAGGTCAGTAGTGTTGAATTATGTGTGTGGGGGTGGTTGGGTGGGTGTGTTCGCACATGCACGCATGCACTTGCATTCATTAGTTGCTTTGCTCATGAATCAGTAGCAACAGGAATAAAACTAATCTTTATCAGAGGTAGTATTTACTAATTCATGGGAAGACCCATTTTTGGAGATAGTCATGGGAATATTTTGACCTTGACACTTATAATTCACACCTGTGTGACCTAGTTGTCACAATGAATATGAAAACAGCTTTTCTCACATATATATCTATAGTGAAGTTAGAAAGTGATCTACTTAAAAAATCTCCAAGAAATTCTCATAGACTAACACTGAGTTCCATTAAATTTATATAAACAAACAAACAATATATATATGTATATGATGCATATATGTGTGTGTGTGTGTGTGTGTGTGTGTGTGTGTGTAGGAAGGGGTTACATCATGTTGAACCATTGGCCAAAGGGGCCTTATGTGACTCCCAGTCAGCATAGGCTATTGCTTGTCATTCTGTTCTGGTGTTCTGCTAAAAGAACATAGTAATAAAATGACTCCTGCTATACCCTTACTTAACTCACATCAGAGAAGCTCCTTCCCTGTATTAGATGTGAATTAAAACAGAGACCCACCTCATAATATTATAGAGGAAAGGAGAGACTTTGGAGTACTCAGTTCTAAATGTGTGTCTACATTAAACCCCTTCTCTCAAGGTTCAGGAAACCTTAAGAGGAGGTATTGTAAGAGACAACAGTAATGGGTTACTCAACAAAAAATTGTCTTCCAGATACAACTGGATTGTTGCACATATAAACCCATAGAGATTGTAACAATATGTACATATGGGGTTCGAGCACAAAAACTTGTTACAACCCATAATAAACTATCTGCAATTTATATATCCTGGCAAAGGAAAATCGATTTTCCAATGTAGTATCATTGGATATATCAACCAAACTTGAGGGCTGGCCCTGAGTAGGTGACCCAGGAGTAGGTGACCAAGAGAAAACAAATCCCATGGTATTCTGTGGCATTTTAATATTATTGTGTTTTGTTTGTTTTTTATTTTTGTGTGTATGTATGTGTGTTTGTTGGCAGTTTGCATTTCTTGATTTTGTTTATTGTTTTTCTTTGTTTGTATTTTGTTTTTGTTTTTCTTAAGAGAGAAAATGAGAACATAAATGTTGGTGGGTAGTGTCTTAGTCAGGATTTGTATTCTTGCACAAAACATCATGACCAAGAAGCAAGTTGGGGAGGAAAAGGTTTATTCAGTTTACACTTCCTTATTGCTGTTCATCGCCAAAGGAAGTCAGGACAGGAACTCACACAGGGCAAGAACTTGGAGGCAGGACTGATGCAAAGGCCATGTAGGAGTGCTGCTTACTAGCTTGCTTCCCCTGACTTGCTCAGCTTGCTCTCTTATAGAACCCAAGACTACCTGCCCAGGGATAGCACCACCCAAAATGGGACCTCCCACCCTTGATCACTAATTGAGAAAATGGCCTTACAGATGGATCTCATGGAGGCATTTCCTCAAGGGAGGCTCCTTTCTCTGTGATAATTCCAGCTTGTGTCAAGTTGACACACAAAACCAGCCAGAGCAGGTAGGGTGGTGGGGAGGATCTAGGAAGAATTTCGCTAAGTGAAAACATGTTCAAAATATATGGTGTGAAATTTTCTTTCAATAAAAATTTTATGAAACTGTCAAACAATAAGAAGTTAAAGAATTGTAGGGGAATTTTAATCCAGCAACAGGGGTGCTCTGAAAGGGATCACATCCAAAGACCAAAGTCTGTGTGATCTGGCTGGAATATAGACAAGCCCATAGTACCTATCTCTAATCTCAAACAATAAAGGTAAAGCTACTTTGTAGAAGAAAGCAGCCATGTTTGAGGTTACATCTAATTGAGGTGCAGATAAAGTGATGAATCAGAGAAAGATTTAACAGAATGAGTCAGAGAGAGGATGTGGTGTCATAGGAGAGGTGACTCAGAGAACAGCACAGAGAGAGAGGGAGGAGAAAAAGAAAGACAAGGAAGAGAAGGCAGTTTTACTGGGATAGTTTTACAGAGACAGTTTTCGGGTGAAGACAAATCAAGTAAGAGAATGAGAAGAAGGTAGAAGATTAGAATTGATTGCCAGAGTTAATTTGATGACAAGCAGAGCAATTCAATGTGAAGCCAAGAGAAGGTAGTTTGAATCAATCAGCTTGGAGAGGCATTTGGGCCAGAACACCTGAGGTGACCCAGCCAGCCAGAGTTCAGAAAGAGCTAGAAAGGGTGAGCTTATTTACTAAGATGACAATTACATCTTGTGAATAAAAGTTACTTTTCACAAAGAATTTGTTCTCTTACAATTCTGGAGCCAGATACTAATAGATCAACTATTGTATGATCATGTCCTCTCAGGAATTGAGAGTATCCTCATATTCCCCTTTCTGACATCTGTGGATTGTCATTTATCTTTAATATATCCCTGAAATTAGAAATTTAATTGAATAGAGAAAAATTAATTCTCTAATTTACCCTCTCTTAATGTGTCTCTGTGTTCTCATATGATTACATTCCCTCCAATTAAGTCTTTCCTTCCTTATAACTTCGACAATATTAGGTTAAGACCTTACCCTGTTCCTGTGAGAAACCATGGTTATTTAAACAATTATGCTTTCAAGAGTCTTATTTCCCAATATGCTCCTGTTGTATGTACTGGCAGTTAGGATTTTAATCTGCTTTTATGTTTCCTTTTAAAATAATACAGCCAACAAATACAATGTATTGTAGTTTCTTGTTACTTTCCAAGATCATCAATTGAAGGCTTGGTCTTTAGTTGATTCATTCAGTCATTGGGGTATGGTTAGATTATATTGGTTCTCTCTAATCAATGGATAGCATTGATGAGTTTCTGATGTGTTAGTTATGCTTGACAGAATATTCAAAGGAAGAACATATTTGGTGGAAGTGAATTACTTAGTCCATTTCCTTGAGGAATGTAATTATTTCAGACCTTTATATGTTCTGCTCTACCTCCTGAGAGGGAAGGACAGGTGTTCTGATCTATCAAGTTCTCATTACCCAAAGCAGCAGAGTCAATCGTTGACTGACATTGCTGAAATCAGGACTTATATTGGTTATCTCTAGATGTTTTTAAGAGTTTTTCTCTGGTTTCTACTATAGTAAATATAAATTGAGAGATTATGTTATTTATCATCTGGACAATTACATGGTATTTCAAGAATTCTAAAAATTTCTTAGCCAATATATTTTCAACTATTGTCTTTTCCTGATATTTTCTCTTTCTGTAGCATTTATTGGGTAAATGTTAGAATGGTTGTCCTAGTTTTGGTCATTTAAATTATAATCTATATTCTTATCACTTTGTTTTTTAGTCCAAGTTTAGGTGACAGATTCTCCTTCCATTCTACACTACAAATATACAGTTAGCTTTTTCTAATGCCCTCTTTGTTCTACTTTTTGATGTTTTAACCACAATTATTAAATATTTTTGTTCCTCGATATTCTATTTTATTCCAAGATGCCTGAACTCATTTATATATTTACCATTTCCTTTCTTAAATATTAACCAGTTATGTGTCTAATAATTTTAGTTACTAGTTATTCCCTCATCTTTCTCTATTTTTACTTTCTTCCCTTAGTTTCTCAGTGCATAGCTGTTCATCAATTCCTTTCCCTTGTCATACATTTCCTATACTTATGTCATAATTCTCTCAGGACTATTTGAAGTTATTTTTTTTCAGTGTTCTGTTTCTTTATTTCTGCTGTCTCTAGGACCTCTGCAAACAAGTTTTAGCATCTGCTTTTTAGGTAATGAATGAACAAATACTGATTTTGAGGCTGATTGCCAACTCTTGGTTGTCATTTCTCAGGGAAGTTTTGTTATTATTGTTGTTTTGTTTTGTTTTGAGTTGATTTGGTTTTTCTTGCTGTTCACTGAGTATCAAGGTTTTTGAGTCAACTTTTTATTGCTATACCATTCTGTAAATGAGACTTTTTTATTATTTCAGCATAAGGTATGGCCATATAGCTTCAGCATCATGCTTTATGTGGGGCCTAGCATCAGATATCCATGCCTCAGTGAAGCCAGTATATTGTTTCCTGCTTCTAGGACTCCAGCTAACTCTACCAGTGTGAGCTCAAACTGTGTAACTGCATCATTAATTCTATCCATTTTCCTAGTGACTGCTTACATACCAGTACATGCATACTTTCTCTATTCTATATTCTAATTATGCTTGCTATGGAGCTTCACTGTTTGTTATATGCATCTTTTATTTGCACACATACATTACAAATGTTCAAATGTGTGATTGTAAAGAAAGTGAGAAAAACAACATTCAGGAAAATATATCAGTGTCTGGCTTATAACAGGATGAAGGATAGTGTCATTTATAAAGAAATGAATCTTAGAAGATCTAAAACATCAGGAAATAATATATAGATCTGAGCCAGATATTAAAAAGAGTCTTCAAAAATGTGGACTTGTCTGTTATGCTTATGAAAATTTTATACATTTTCAACTTTTAATCTGAATAACCAATTTATTTTAATTGGAAATTAATAAATGTACATGCATTTATAAGAATTATACAAAGTAGTCTTATGTAATGTTTATTAATTTCTTTTGAAAGATGATCTGTGGAAAAATTACACTGTAATATCCCAACCTTATTTTGTTATTGTTAGACTTCACTGATATAAGACAGAACTCCAACTTTCACTTGTTTTCATTTGTATGTATGTGTTTAGTCCACACAGTTGCTCATATGCACATTACTATATCCATCACTGTAGTCAAGCAGTGCAACAGTGGGATCAACACAAAAAAATTATATAAATATAATTTCCCAGACACCTCATGTCCGCAATCCCATTCCTAAGCAACAGCAACCAGGAAAATGACTACCTTAGTTTAAAGTTTTTAATCTTAAGAATGTTATTTGTATCCAATCCTGTTGTATGTAACCTTTAAAATAGCTTTTTGTCTTTTATTACTACATGTATATAGTCTTGATCAAACCTTTTAGATTTGGATTTATTTTTCCAACATAGTTGTTGGATATCTGTCTAGGCTTCTGCGTGAATTAATACATGGTTTCAAAACACTTTGGTTTACTAATCCATGCATTCTGTGAGCACATCAGAATTTGATCAAATCACTCTTATTAGAAAAACTGAGTTATTTACTTTTCCATATTCCAAGAAATTAGACCCTGGGCAGCAATGTGTAATTTATTGAAATTTACAGGTGTTTTTGAAATAAATGCAAACAAGAACAATTGTTGGGTATTATAAGTGCACATTTATTTTTGCAGTAACATAGCAATCTCTTTCTACTGTGACTTATCATTTTAAGTCATTGACCAGTTTCTCAGTATCTTCACCTGTATGTGGTGCCCCATTTTTTCCTATTTCAGCTATTCAAATAGGTTCATTAGTAACTTACATAGATTTTATTAGTAACTATACAAAAGCTAATGACTTTGAGCCTGTGTGTTTCTCTGAATATATATTTTCAAATTATATATATATATATATATATATATATATATATATATATATCCTTGTGGATAATAATACAGTGTTTCTTCAAACCAGTTTTCTATGTTTGGAATTCCTTACTTTTTTTTAAAGCTATTAGTTCTTTTTAGATTTTTTTAAACTAAAAAACATTTTTCTAATAAGACAGAGGAGAATATTCAGAGTTACAGTACAGCTGTCCTCACCCCCTTCCTCCAGTAATCTTCCTCACTATGGATGTTTTGTAACAAAGCACCACAACTGCTAAAATCAATGAACATGTGTATATGTCATAACTTCCAGTCTTTTTTCACATTTAATTTTATTTTTTTACTTATTCACTTTACATTCTATTCACTGCCCCCTCCCAGTTGCCCCTTCCCACAGTCCTTCCTCCAGCCCCCATCCTCTTCTCTTTTGAGTGGTTTGGGGCACTCTGGGTATCACCCCAACCCAGCACTTCAAGTCTTTTCAAGGCTAGGTGCTTCCTCTCCCACTGAAGCCAGACAATGCAACCCAGCTCGTAGACCATATACATGGTCTATACATGTTGTTGCCATGTACAGGCAACAACTTTTGGGATAGCTCTCTTTACAGTTCAGAACCCACATGAAGGGCAAGCTACACACCTGATACTATGAGCAGGAAGGCTTAGGTCCAGCCCTTGCATGTTCCCTTGTTGGTGAATCAACCCCAAAGGGTGAGAGGCCTAAGGGTCCAGGTTAGTTGACTCTGTCTTCCTGTCTACCATTAGTCTTAATTCACCTTTGGATCATTCCTAATAGAGTATATTATATGGGATTCAATAAATGTATAATGGAGCTCACCTAAGGACATATAGTTTTATGCCATCCTAAAATATGTAGACTTGGCCTATTCAACCTTTATTTCAAACTTGTAAACCAGTGACCTCTTTGTTCTGTCCATGGTCTTGCTTTCCAAAGTGCCATGTCATATGTCATGCATATGGTCTTTTCAGACTGGTATTTCACCAATTATATATTGAAATCTCTCCACATATTTTCCTGGTTTTGTACTTGTTTCCTTTTTGACATTGTATAATAATTCATTCTGTGAATATTTCAAAGCTTCCATATCCATCACTAACTCAGGAACATTTCTTTCATTCAGTTGCTTTTATTTTTAAACAATTTTCAATGAAACTGTGTGCTGTCAAGGTATTTGAAAGTTTTGAGCCCATTTAAGTAATTTACCAAGGAAAATTATTTTCTGAATCATGTGGTAATACTGTGAATAGTTTTGGAAGAAACCATTATGTGTTGTTTTGAGTATTTGCTATAGTCATGAGAACAAGAGTGGGCGTGACTGCTGGCCACATTATTTCTAGTACTATAATTCCTCAATATACCTGAGTTCAGCCTTTCTAATGCATATATAGAGGAATCACATAGTAATTTGTATGGTGGATGATGTTGAATTTTACTATTTTTAGACTTTTTCACACAATATATTTATTCAATCATGTTTCTCCCCTTCTCTAACTTCTACAAAGTCCTCCCCAGCTCCACACCTACCCCACTTTATGTTCAAACTCACTTTCTCAAATGAACATTTTTAAATATGCATACCTGTAATCTGTCTATCTTTGGTGACTGATCAATATTATCTTTTGGCTATTGTTTAATTAAATCATATCAGTTTTTTTTTTTTTTTTTTTTTTTGGTTTGGACCAACACATATTATAAAAAGCACACAAATGTGTTCAAGATAATTGGCCATGCATGGCTTATAAGATAAAAACCACAATGGTACATGATAAGGTTTTTGGTAGACATAGAAAAACATGCAACATATGTGAAACAATGGTCCCTAGAGCACATAATGTTTACAAGGAAGAATAATGAGACAATGTTCTTCTTACTGATGATTGTGTTCAGTTCTATATCATTGTCAGCAATAGAAAACCTAGAAATACCTTCTGGTTAATCTTTTCAACACACATTTTTAAAAAATGATAAAGCCATTCAAATCGAGAAGGGATCTCTCCAACAAATGGGAAGACTGGCTAGGCAGGCAGCACTGAACCACCCCACATTGACGCAGAGGTTGTCTGAATCAAATTGCTGTCTGTGTGTGTCTATGCAGGTGTTCATATTCCACTCTTTTAGCCTACCACTTGGGTATTTTTCATTAGCATAAGGAAGTCATAGGTTGGACATGGAAGGAGAACCTGTTATGTGGCTACTTACTTAGTGGAGCATCGTCTTTATTGGTGTCAAACTTCCTTATGTGAGAGGACTCTCCTTGGATCTAGCAGAATAAGGAACCTCACTTATCTTTCTTCAGTTGCTGGGCTGAGAATTGGGCAATCTTGTGTCTCAGATGTTTTCTTCTGATAGTAGTTCTTAGAAAGCATGTTGCTATGTTTTCACTTATTCTCTAGAATCCAGTAAAAGACAAGAAAGAAAGAAAGAAAGAAAGAAAGAAAGAAAGAAAAGGAATAAAGAGAAGGAAGGAAGGAAGGAAGGAAGGAAGGAAGGAAGGAAGGAAGGAAAGTTTCTTTTCTTGCTGCCTTTCAGAGTTTCCCATTCGTTTTTGGGTTATAACTCTGCTTGATTAAGAAGTACTACATGAAGTTGGCACTCATCATCTAAGTATAGCTGTCTAACTTTGATTGAGGACTTGATAAAAATGCCCTCTCTGCCCTTCTCCTATAATCTCCTACTTAGTGTCTTGAATTCTTAGCAATGTAAAGAAACCCATGTTTACCAAGCACCCTGTATAAACATCGGAGCCACATTAATTAGTTGGCTTTGATGCTCTATGGACTTTTGCTACTGGATACAGCTTTTATTTCTCCATGTATATTTGCTGGTTTGTGAAAGATCCCAGTCCACAAACACTTTTTATTTCATTTCTATATATATTCATTCACAGGCCTTCTGTAAAACTGCTGTCACACCAAAGAGAAGGGAAAACAAGCAAGGAACAGATATGACAGCTTAGCAACAAATCTGGAACCTTGAAATCTGTAAAATTATCAATGTCACATCAAGGCATTCAAACCTTCCTTGGATATGTGCTTGCTTGTGTGCACACTTGTAAGGTGGTATCAGATACAAGAAAGACCACAGTAAGCACCTGTGTGGTTACTGTCAGCTTCACAGTTCTGCTTGGTTATAAAGAACTTAAATCTCTGTCAGTTTTAAGTTCACATTTCTCCCATCCTTCAGCAACCATTACTTCTGCATACTTCATCCACTTATTGATTCTCTCTATTTTCTCCAAGGAAATGATCAGATGATGTGCTGATACAGTTGAACCTCTGTGGTATAGGATCCTGGTAGAAATAGAAGCCCACCTGAGTTCACTTCCATTGTACAAAGTAGAAAAATGAAAAGAAATTTTAGAATATTTTATTCTTAGCAGTAAGTCTACCTCCTTATCAATTTTAGCCCAAAGTAAGTTCTTTTTTAAACTAAGTAGATTTGGGTCTTTAATTCTAGTCCAGAAGAAAGTGTTTCAGACTGTCTCAGTTCTCCCAAGTTCCCCTAGAAGAACAGAATGGTAAAAGGGCTTGGGATAGTCAGGGTTTTCTAGAGCAATGTTTTTCACCTTTTCAAATGCTGTGAACCTTTAGTACAGTTCTTTATGTTGTGGTGACCCCAATAATAAATTTATTTTTATTTCTCCTTCATATCTGTAATTTTGCTACTGTTAAGAATCACAGTATAAATTTCTGTTTTTTTTTTTTTTTTTTTTTATGGTTATAGGTGACCTCCATGAAAGGGTTGTTCAACCACCAAAGGACATCACAAAAGAACTGATAGAATGCTTATGGGGTGTGGTCTAGGTCATGTAGTGATGGCTGTCTCATGATGGAAAGGCTACCAAGAATCAGTAGTTATTCATTCCACAAAGCTGGATGTCTCAGAAGTCTCAGTCTGATCTTCAGGCTAAGTTAGAAATCTACAGAAGGATTTAGTACCAATAATAGCATGATAGATGAATTTGCCAGAGAGAGTAAGGGCAAGATGCTCAAAACACAAAGTTTCCTTCTTCCATGTCCTTTTATGTGATCTGCCACCAAGAAGTGTGGTCCAGATATAGGGTTGGAAATACTGCTTCAAGTAAATCTGATTAAGAAAATCCCTCACAGTAGTGTCCAGCAGCTTGGATTTTAATTGATTTAAATTGCAGTCAACTTGACAACCAAGATTGTGTATAATAGCACTTTTATACATTCTTCAATTCACTGGTGTGTTTGATATCCACCTCTATGCACTATGAAGTTTTAAGGTGACACATTTCCCCCAGGATTGCTAAGGAGACATGTTTTAATTTCTTATTTAGCCTGCAGTGAGCCCTTGTGAGGATTGTTTCTCACCTAGCAGAATTCCAGTTGTCTTTTAGGCTAATGAAAACATTTTAAGAGTATTTATTTTTATTTTGTTTCATCTAATATTTTCTCAATTAAAAATAATGTATTTAGTCTCTTCATTCTACAGGAGCTACACTTCTCATGACTGATTCTGAATCTGTCTATTATTTCAGAATTCTTCCATTTAAGTAAGAGTCATTCGAATCCAGTGACCCCAAGCAGTTTTTTGAGTCTATGTTTAAATACGAGAGTTCAGAATATGAGTGCATATGCTCCCCTGCCCAACACTTGATTAGGCATTCTGTGTAGTGTATCATAGTCTCTCATCATTACTTTTCTTTAACATCAGGTTATAGTTCATTGTTTAAGTAGGACACAATCACTACTTAATATTATGCCTTTTTTGGTGGGTGGCTTTTTATATTAACATAAAATATAGTTTGAAAGTACATTTTTATAGACTTTCCAGATTTGCTACAATATTAAACATAAACAAAGAATATTCTCATTTTTACCTGTCCCCTTACATAACCTTCGACCTACCCTACAATCCCTCATATTACTATTGATCAGTGATTAGAGTTCATGATCATACAATGAAATATCATCATCAAAAGTCCACAAAGTCACTGTAGTAGTCAGTTCTAATGTTCTAGACAAACATAAAATGCGCACACTCACAATTATAGCACCATGTAGAATAGTTCTACCTTCCCGAAAATACCTTGAGGCATATCTACTATATTTTCCTTTCCTAACCCTGGGCTTGCAACCAGGGATCCATACAATATATCTCAACCACAGCCTTCTGTCCCTTTCCTCCTACTAGCCTTCCCCTACCCCCAGATCCACTATTCCTCTGTTTCTCTTCAGAAAAGAGCAGACCTCCTATGGATATCAACCTCTCTTAGGTATATGCCCAAGAAGGGCATAGCTGGATCTAAATTTAGCTAAGCGTGTGTCCCTTTCTTTCCTGACCCCTCCATGTTCATACCTCCCAAAGCTGCACACTTGATCAAAGAGGATGACCTTCCCCTAATAGAGGAGGAACATCTTCACTCAAGGGTGAATGAGTAGCTGTGTTCCCCTACTAGAACCTCTGAACAAGCTCTCAATTTCATTAATAGAAACAAGCCTATGAAAATTATCCACTGAGTCTTGTTTTAGTAGATTGTGGATTTTACAGGAATAAGTTCAGTTCATCTAGGTTATCAAATATGGACATCAGGATGTTCTAACATTCATTTTTGTCTTCGTAATATCATTCATATCAGTAATGATGCCTCTTTGTAAAGTGTTCCTTTTGTTAGACTGTCTAAAAATTTATCAATTAACAAATGGCTTTCATTCTACTGGTTTTGTTTGTTGAGTTTATTGTTTATTGAGTTATTTTGTTTGCTGATAATTTCAATTTCATAGTTATTTTGTTTTTGTAGAGTTATTTGTCTATAGCTAATTTCAATTTCATAATTTTCCCTCCACATAACTATTTCTTTACACCTGATTACTTTGGAATTAATTTTCTTCTCTTTGCCTAATTTCTAAGATACACTTTAATATTATTTATTGTAAATAGTGACTATAATATATATACATTTTGTGCTGTAAATTTCATTATAAAATGCTTTTACTGATTTGCATAAATTTTGGAAGATGCATTTTTTATTTTAACTTAGCTTAACATATTCTTAAAATTTAGTTTACTATTTCTTTTTTTACTTCTGTGATGTAGATATGTGTTTTTAATGTCCTAAAGTATTGGAATTTCACAAATAAGTGTAAGTGTAAATGGCTTTTAAGCTAATGTCATTGTGTTTTACTTGAAGATATTGTAAGAGAGATCATACAATATATTCAATTAAATGCCTGGGACATAGTTCAGTGAACAAAGCATTTGCTACACACATATGAGGAGGGGAGCCTGGATCCCTAGTACTTATGTACATTCCAGACAGTATTGTGACCTGTCTGTGTTACTATCCAAGGATCCTCAGAGTGAACTAGATATGCTAGGCAAATTAGCAAACTCTGGGATCAGATGTTGTACTCTGCCTTAATCAATAAGCTGGATAACATTTAAGAAAGATTCCCAGTGCTAACCTCTGCCTTCATGTCTGCACTTACACATGTATATGTACTCACCCATGAATGCAACTCCGCATATATGAATAGGAATGCACAGAAACAGCAGACACACACAACTGTTTTCTAAAGATATATGTAATGACACATTATATGGTTAGTTGCAAATGTCTCAGATACTGTGTGTTCTGTACAGTTGAATGAAGACGCTTTATCATACCAGTTATACCCATAACATTGGTGTTATAAGATTCAGGCATGTCTTATTAATTTTCCATCTGCTGTATGTACTTCTAATACAAATGTGTCACGGTGTCCAACAGTAATGGCAGATTCATTTACTCCCTTCACTTTCTTGAGTTTGGCCTCACAAAACTGAACTTTATGGTGGGAGGTACATACATATTAAGATTGTTATGACTTCTCAAAGAGCCAATTGATCATTATGTCATAATTATTTTTCATATCTAAAAACTTTGATTTTGATGTGCCCTTTGATATTAATAATAAATATTAATAATACTTATTATTGCTAGAGAAGAACAACTTCTTTACCCTTGCTGCCTATTTTCCATCTATTTTTGTGTTTATAGTGGAAAGACTATATAAGGGGTTTGGTCTCTGTCTCTTAACAGGACGTGTTTTGATCTGAAGGCTAAAGTAGTTGCTGATTCATATGGACTAATACCTAGCATGGCATTACGGCTTTCTATATTCCATTCTTGGCTCTTACTTTCGTATTCAGTACTTTATGCAACTCATGGTTTTGATATCCTCATTATTTCTTCTTCCCTTCTCATTCCTTTCATGTTTTCCGCCCTTCTGCCTTAGCCTTTCTCTGTCCATTTACTTAAAAGCAAAAATTCAAGTCACAAGTTGAAAGAAGGCCTCAGTACAATTCTACATATAAGTTTCAAATTAACACTTTTAGATAAAGATTTTGTAATTCATACTTGAGTTAATGAAGATTAAAAATAGAAATTAGACCTGAGTTTCTTACCTATATCATTTATGTTCTCATTAAAGAACTTATTTTAGCATCTCTCAAAGACATTTCAATAGGTAAAACATTCCTTCAGTGTTTGTCTAAGAAAATATTTGTCTTTGATGTTACAAGCATTTTGAGTAATGTATAAATCTGGGTTGATTCAGTTCTGTGGAGGGCACAGAGATTCATGTGCTCACAGATAAGCACTAGGGAAGCCAAGAATGTTAAACATGCAAGGGTGTCTCTTCAAAGGAAGAGATGTATAACCTTTTCAGCCCAGAAAGCTGGGAGCAGAAGTGGTTGACAACTTGGTGATCTTTGCACTAACTATATGACCCAGACCACGTCAGATCCTCTACTAGAGCCTTAAGATATCACATGTAGTCAATCTACAGAGGGCCCTCCCTTTTATGGAAGATGATGCATATACTTTTCAAAGAGTTTCTATGTAGTCATGCCTTCAGCTCTGTTGATCACACTGGATTGAGTTCATTATCATCAGAAAACGTTTTTTCCAAATTATGCTGTACTTCAATATGCCTAAAACAAACTGCCCAGTGTCAGACTTTTCGAGGTTTGAATCAACACCAGCTACTGAGTTGTGTTGAATTAGATTCCTTTCCATTTTACATCGATCAGATCATTGCTGTCAGACTTGGAGATCACAGACACCCCCTACGGGGTTCTTTTTATAGTGATAAATATCACGTTCCATTCTCATTTTCCTTACTCTTCTTAGTTTTTAAGTGGGTCTCCCAAAAACTCGAGCAGGGGCTGTCCCTGAGCCTCTTGCCCACCTGCCTGTGGATCCTGCATTTGTCTGACCTCAGTGGGAGAGGATGCACATAGTTCAGCAGCAATATGATATATTGTAGGAAAAGTGATGGGGATGGCATAACTTTTGGGGTGACAGCCAAAGGGGGCTTTCCCTTCTCAAAAAAGAGAAGGGGATGGTAGAATGGGGGAAGGCTTGCATGAGGAGGTACTGGGAAGAGAGGAGGGGCTGATACTGTGTTTTAAAGTGAATAAATAAATAAATTTTTGAAATTTGCAAAAAAGAAAGAGGATGAGTTTCATATCTTTGCCTATTTGTCTATTTATTTGTTTATTTGTTTGCATTTTATGCACTTAAAATATACATTTTGCCTGTATGCATGTATAGGCAGTGTGTGAGTGTCTGAGGCCCACTGAGGCCATTGGATCCCCTTCGACTGTATGTACAGACAGTTGAGAGCTGCCATATGGTTCCTAGGACTTGAATGTGGGTCCTTTCCAGTGTTCTTAACCACTGGACCATCTCTCCAACTAAGTGCTTGGTTTTTTTATAAGAAAGACTCCCACTTCTGTTTCTATTAGAAATTTTAAATCAAATAATTGAACTTGATAAATTTAGATAGGGATTTTGATGGATTGTTTTTAATATTATTCCTCCATGGTATTCTTTATGCTTTCTGAATTGTTTCATTGTTTGACATTAATATGAGAAAATTATTTCTTCTTATTATTTTAAAAGTAGATTTTTGTTTGGTATTTTTTGTTTTGTTTTTTGTGTGCTCACTATACATGTTTCTTTTGAATGCCTCTGCAGTTCCTTTATTTGTGTTTTGCTTTGTTTCTCAGGTGTGGGAAAACTTCTTCATGTGGTCAGGCTTAAAGAACCTTTCCTGTGCTTTGTAAAATCTTTTGTGAACTCATGAAAGACATCTCCCCATCTCTACTACAAGTTCCTTCCTTTTGTCTTTATCTCAGCATTTTCATTGGGATTCTTTCTTAGGAATGCTGTCTCTGTGGTTACACTCCATCAATTCTTGCATGGTTTCTACTTTTCCTTCAATGCTCTTATCATACCAATCTTTTAAAAACCCTTAAGATGATTACACTATTCCTACTACTTGTGTTTCTGAACCCACGGCTTATTCACTATCTTCAGTTGGACTGGTTTGCATTTTAGTATGTATTATCTTTTGGTCCATGTTGAATGATGGCTATATCATACTGACTGAATAGGTCAGAGGTAAATAAGACTCCAGAAATATAGTGATGAGTGGGACAGAGAATGTTCTATGGCCCCATGATTAATATGTCTATAGGTGACCCTGTCTCCCTAGACTATGTGCTACATCAATACTCTGGTGGGATGAGTATAGGGCACTACAAGAAAGGGCAGAAGTCCATTATTTCCTTTTCTTTGGAAGAATTGGCTATGACAAAACTTAGTAGTCTAAAGTCTACTAAAATGATTTCCCTAACAAAGACCACATTAAAAAATACTAAAATGACCAGGAGAAAGGCTCAATAGGTGAATTACTTGCCACACAAGTGTGAAAACCCCCAAACACATGTGAAGCTGTGCAATAGAATGCCTCAACAGTTACAGTGTTGCTGTGGCACTAAGAGATATGGGTTTTGGAGAATGGCCATAAGTTCATGTGCCAACAAACAATGACTGGACTATCTCAGATAGTAAGGAACAACACTCTAGATCATTCCCTGACCTCCACAAAAATGCCATGATACACTCTCCACTCAAATATACAAATACATACACATACAAAAAAAAAGAATAAAATTGATTGGCATATTCTCTAGTAATTATTTTCTCATTTTCTTTGTTTCCTCAATGAAGGCATTCTTTGCATTTTTCAATTTCATTGCCAGGACTAGAGGAATTTGTAGACAGTGATCACAAAGGAAGGATCCCCTGTAATATGTTCCCCGAAGCTGTTAGCTCCTAGATGTATTCTCACTATACTTTCCATAGCTCTTCAATTACAGTTTGTGCTCTTCAAGCCCAGCAATTTTTCTGTGACCTAACTTCCTGATATGGCTCATAAGAATTTTTAATATTTCAATTTGCTCACTGTTTTATTTCTTATTGATTATTTTTCTTACTTCCCTGGCAGTTTGCTTACTTGAAGATGGTAGGTACTTAATAAAGATCTGCTTCTTAGTTGAATGGATGAATAAACCAAGGGTTTAGTCTAAGCTACCCTCTCTATACGTGGCCCCTGGCTTCTTTTGCTGTCATGAAATTTAACTAAGCTGTAGCTACCAAAGGATGCAGACTGATTCTATTCTATAGCCATGATCTGCTCATCTGACTCTTGACAGGGAAGGCACCCTGAGATCATACTGCTGGAGACACTCTGAGGAGTAGAGGACATTATATAAGACAGAAATCTCTGTCCTTCATCCTGCCTAATCATTTCTCAGTTTGGAAAGTAATAATTCATGTATTACAAAACAATATTAGGTAGTCGTTTATAGCAAGGATTTTTATGTGCCATGGAAATTATCATTTCTAAAAACAGGAAAATTTTATGTCTGTAGTACTTTGGCATCAGAGACAAATATCAGTTAAGATAAAAAGAGACATATATAGGAAATGGTAAAGGGACAAATGAAGTTGAAATTAAGATTATTGGGCAAGAGATCTCTCCGATGTCCTCAAAGGGATCTCAGTTGCAAGTATACATGATTAAGAGTAACTTTCGGTTGTTTTCTATATCAGTCAAGGAACACAATAGCATGCTTATTACAAGGTGCTATATCTAGCTTCTTTGGTTCTGTGCTCTTGACCTTGAACACACTGTTCCACCTTGGTTGACATGTGCTGTTTATACCTCTGAGTTGGAAACTCCTGAACAAGATGATATGGTAAAAGTGACAAGGCACTAGCTCATGCTTTGTTTGCTACCAAGTATCTTGAAAAGGGTCATTCAGTGATTTGGTGGAGAGAACATCAGGTTTGTAGTCAAACAATACTGAAAACATTGCTCTGGTAAGGAATGGTAGCTTCCTAGTTAGTAAGAGAAAATTATTATAATTTTGCTGTAAAGCTGTTGGGAAAACCAGACTTCCAATTGGCGCTGAGTATAGTGCTGGGAATATTAAAGACACAAACTTGGAATTTAGAAGTTAAATAAATTTAAGTGGTAAAATAGACATTTCCAAAGGTGTATGGCATGTTAAATCTGAAAGGAGAGGGCTGATATTTTAAAATACATGACTGGTTAGCAAGACATGTGCAACCAATTCAGTAGTTCAGCAGGCAACCTAACAGATCACATTATTTAGAATAGATTAAATATCATGATGATTGCTGATCCTTCAATTTTCTGTCAACTATTCACAGTAGTGTTTATGTCAGCATAGGCTGATGCATGAAGATGAACATTTCCTACTTTGTGAACTTGCAATGGATTTTCTTAGCTACTTTAGTGGGAGATATTTATCTGGTCAAAGTTTTCTTAACACTACAGAAAAAAAAATATACCCGCAAAACCCCCCCCCCCCCCACATACACACATCAAACTGGTACCTTTTTCTCTCAGAAACATAGCCATATTGGGTTTTATGAAACACAATCACTCCATTTTTAGCTTGTTTTTATTTCCTCCTCTGTTTCCTCTACCTTTTTAATAGATTGTGGATTCTGTCATTCTGCCCTGTTTTTCACATCTCTCTTCATTTACAGACCTAATAGAATTGGAATATTGACTGTCTCCTGGTGAGCTGAAGGATGTTCTGGCCATTTTCAGCCTTAGGAGTCCATATTTGGAGTGCCACTTCTGGGTCTTCTTCACAGGCAATTCCATCTTTTGTAAGCCTAACACTGCGGTAGTCACCTGCAATGGGAACCTGCTGTTCAAATTTCCAGCTAACAGGATAAAGCATCATCAAGTCAAAAAGCTATTGACAAGCCATTCTAAAGGCAGCATTCTAATTGTATCTGTATAGAAGGTTGCCTTAGGGATTTTTACTCTGGGATAGGTTTCTGAAGTGAAACCTGATTTTCAGGTAGTTTCTAGAATCCAGGCAAGTTTGAGTACTTGCATCTGGCCCATCATCAGTGACTCAATAGGAACTGACCTGTGCATGCAACTACATTGTTCCTAAGCAACCTCTTGAATAAAAACAGCAGCAGTATTTTTTTGTGATTGTGGGGGTAAAATCTGATATGGAAGCAGATGGCACTTTGCAGCTTCCAGGAATTTTCAGTAAACAAGCTGAATTGGAAAGTTCATAAAAAGAACTTATCTTCTATATACACTTTTTAAAACTTAGTTATGGCTTTTGGTGCAAATGATGACAATGTCAAAGCTTACAAACTTCAGGATATTGTAATTCTAGATAGCACAGTGGTTTCTCCATATCATCCAGAGCTTATCAATTTGACTTCACCCTCCTTTATTTTCATACATCACCCTCCCTAAATTGTAAAACTAAGCAGCTCGCTAATTCCATAACAGGTGGCAAACTCCTACTAAGCAATGACTCAAGAGTAAAACATGCTCAGAGAAAATATTGTGTAGGCTGCCCCAGCCGTGAGGTGCTTTGTTGGGGCACCAGTATTTTCAAATGGTCATACATTTTGTGTAAGAGTTTTGATAAGAAAGTCAATCAATAAATAAAGTATCATCATGCTGGCAGTCAACATACTCCTGAACCCACATGAACTTATTTTACCCTCATGCTATTAAATTCTATTAATTTGATATTTTCTTTTAAAAATTGTCTCCCTTTTATTGAAAATAGATCCTTCTCATATAATACATCCTGGTTACCTATTCCCCTCCTTCTACTCCTTGATCTTCCTCCCTTCCCCCCCATACAGATTCACTCCCTTTATGTCTCTCATCAGAAAACAAACAAGCTTCCAGTGATACAATAAATATAATAATATAGTAAATACATAATAAAAACTAACACATTGGAATTGGGAAAAAATACAAGAGGAAAAGAGCCCAAGAGAAGGCATAAGAAACAGAGACCCACTCATCATACACTAAGGAATAAAACACTAAACTGAAAGCCATAAAATATTTACAGAGGAACTAGTGCAGACAAGTGCACTAGAAGCTTCTCTGATGACTATTGGGAAAGGTACAGATCTATGAGTACAGCACAAAGTCAATACAATCATTTTATTGCTGTGAATTTTTTCTTTCTTTGTTTCTTTGTTTCTTTCTTTGTTTCTTTTTTTGTTTCTTTCTTTGTTTCTTTGTTTCTTTCTTTCTTTCTTTCTTTCTTTCTGTCTGTCTTTCTTTCCTTTACAACAGTAGTTTTATTCTAGGTTCCTTGGCTATCTTCTTTCAGGTTCTTGGTCACCCAAGTATTAGGTATGGATTCCATTTTATGGAATGGGCTTTAGGTCAGATCAAATATTGGTGCCAATCACCAATATTTTGTGCAACTATTGCCTTATGACATCTTGCAGGAAGGACACCATTGTAGATCAAAAGGTTTATATCTGGCTTGGACTTTTTATTTCTGTTTTGATAATGTGTATAACACCTCCTTGTACTAAGAATACTAGCATGATAGCATGGAAGAGTGAAGGCTTCATGTAGATATCAGTTCAACTTCTCCTATTCAATGTACTATGTAGGTGTTGCCTTCAGCAATTGGGATTTATCAGTTTTTGAAGTATAACCTATAGTCTTGGCAACAGCCTGGGTTGTTTGGAGAGTCCTATGGGGCTTCTTCAGACAAAAATTCAGTTAGGTATTACCTAATCTTGGTACTAGAAGTTTTGTTTGATGACAACAGATTGGAAGTTAGGACTCTGTCTTCCACAATATTTGACGATTTCATTTAGATTTCCTTCCCATAGGTATAAATTTCAGGATGCTTATAGTATTGATATATACTATATGCTATATATAGTATATATTATCACACATATATTTTTATATAATGCTGCATATATTATATAGTATAAGGTCCATATAAATTATATATATAATGTATATTATATACACACAAACTTAAGGTGACTTTTTATAGTTTTATCTGTTTACCTGAGAATTTTATGATTTCATATATAAAAAGTATAATATAGTGTGTATATTACAGATTTCCCTATTACCCCTAAAATAGCCCTTAATTTTAGCTATCTCCCCTATATTCCCTATTTCAACCTCTTTTCCTCTCTTCCTTCCCATTCCTTCCTTTCCATTCATCTATCCTATCTATTCTATTTTCCTTTCCTAAGGAGATATATCTGTCCTTCATAGTTCCTTACTCTGTACTTACCTTCTGTGGTACTAAGGATCGTACCTTGGTTATTATTCATTTAACAGCTAACATCTACATATAAATGAATACATAGCACAGTTGTCTTTTTGGGTCTGAGGCACCACACTTTTTTTTTTCTAATTCTATTCATTTATCTGAGAATTTACTATTTATTTATTTTTTAACAGACAACTAATACTACATTGTTTAAATGTACCACATTTCCCTTTTCGAGTCTTCTGTTGAGGGACATGTAGGTTGTCTAATTTATGGCTATTAAAAATAAAGCAGCAATGAACATGGTTGAGCAAGTGTCCCTGTGGTAGACTGAAGCATTCTTTAGTTATATGCCCAAGTGTGGTGGTTTAGTTGGATCTTGAGGTAGACTGGTTTCCAATGTTCTAAGGAACTGCCATATTGATGTCTATAGTTGCTCTACAAGTTTTCACTCACATCAGCACTGGATGAATATTTCCCTTAGTCCAAAAACTTGTTGACATGAGCTATCAGGTATTTTTATGGATCATAGCCATTGTGAGGGGTATCAGTTGACTTCTCAAAGTAGTTTTGATTTGATTTGCATTGCACTGATGCCTAAGGCTTTTTAAGATTCCCATATGTGTTTCCCAGTCATGTGACTTTCCTCTTTTAAGAATTCTTTCTTTAGATCTGTACTCCATTTTTAATTAGGTTGTTTACTTTCTTAATATCTAGGGTTTTGGGTTTTTTTGAGTTCTTTATATATTTTGGATATTAGCTTTCTATCAGATGTATAGATGATACAAAATCTTCTCTTGTTCATTTTTTCCTAAAATCACAAGTTTATAAAGTTGTTTAAGGTACAAAATAAAAGTCATGTGAATGCTACCTGCTCATTAGAAAGTTGTACTTATGTCGGTGCTATTATTATTAAATGCCTTCTTAAAACTATACTTTATCCAACTTCTAGCACAGATGGAGACCTTAGAAAACACATGGTGACAGTGTAGAGATACAAGGTGTTTAGTTTTTATGAATCAACCCCTGGGAAAGCAAAGAGAAGAAAGCAAGATTATACAAACCTTGAACTGCAGGTAATGCCTGCCATAGCTTTGGCCTAGTGTCTGGATGAGATGCCAAAGGTTTACAGATTTGAGCTGCTCTTGCAATGCCAGGGCCATTGGTCCTGCCAGGTCTGATTGGCTTCTATAGTTGAGTCAGATTTCAAAGAAGCCTACAGGAACAGATGTATGCTTGCTGTATTTTCTATAAAAAGATCTCTGAAGTTCATCCTAACTCTATGTTACATAATTTTACTTTGTATTATACTCATTTATTCTAGTTTTATTGGCTATTTTATATATTTACATTTCAAATGTTGTCCTCCTTCCCAGTTCTCCTCCAGAAACTCCCCATTCCATCCCCCATCCCCTTTGCTTCTATGAGGGTGCTCCTCTATCCACCTACCCCCTCCTGCCTCACCACTCTCATTCAGTGAAATTTTCAGCTCCCATGAATTTATACTTTCTGTTGTTTCTTATATCCAGTTTTAATCTGTTGTGATCAGATAGGATGAAAGGTATTGATTCAATTTTCTTATTCAGTTAAGACTTGCTTTGTGTCAAGTATGCATCCAATTTTGAAGAAAGTTCCATGAGATACTTAAAAGAAGGAATATTCTTTTGTGCTTCATGAAATGTTCTGTAAAGATCTGTTAGATACATTTGGTCTATAATGTCAGCTCCAGTATATCTTTCTTTAATTTTTGTCTGGATGGCCTATCTATTGGTGATAATGGGGTGCTGAAGTCCCCTATTATCAGTATATGAAGGTCAATACATGATTTAAGCTGTGTTGCAGTAGTGCTTTTATGTTTGTTTGTTTTGAGTGTGGAGTTAATGAACTTTGTGCCCTTGCATTTGGTGCATAGATGCTAAGAACTGCAATATCCTTTTGGTAGATTTTTTCCCTTTTCATGAGGATGCAGTATTCTTTATATCTTCTGATTAATTTCGGTTCAAAGTCTATTTTGCCAGATATTTAAAAGGCTACCCCAGAGTTTTCCCTAGGTCTATTTACCTGAAATATTGTTTTCTATCCTTTCACCCACAATTATAAGTCTATCCTTGATGTTAATATGGATTTCTTGGATGAAGTAGAATGGTGCAATCTATTTTTGCATCCATTCTGTTATTAACTTTTTATTGTAGAATTGGGACTACTGATATTGAAAGATAATGGTTTCTGAATTTTGTTGTTCCTATTTTTTCTTGTGGTAGTCTCTCTCCCTCTGTCCTCTCTCTCTCTCTCTCTCTCTCTCTCTCTCTCTCTCTCTCTCTCTCTTTCTCTCTCCCTCTCTCTCCCCCCGCCCCCGGTGTGTGTGTGTTTTCCCTGTTTTGTTTTTCAATTTCATGGCATCTTATTATTTGTTCCTTGTGCTTCCTTTGATCTGGCTAATATCTTTAGTTTGGAGTTTTTCTTCTAGAGCTTTCTATTGGACCAGATTTGTAGGTACATATTGCTTAAATTTAGTTTTATCATAAAATATCTTAGTTTTTCCACCTATAGTAATTGGAAATTTTGCTGGGTATCCTCATCCAGGCTGGCATCTCTGGTCTCTTAGAGTCTGTAGCACATATGTCCATGTCTTTTTGGCTTTTGGATTCCTATGGGAAGTCAGGTGTTATTTTATTATGTCTGCCTTTATATGTTTTATTGTCTTTTCCCTTGCAGTTTTATTATTCTTTCTTTGTTTTGCATGCTTAGAGTTTTGATTATTATGTATCCAGGGGACTTTCTATTTAGTCCAATCTATTTGATATATTGTATGCTTCTTGTGGCTTCATAAGACTCTCCTTTGCATTCAGAAATTTTCCTTCTATAATTTTCTGAAAACATCTTTTTATTTTATTTTATTTTATTTTTTTAAATTTGGGGCATTTCATGGTTTCTAAGATTTCCTGGATGTTTTGTGCCAGGTTTTTGTTGTTGTTGTTGTTGCTGTTGTTGTTGTTGGACTCAGAAGTCCAAAGCCTAGGTGGCCCACCCCACAAAGACACAGAGACTGAGAACTATACAATAAGCAGGAGGTCTATTGAATCCAGTGCAAAGAGGCGGCCCTACGCCCTACCAGCAAGGCAATGGCGACCCCGGATTAGTAAGGTACACACTTTTTACACATTTTTCTCGGGCAGAGCTTGGCAACAGCATGAATGGGTAGGCCTGCATTGGTGGTTAATTTTGACTTTTTACATGATTGGAGGCCCGCGGTGGGGCGATGTTGATGGCCAGCCATAACATCAGTCTGTTACAACCCATCTGTGGTTTCAGCCTGTCCTTGACAACAGAGAATTCTGTCCATTGTGTGGGGCCTGAGGCATATCTGCACCTGGCCCCACTTTCTTATTTTATAATGGTTATCTTTGGCCCTTTTGACTGTCTGGAATGTCTCCCAGCCTTTTGTCTCTCAAGGTCTCACAACATCTTCAATGCCTGATCACTTGAATTCTGTTGGTGAAGTGTGTCAATAACCTTGTTGTTCAGGGATTACTAAACTTTTCATTTCCAGATTTTGCTTGTTTGTTTGTTTTTGTTGACTCTATTTCTACTTTAAGGGTTTGAACTGTCTTATTGATTTCCTTCAATCATTTGCCTTTTACCTGATTTCATTAAAGGATTTATCCACTTCTTCTTTAAGGAATTCTATCATAATCATAAAAGCTATTTTAAGGTCTTTTTCTTGTGCTTCCACTCCTTTGCAATTCTCCGGGGCTGTTGTAGTCATGTTGCTGGGCTCTAGGGCAAACATATTGACCTGGCTGTTATTGATTGTGTTTTTACATTTGTGTGTAGGCATCTGTATTTGGAAGGATTGTAATTCTAAGTGCTGATATCTGGCCCTTTCTTTATTGTGTGTTTTATTCCTTGATTTCTGTTATCCTCTTTTGTTCTTATAAGAGTTTGATGGCTGGTAGGATATTCATCTATGACCCTTATAGGTGTGACCACTGGGAGATTTCCAGATAAAATATGATTTTAGGAATTGTGAGCTGATACTTAGAAATGGGGATAGACTGGGTGGGATGCTAAGAGGCTCCACAGAACAAAGGAATACAGGGTGTTCCATAGGGATCTGTTTAGACTTCTGGGAATTAGAGCAGAGTGTGGGAAGAGTCCACACCTGGTCATCTGCTACATAGCTGGAAGTGATACTGGGGGATTGAGCTTAGAGGAATGGAGGGAAAAGCACATGTATGCAGTTAGTCTACCTTTTCCTCTAGAGTAACCTGCAGGTTTTCAGGGAGTGCCTATGGAGATCAAGGGTAAGTATAAACCAATGAGTGGGGGAAGAGATGTTAGGACGGGAAGATTTGTGTGATAAATTTGAGAAGAAGGCAGAGGATGAGGGGAAGACACAGTAAATGATCTGTTACAAAGCTGGGGCTGAGCCTGGGGCATTGGACGCAGAATATCAGAAAAAGAGGGGAATGGCTGTATTTGTTCCCCTGGACAGCATTTAACTTAGTATTTTCATTTCTGAATTTCATTTTTTCTCATACTTCACCCTATCAGCTTGTCATGCATACAGTCCATAGGCTGAATATACTGCCTCTCCTACATGTGTTTACAAAGCATTTTGAGAGATGTTCAAACTGATATTTGAATTTTTGCCTAAGCATTGAATTCAGAACACATACTGTATTGTATAAAGTTTTCAACTTGAAGTTTTTTGATGTCTTGTAAAAATATTATCATCACCTTGTCCTAACTTACCCAGTCTCTATGGTCTATTTCTCTATTTCTTGCTTAGACTCCCCCATGTAGCTATGGTCCCTGCATCCCCAGCCATTTCTTATCATTATCATGAGCTCTTATTTGAAAATCCTTTTCCAAATATTCCTCTATCTCCATGTATTGGTTGTACTATTTAGTTTTGAAGTTTGATTTTGTATGCTTTTATTTTTATTATCTTTTATATTTTTTTATGCTATCTTCTACTAGAACATGTTAGTGATAAGAGCCTTAGATACCACTGTATCTACTCTGCTGTCCTTTGATCTTACAGTGATAACTCCTCCTTTGCGCCTAGAGCATATGATCCTTGCTAAGCCAGACTCTACTTTCTAAGGCTGAAACTCCAAGGTAGCTGGTCAAGGTTTTGTGGGAAGCCAGTAAAATGATCAAAGACTCATGGCAGTGCTAAGAAGGATGAAGACTCTCCTGCCGAATATTTTAGTATGGTGTTCAAGATTATGAATTCTGGAGATAGATAAATTCCTGTTGACATAAATACAACTGCTACCATTTTCAAATGGTTGGAGAAAGTTAAGTTGTTTAAATTTAAAATATCTTTGTCTTCAACAATAAGACTTAATTTATGGTTGTTATGGGAATGTAGATGAATCAACACATGTAAATTGCTCAAGGAACATCTTATCATGCACTAAGTATGCCTCAAAATAAGCTACTATAACATGTATATTAGCAATGAGACCAGTATGACGTGCTTAGTATTTCCCATGATCCTTCATTGAACCTATTTTAAGTTCCATATCCTGCATCAGTCTTTTTGGGAAACAGAACAAAATAGACAGGACAGATCCAACAAGCACAAAGTCAAAATCCTAAAGTTAAAGACAAGTATTCAGATGAACAATGCCAGCATGTATCACTGCTGTCTACACCCCCTCTCCCCCAGCCAGCCAAGTATTCCCTATGGACATGGCTCCAGGTGATGTCTGTACTAATATGAAATTCACCAGGGGAAGCCTTAGATGGAGGGATACAAAAGTGAATCCAATACGACCTGAGTATGTAAGGAACTGAATATAATAGTAGAGAGGAACCTCTACTCCCTGACTCTGAGGTCAGAGGTTTGTGAAGAAACGAGCAACTTCTCATGAATTCTGAGGAGATGATGTGTAGTCCACCTTGTCAGTGTGTATGTGTGTGTGTGTGTGTGCATGTACATGTGTGTGTGTGTGTGTGTGCATGTACATATATGTGTATGTATGTGTGTGTGTGGTGGGGTCTCTTTAAAGAGAATGAACCAGGAGAAAGCAGGGCTAGATAGGAAAATCTGCTACGTCATCAACAACACTTAAGGCTTTGACAGTGAGTTGGCCTAACCAAAGTGACTAATGTGTATAGTAAAAGTAATTACACATGAGTTCCAAACTGAAATCTTATTTTTTTCTGATTTTTTAAAATTTTTACTATTTAATTTAATTATTTATTTATTTATTTAGTGTGAGCATGTTCACTATGGCATGAGTATGGAAGACTGAGGAAAACTTGCAGGAATTGGTTTCCTTTTTTCCTCCCTCTGGGCTACAGGGATTATACTGAGGTCTACAGTATTAGTGTCATGCAAGTACCTTTACTGTCCTTCTGAACTAGCTCACTGGCCCTTGAGTTTTATTTTCTAAGATTGATTCGTGTTTTTACCTGTGTGTGGGGCTTAAATAGCTGAGGTCAAAGACAATTTTTCTCACAAAACAGCAAAATTTAGCTGTCCATGAGGACAAATTTCACACAATGGATCTATATTAAACCAAAACCAGATTTTTATGTTATTAAAAAAACAATTGAAAATTTTTAATTGCTCATATTTGTATGCTTGCTGGAACATTGACAGATGCTTAGACTGTTTACACAGTTTTTCATTAAAATTGCTTATTTTATCACAATGATCAATTGAATAATTTATAAATATTTCCTGAGAAATGGGTCATTTAATTTTCAAAGTAAAATTTTACTTCTGTTGTGATATTATTGTTTAATAATATATGTGTCCTAAAAAGCACTTCACACGGAAGGTGCTATAAACTGGACTCTGTATTTTACTGTTAGCCTACCTTTCATAGCACATCTTGTAAGTCATGGACCCAGAAGCAATATGCCTAGTGCTCACAGAATCCCAACCAACAGGATAAATGCCAGACTGACTAAAGCAATCAAGCTTTTGATTTTTCAATGTCAGCAGAAATGTCAGATCACAGGAACAGCAGGAAACCAGGGTCATTTCCTATAATCTGACAGGGTTGGTCATGAATCTGGGAAGCAAGTGCTCATTATAAATCCAGTGTTCAAGGGCAAGGTTTGATCATTATCAGCACAGAAGTAACCTACAACCATAGAACTCTATGAAAAAAAACAAAGGTAAAGGTCCAGTTTTCATTCAGTTTTCTGTTGTCCTGGTAGAATATATCAATTGTACTTGTTAATTAGGCTCAGTGTATTTCTATAATGCACCCAGGATGTTCTGATCACATCTTATCTCTTTTCTGCCCTAATCCTTATCAACTACCAATCACTGCTACATATTTGAGTCAACCCTTTTCCACCTCCCATATGTGTGGACATGCACTGCTTGTGTTTTTATATCTCATATATTTCCACTAACATAATGTGCTCTACCCATTTGCTTTAAATGACCAGATTTGATTCTCTGTGGAAGAGTCTAAAACAAAGAATTCTATCTGCAAGTCAATCGCTGTTCTGAATTCTCTGTTTTCAGCTGCTCATTTAATATTTGCAAAACCTGTTTCCTCATTTCACAGTCTCAAAAAGTGAACTTTAGAGAGTGCATGCAATTCTCCAGAAGTGATGTAGCTCTATTGAACACAGACATTGTGACTATGGAAAGTTCACAGTAAACAACTCTATTTTATTGACAAAGCTTGAAATTCAACCCCTGGATAAGTGTTTATAGGATAAATGGCTGCTTCGCAGAACATGCCACCAACCATTGTAGTAAGGAGATCAAAGCCTGAAAAGCCATGAACATTCAGGAATCCTTGCTTTCCAAAAACAGCCTGGGTGATACGTAGAGTAGAAACATGTGAATAAACTAGGCATGTGATTCTTGTTTATAGTACAATATGAGAAGCTGCAATAAGCTGATCTAATATGGCTTAGACACTGCTTTGCTTCTATAATTCCATAAAACAGAGTAAGAATACAACTAATTCTTTGGGAGAACTGGATGGTCAGGCCAGCCTATATTGTCCTTCCAATGAGGTTGCAATCCCCCTCTGCTCCTCCAGTCCTAGACCACCAACCAAGGAGTGTACCTGGAGAGATCTATGGCTCCAGATACATTTGTAGCAGAGGATGACCTTGCCTGGCAACAATGGGAGAGGAGGCCTTTGGTCCCAGGGAGGTTTGATGCCCCAGCATAGGGGAATGCTGAAGCAGTGGGGCTGGAGAGTATGGGTGGATGGGGAGGACCCTCATACAGACAAAGGGGAGGGGGAGGTTGGGTGAGGTATAAGGGATTGGTGAAGGGGTAACCGGGAAGTGGGATATCACTTGAGATGCAAGTGAATGGAATTATTAATAAAAAAGAGGAGGAAGACAAAAATGAATACAACTAATTCAACAAGTATAATATTTTTTGAAAGAATGAAATATACTGATTTTAAAAGGGCTGCTAGCACCCAGGCTGTGTTTGATCGTTTGAAGTGACTTGGTACTTGGTTTAATTGTTTGGGAGAAATATTCATCAGGCAATTTAAATAATCAGTTGAATTTGGATTGAGACAACCGATCTGATGAACAGCTCAGAGCTAGTCCTCCTCCACCCTTAGGGGTTGGGCATGTAAAGGTTGATTTGGTTAAGTTTCTTCCAAATCAAATGCAATAATGGTGATGATGACAATAACAAACTATCTCCAAGCTGCAAAAGGATCTCCACATTTTTTTTTTTTTTTTTTTTTTTAGTTCAGGAATGTCGGGAGCCAGGACCTCCACACCACCCTTGGGAACCTGACCTTTATACAGCCTTAGGCAAGTTTCTGAGTTTGTACAGCCTTAAAGCAGGTCTCTGAGAACCAGCCGTGTTTATGCAAGATTAGCTGTCCCTTGCATCTCCGGAGGACAGGCTGACCGAAAACTATTCAGACACCAGACCGTAGTTGAGCCATAACAACGGGAGGGCCGCAAGCTTCCTCTCCCCCCTCCCCTTGCCTATGATTTTTGCTTTATAAAATCTGCTTGTGTTAATAAAAAATAGACCTTGACAAAACTTTGCTTGGTCTTGCTCCTCTTTCTCGCCCGTTTTCCTTTCAGGCTTGGTCCCCCTCGACCCCACGAATAACTAGGTCCCGTGGGATGGGACAAGGAAGAAGCAAATGTAATTGTGTTCTGGTTTTCTTTTCCTTGCGGTAATAACAATGCTTACTAAAAGATACTTAGGGAAGGAAACAGTTTATTTGGCTTAACTTCTAGGCCGTAGTCCATTACTAAAGGAAGTCAGAGTAAAAAAAACCTATTGGAACTCAGAGGCAGAAACCATGAAAGAACACAGCTTGCTGGCTAGCTCTCTTGTTCGCTTTCTGACACCCTCATGCTTAGTTAGAACTCCAGTACATCCCAGGATCACCTGCTTAGGAATGGTGGCAGTCACAATGGGCTGGACTCTCCTTCATTAGTTAATAATCACAACAATCCCCTAGAGACATGCCCGCAGACCAATCTGAAGTGGGCAATTCTTCAATGAAGACTTTCCTCTCGGGTGACTCTAGACTATCAAGTAGACCATTAAAACTAACAGGGACAGTCACTGAAGATATTCATAGAATAATCAATGGTACCAGTTAAGATACTTATATTGTTAGAAGTAGGAAATAGTGTGAAATAAATTAAAGCATTGTTCATTTTTCTGATATTTTACTGGTTCTGATGGCCAACATAGAAACCAGCATAAACACAAACATTCTAATCTGTTCAAGTGTTTGGATTTAGTTTTTAAAAAAACCTCTAAGCTGGCACAGGACTATTCAATATATGATATATTTATATTTTAAAAGTAGAGTACAAGGGACTTACTAATGAGTTGGATTTGAGATGTCAGAGGAGCAAACTCTGTGATTTACACAGGATTTCCTTGAGCAGAGTGGCACTTGGTGTGTCATTTACTTAGAAGATAAATGAAAGGCAAGTGTTTTGAAAACTATGGTTAGAAAAAAAATCAAGACTCCAGTTCAAGAAGCCTAAAGATTTTACAGGGAGAGATGATAGATTGACTACAGCAATCAAAATTAGAGTTCAAAGACTCATCTACACAGCACTGTAAATAAAATCTCTTAGGAAGGAGCATGGTCAAGAGCAATTCTTAGCTCACATGAGTTAGATCAGAAAACGAAGGAGGAAAGAGAACACCTATTCTATTTCCAACTAGAAGAAGCCCCCAAAGGAAGTCAAATCCTGCTGCCTCTGTCTTACCCAAGACACTGGCTAGAAGGCAGAATGGTGCAGAAATAGCAAAGTCGTCAGCTATTCTAGGGACAGAAATAATAGTATAGCAAGAGAAATGTGTTTTGTCTCAACTTTTGTTATTTCCATGACAACAATTCTTCCCAAAACATTGTATTCTCTATGCTCTAAAATCATGGCTATGTGATTGGTTGCCAGTCCATACTTAAATTACACTCTCAGAGGTTTGGGGTATGCGGGCCTAATGGCACTCATTTCCTAGATGCATTTCTGTTTGTTTTTTGTTTTGTTTTGTTTTTAAATAACCAGAAGAACAGATTTTTATAACATAGACTGAACATTAGCAATTAAAAAACTTAAGGAAAAACCCTGTATTTTATTCTGAAATTTGCTTTCTGTTTCTATCTTCTGCTAGAAACAGTCAGTTCCCTATATCCCTGAGTTTCACATCTGTAAATTCAATCAACCATGGGAAAGTAAAATTACATATATAGGGAACATGTACAGACTCTGTCATTACTCCCTAAATAATGTTTTACAACAACTGTTTATAGAGTGTTCATTTTATATTACATATTATAAGTAGCCTTACAAAAATTTAAACTATTTACAAGACTGTGCAAGCCTATTTATAAGGACTTGACTATCTGGTGATGACAGAAAGAACCTGAAAGTTCTTGTGGGATGAATTCCCAAGAATCCCAAGGAATGACTGTAGATATCTTTGGGTATAATATTTTTCAGATATGAAAAGGTATGCACTGCACCTTGCTACTGAGTTTTTCTACATAATGAGATGAATGATGGAAAGAAATGTTCAATTGGGTCTTTAATTTTATTCTTCTTTCTGTTCATTGTTCTCTTATATACTGTGTGTGTGTGTATGTGTGTGTGTGTGTCTGTGTATGTAGGTATGTGTATTGTCTATATCTATGTCTGTCTCTGTCTCTCTATCTGTCTATCTGTCTGTGTGTATGTCTCTCTCTCTGTTTCTCTCTGTGTGTGTTTGTGTTTACTGTTGCATATTTTTAACTTACTATTATGTCTCTCAGATGTCATTTTATATTCAGGACAATAAATTCAAGCATCTGATCAGATCTGTAATGAGAATGGGGATGGGGGAGAAACTATTATGATTCTGGACCAGAAGGCAAGAATAGAAGAACTTCCATGGAATATTCTCAGAGATGTACACCACTAGTTTCCATTTTTCATAAAACAGTTACTGGTGAGTACTAATCCTTGTACTAGGCCTCAAGGAGAAATAGCTAATATATCTGACTGACCCCTTCTAATATTTTATTTATAATCATTTTGTTGCCATAATTAAATCATAGTTAAAACAATATTCTTAGGAATTAGATATCAAAGAAAATGAATGAGAAGAAAATATTATCCTTTTGTTTATGGAAAGTATTTCAGAGCTGAAAAAATTTCCTGTGCTCCCTTTTCATTTCATGCATAGCCACGGGCAAGGCATTCGCTATAAAGCATTTCTATTCCCACACCAGGCAGTAGCTTCCTCTGGCATGGCAAAACTCCATTTCATGTGTGCCAGGCAACACTATTTTCCAAAGCTCAAGCTAATTATATGAGATTTATCTGTGTGGAAACAGAGATTAAGCAAGCAAGGGAAATGAGGAAATTTTATTTAGTGGCTCTGTTTAACGAAGGATAATGAAAACAAAGGTTACACAAAATGAAATCTTTCCTGAAATAAATACCTTGCTAGTGAAGGTGAGTGTTTTCTTGGTGACTTTCTCTCTCTCCTGTAGATGGCTGCTGATAACACAGAGTCAGAGCAGACATGTTTGCCTTTAAGCCAGGAGCAGAAACTATATTAAGCTTATCTCTTTAACAAACTCTTTCCTAAGCTTCTTTGTTCTTACTTGGGGATTATTCCTCTGAATGCTTGCCAAACAGAAAAGAAAAATGCCACCTTTATGATATCATTTTTCATGGACAGCATGTTATTTAAAAATAATACTACTAGTTTACAAATAATTTCCATAATTAATTAGGTTTTTCGCCCCTTCTAAGCCCTAATGTTCCTTTTCCCCTAATGGCTTACCCCCCAAATTAGTTGTTTTCCTCTTATTGCCTAATTGCACATTGTACCCTGCTCCAATTTTTATAATCACAATTATTTTATCTGGGGAAAAACAATCTCCAGTATTTTATGCCGCTTAGCGGAGAGTTTTAATTTCCTCAAATTGCCATCTTATTATGTATTTTTCTTTTCCTGGACTTATTTTTGTAATATTTGTTCACTGTATGACCCAAATCTTTCCAATGTGAGATAAAAATAAAAGTGTTGCATCATGCTCATCTATTATTTATTTCGATGACAGAATTTTGTTACGAGAAAAACAGTATCTGTAATTTGTTTGGGTGAAGGCAAATGAGCCAGTTTCTGGAGCTTTGTTAGCAATCAGCCTTGTAGACTTTCTTTACTACCTACCTACTGGGAAAGGCATGCCTTCAGAATGGAGCTGTACTTCCTGATTGGATAGGTGTGTCTGCAGCGGCTACCTGAGAACTGAGGTGAAAAGGAATCATCCTGTCCCAGAGCAGCCTTCCTTCTCTCCTAGGCAACTAGGCCTTGCAGCTGTGGTACTTCTAAGGTGTGAATATGTGTGTTAACCTCCTCTGACCCCTAGGTGGTTATGTAGTCTTTCCAAGTGATTTAGCCCATGTTGGATTTCCTGTGATTCTTCTCAGTGAATGCTCATCTCTCAGAATTTTCTTGAATTGATGTTGTGTTGAAGAATAAAAAGACAAAGCAGTTTCTCTTGGAGTACTTTTTTCTGAGAACAAGCTCAAATTTGAATTCTCTAATCTTTTCCCCATGTCTGTCTGTACTCTGTGCTTACTGGGCTGCCTGTCATTTATCAGTTATCCTGTGTGTGTGTGTGTGTGTGTGTGTGTGTGTGTGTGTATGTGTGTGTGTGTGTGTGTGTGTGAGAGAGACTTCGTGTGCTTGTATATCTAGTGTGCCGGGAAAATACAGAGATCTTAAACATAGCTTTACAAAGAAAGAAGCTTCTGGCTATTACAATTAGTTTCTATGAACATAGTGGAGCAAGTGTCCTTGGTATGGTGGAGCATCTTCAGGTATATGCCTAGGAGCGGTACAGATAGGTCTTCAGTTAGTACTAGTCCTAATTTTTATAGAAACTGCCAGATTGCTTTCCAAAGTCATTGTACAAGTTTGCACTCCCACCAGCAACAAAAGAGTGTTCCTCTTGTTCCACATCCTCATCAGCATGTGTTTTTCCTAGAGTTTTTGATCTTAGCCAGTCTGATGGGTGTAAGATGGCATCTCAGAGTCCTTTGATTTGCATCTCCTGATGACTAAGGATGTTGAACATTTCTTTGTATCTCAGCCATTACAGATTCATCTGTTGAGAATTTTGTTTAGTTCTGTTCCCCGTCTTTTAATTGGGTTATTTAGTTTGTTAGTGACTAACTTATTGACTTTTTTTATGTATTTTGGATATTGCCCTTATGTCAGATATAGGGTTATGGAACATATTTTCCCAATCCATAAGCTGCCATTTTGTCCTATTGACAGTGTTCTTTGCCTTACAAAGCTTTTCAGTTTCCATTTATTAGTTGTTGATCTTAGTACCTGAGCTATGGGTGGTCTGTTCAGGAAATTGTTTTCTTTACCACCACATTCTTCATTTTCTCTTTTATTAGATTTAGTGTATCTGGTTTTATGTTAAGGTTTTTGATCCATTTGCACTTGAGCTTTGAGCAGGGTGATAATGTGGATCTATTTGCATTCTTCTACATTGAGACATCCAGTTAGACCAGCACCATTTTTTGAAGATGCTTTCCTTTTTCCATTGTATGGTTTTGGCATCATTGTCAAAAATCAAGTGTCCTTAGGTGTATGGGTTTATTTCAGGGTCTTTGATTCGATTCCATTGATAAACTTGTATGTTTCTATATGAACAGCATGGGGTTTTAGTACAGCTTGATATCTGGGGTACAGTTTTATTCATAATAGCTAGAAACGGGAAATAATCATGATGCCTCTCAACTGAAGAATGGATAAAGAGTAAAGTTCATTTATACCATGGTATACTACTCAGCTATTAAAAACAAAGATATCATAAAATTTGCAGGCAAATGGTTAGAACTAGAAAATATCATCCTGACTGAGATAACCTACAACCAAAAGGACATACATGGTATATGATCACTTATAAGTGGATATTAGCCATTATATATATATATATATATACCAACACTATAATCTACAGACCTAAAGAAGCTAAATATCAAGGAGAGTCCAAGAGAGGATGCTTGAATCTCACTGAGAAGGGGAAATAAAGTTGTCATAGGAGGTAGATGAAGGGATGTACCTGGGTCATGGGAGGAATGGGGGGGCAGAGCATGGGGAAAAAATCATGTGTTGTGAGAGCTGGGAAGACAGGGCCTTGACAATGAACAGACATTGGTTGAGGGGGCATCTCTAGGACATGCTAGGGACCTGGGATGGGGAAGCTTTAGGGAGTCTATGAAGGTGAATTTATTTATTTACTTATTTATTTATTTATTTATTTATTTATTTATTTATTATCAATGAATTTGTTTATTAAGAAACACTGTTTTTTTGGAGTTCCAAGAAGGAGGGTGAATTTAGATGAAACTCCTAGTAGTAGGGACTATAAATCTTGAAGTGGTCACATCCTGTAGCCCAGCAGGACTCTCAGTTGAGGGATAAGGATACAAACCCACAGGCAAACCATTCAATGTGTCTTAACTATAAGAAGTATAGGAACAAAACAGCAGAAACTAATGACTCTCCCATCTTGAGATCCATTTCATGGGTGAGAACCAATCCCTAACACTATTAATGATATTCTGTTATGCTTGCAGACAGGAGCCTAGCATAACTGTCCTCTGAGAGACTTTACCCAGCAGCGGACTGAAACAGATGTAGAAATTCACGGCCAAACATGAAACCGAGTCTTGTGGAAGTGCTGGAGGAAGGATTGAGATATGGACTCCACAACAGGACCAACAGAATCAACTAACGGAGAGCCTTGGGGACTACCAGAGATTGTACCACCAACCAGAGATCACTCAGGGGCTGGACCTAGGCCCTCTGCACCTATGTGACAGACTTGGAGCTTTTGTATTCATGTTAGTCCCCCATAACTGTAACAAGCACTTACCCTGACTCTGTTGCCTGCCTGTGGATCCCATTGCTCTAACTGTGTTGCCTTGTCTGGATTCAGTGGGAGAGGATGTACCTAGTCCTGAGTGACTTGAGGAGCCAAAGTGTATTAGTACCTAGGGGGACCAGTCCCTTCTCAGAGATGAAGAGGAGAGGGAAATAGGCGGAGAGGCCTGTAAGGGTGGACTGGGAAGGAAGGAGGCCTTGATAGGGATGTAAAGTGAATAAATAAATGAATGGAAAAATACTTCATTTAAAAAAAAAGGTACTTCAATGACATGACAGGACCCAGAATAGTAAACAAAACCATGGTTTGTCAATCTATATTTATTTGTTGATTCCAATATTTGTGGTAGATATTTGTTATGTTTAAGGTTGCATTAAACCTATTGGCTACTTTCAGCAAATAGTTACCACAATACATTCATTATTCTTGGCAAAGGACATGGAGGAGAACAAAATATAAGGGTAAAATTGTGCATTAACTTGTTTTAAAAGTTGCTTACATGGTAAAACCAAGGAATAATAAAATTGGTTACATTGTTCTCTTAAATGCAGGTTAAATTTAAACAGGCTGATTACACAGTAAGACAGCAGGTTAAGTTCATAGTCTAAAGTGATCTCAAGGCATATTGTTAACTTAGCTACAAAAGCACAGCAAATGTTCAGTCTCTTTGGTGAAGACATAGTATCAGGAAAATAAACCACCATCGCTCTCTTCTGTAGTACAGAATGTCTTAGTGTTCTATAGCTGTGAAAAGACACCATGACCACTGCACTGCTTCTAAAGGAAAGCATTAATTTGGGCTTGCTCAGGGATTTAGAGCATTGTCATTGTGATACGGAGAATGGTGGCACACAGACAGACATGGTGCTGGAGGAGTAACTGAGAGCTCTATGTCCAGATCTACAGCAGGAAAAAAGCCACTGAGTCTGACTTGGCTATTAACAACCTAGAAGGCCACTCCCAATGACACACTTACCCCAACGAGGTCATATCTCCACGTTCTTTCTGATAGCACCATTCCCTGGTGACTAAGTATTCAAATCTATGAGCTGACTAGAGGGGGTCATTCTCATTCAAACCATTCACAAACAGCTAAAGTGATCAAATAGAACACTAATATATTAGTTAAATGGTGTAAAGACTATAAGACAACTTTTATATCTCTGTGATATAAAAACTAATATAGAAAAATATCACTTTGAATGTAAAGATGTCATTCAGGAAGGAAGCTGTCCAGAAGCAGAATCATAGCATGCCTGAAGTCATATCTGTACTACTGCATAATGAGGGATTCTATTCACATTATCAGACTTGGGGAGGACATACTCTTAGATGTCTCTAGATCTCCTTACTCTTCTCTATCTGGCCTTGTTAATCCAAGATGGATCTATGTAGATGTCACCACCTAGGGTTAGAAAAAGTTATGGTTAAACTTAGGTTAGAATTAAGGTTAGGGTTAGAGTTTGTCCAGCTTCCTAATGAATTTGACAATGGTTTTCACTGGCTATATATTTTAGGATAGAAAGAAGAATAAAGTCATAATATGTTTTGTATAGATGCTTTGAATGTATTTATTGTGTGTATATATGCTTATTGTTTATGCCCTCACAGCATGTTTTGTCTTTTATGAAAGTTCCTCTTGATTGTCAAACTGATTCAATTGAGAAGCAATTTAGGGAAACACAGAACAGAGTGTGCCTCTGAGAACACGTTCACAAGGGCTAACTAGATCACAAGGGCTCTGACCTAGTGATTGAACTCATCCATGCTGGGGGTTCATTTAGAGGTAGTATGCTGTGTGTGCTGGTGCACTGTTGTGCAATTTTAGAGGCATTGGTCATTGAGATTGTGTCTGTGGTGGTCTGGATTGTGCTGTGGTTCCATTTGATTGTAGCTCTGTTAGTCATCTTGCTTCTTGTGATGTTAGCTGTTACAACACAGTCTATGAAATGATGTACTCAGATCTCTAATCAGAGTTAACTGTTCTTTTCCTTTTATGTTGCTTCTGTCAGGTATATTGAATCACAGTGATTAAAAAAGTAGCTCCTTTGACCAAAAAGGCAAAATCTCTTACCCAGAAAGGCCATATCCAACTCAGCTCTACATTTTTCTATCCTGGTTCACTTATTCTTCCTACCTTGAGGAGTAGAGGCAGCGACTACTATAGCCAGACATCATCCAACCAATAGATAATGCTTTGATTTGATTGAATTATTTCTTTAATTTTTTGTTTTATTTCTGCTTCCTGAACAGGTTCCATAGACAGAGAGTGGATTGTAATGATGCAAATGTTGTTCAGAAGCTACATCTAGCTGTTTCTCAGAAAGTCCCATTTTCCTGTGAAATACACAACTATGCAAATAAATACTAACTAAAGATGACAAAAGGCTCAGTGTCTCCACAACAGCCCTAGAAACCTGTAACTTTCCACATAACATCCTCTTTTGCACTGGGTCAGACCTCTGATATCTGGGACCTAATACTACACAATTGTGTACCACTATCTGCTGTCTGTTCCCTTCCCTGCCTTCTTTTAATTATCTAGCTTAAAAATCACTCTTCTTATACCTTTTTGTCCCATTGGACTTGGGATAAATTGTAATCTCCTTGGCTTGATAAATATAGTGTTAGCTCTATTGGAGTCATTACCTGATGCTCTGGTCTCACCTTGAACAGTATGCTAATTTAAAACCCATGTGGAAATAAATAACACAGATCTCTTAACTGATACCATGTATACACATCCATGATATGTAAATAAAAATTCTACTATAATAATAAAGCTTTAACTTTCTCTTAGAAAATTACATTGAAAACAATTGTGGTAAGCTTTAGTCAGGAAGTAGCTATAAAATAAGGCACAGGAAGCATAAATCACATGGTAAATATTTTATAAATTTGAATATAATCATTAATGTCCATAAGGAAGTCATAAAAATGAAACAATGTTAAAAGAGTGGAAGAAGACATGGACAATACAACTATTAAACAAAAAAATCAATCTCTAGAATAAAAAAACAGCAATTGGTAAGAGAAATTTAGGGTCTAATTACAAACATACCTATGAAGACATAAGAAGGAAAAAGTTAATACCATAATAACAAAAAAAATTCTAGCTCCTTAGTAATATATTAACTTGCATTTAAACACATTTTATAAGCTCAATAGATTTACAAGATGGTTCTGTTTTAAAATACTGATTTTGGGGAGTTGAGGAAATAAAACAGTTATAATTGGTGTACTTACATTGAGAACAATTAGGAAGTAGTCAGGACAATTGAAATCGTGAAATATTTTCCAATACCTAGTGTGCTTGAGGTATTTACTCTCTTTGGAGTTATTCAGTTCTTCAGATATGATCTTGCACACCATTCTGCAAAGGTATGCATGGGCATTTGTAAAGTGTAAGATGATACAGAGAGAAACATTATGTGTGACATCCTGGGGAAAAAGATCTTCAACAAGAAAAACGATAGGCTATAATGTTTGCCTAAAATTGAGTATATAAATAAAGTATGATGTTTTATTTAAATTGAATCATGTCATATACTGAAATTGAACAGAATGATGAGCCACATAACACATTTGAATAAAAAACCAACTTCTTATGTGATAAAAGTGCAATACTACATATGGATGTTAAGATATATTAAACAGTGCTATATACTGTTTGGAGTAAACATGTAGCAAAAGCATAAAAATTCATGCAGTAATAGACATTAATTTCTGAATATCTAAGTAAAATACTACTTTGGAAATGTTTAGGTAGTTCAGTGGAACACAAAAATATTGTAACTATTTTGTTTGATATTTGTGCCGTTAAGTAGCCAACTGATAAAATAAATTTATCAAGTCAAGAATGGTACCATATTTACTCTGTGAAAACATTATACTGATTGAAAAGCAGAAAAATAATTTCAAGAGCTCTTCATGTGTGTAAGTGTGTGTGTGTTTGCCTGTATGTGAGTGGGTGGGAATAGGTGTGTCTGTGTGTACTGAGGGGGTAGTGAGGAGGGAATGTGGTTTACTGTTCCTTCAGAATTACCACCGCCAGTGTTCTCACAGTCACATTTCCCAAGGTTTTATACAGGCACATGAAGCCATCATTAGTTCAACGGATACCAATTTTTCCATTACACTAAATCATTCTGTCCTGTGTCAGAACATATAACACAGTCAGTTGTTTAGCTCTGCTTGAATTTCTCTAACTTGGGGTCAAATAATCTCATGCATAGTATTATGTTCATTTTTCTGAGGGTCCCCCAAACTGATTTTCAGAGAGGTTGTACCAGCTTGCAATCCCACCAGCAATGGATGAGTGTTACTCTTTCTCCACGTCCTTGTCAGCATCTGCTGTCACCTGAGTTTTTGATCTTAGTCATTCTGATTGGTATGAGGTGAAATCTCAGGGTTGTTTTGATTTGCATTTCCCTGATGACTAAGGATGTTGAACATTTCTTTAGGTGTTTCTCAGCCATTCGAGTTTCCTCAGTTGAGAATTCTCTGTTCTTTTCAGAGCTGAAACCATTGGTGTTCAACTTTTCCCCTGTGCCCATGTGTTCGAGAGTTTTCCCCACTTTCTCTTCTATTAGATTCAGTGTATCTGGTGTTATGTGGAGGTCCTTGATCCACTTGGACTTGAGCTTTGAACAGGAAGATAGGAATAGATCAATTCGCAATCTTCTACATGTAGACCACCAGTTGAGCCAGCACCATTTGTTGAAAATGCTGTCTTTTTTCCACCTGATGGATTTTGCTCCTTTGTCAAAGATCAGGTGACCGTAGGTGTGTGGGTTCATTTCTGGGTCTTCAATTCTATACTATTGATCTACCTGCCTGTCACTGTACCAATACCATGCAGTTTTTTATCACTACTGCTCTGTAGTACAGCTTGAGGTCAGGGAGGCTGATTCCCCCAGAAGTCCTTTTATTGTTGAGAATACTTTTTGCTATCCTGGGTTTTTGTTATTCCAACAGAATTTGAGACTTGCTCTTTCTAAGTATATGGAGAATTGAGATGGAATTTTGATGGGGATTGCGTTGAATCTGTAGATTGCTTTCCACAAGATGGCCATTTTGACTATATTAATCCTGCCAATCCATGAGCATGGGAAGTCTTTCCATCTTCTGAGGTCTTCTTCGATTTCTTTCTTCAGAGACTTGAAGTTCTTGTCACACAGTTCTTTCACTTGTTTGGTTAGAATCACACCAAGAAACTTTATATTGTTTGTGACTATTGTGAAGCGTGTCATTTCCCTAATTTCCTTCTCAGCCTGTTTATTCTTCAAGTATAGGAAGGCTGCTGATTTACTTGAGTTAATTTTATATCCGGCCACTATGCTGAAGTTGTTTATCAGCTGTAGGAGTTCTCCAGGGGAGTATTTCGGGGCACTTAAGTATACGAAAATATTCTCTGCAAATAGTGATATTTTGATTTCTTCGTTTTCAATTTGTATCCCTTTGACCTCCTTTTGTTCTCTAATTTCTCTAGCTAGAACTTCAGGTACTATATTGAATACATACACAGAGAGTGGACAGCCTTTTCTAGTCCCTGATTTTAGTGGGAATGTTTCAAGTTTCTCCCCATTTCGTTTGATGTTGGCTACTGGTTTGTTGTATATTGCTTTTACTATGTTTAGGTATGGGCCTTGATTTCCTGATCTTTCCAAGACTTTTATCATGAAGGGATGTTGAATTTTGTTAAATGCTTTTTCAGCACCTAATGAAATGACCACGTGGTTTTTTTCTTTGAGTTTGTTTATGTAGTGGATTACATTGATAGATTTCCAAGTATTGAACCATCCCTGGATCCCTGAGATGATGCCTACTTGATCATGATGAATGATCATTTTAATGTGTTCTTGGATTTGGTTTGCAATAATTTTATTGAGTATTTTTGCATCGATATTCATAAGGGAAATTGGTCTGAAGTTTTCTTTCTGTGTTGGGTCTTTGTGAGGTTTGGTATCAGGGCAACTGTTGCCTCATAGAATGAATTAGATAGTGTTCCTTCTGTTTCTATTTTGTGGAATAGCTTGAAGAGTATTGGTATTAGGTCTTCATTGAAGGTCCGAAAGAATTCTGTACTAAACCCATCTGGTCTTGGGCTTTTTTGGTTGGGTGACCTTTAATGACTGTTTTTATTTCTTTAGGGGTTATGAGACTGTTTAGATGGTTTATCTGATCTTGACTTAACTTTGGTATTTGGTATCTGTCTAGAAACTTGTCCATGCCATCCAGATTTTCTAATTTTGTTGAGAATAGTCTTTTGTAGTAGGATCTGATGATTTTTTGAATTTCCTCAGATTCTGTTGTTATATTTCCCTTTTTATTTCTGATTTTGCAAATTTGTATACTGTCTCTGTACCCTCTGGTTAGTCTGGCTAAGGGTTTATCTATCATGTTGATTTTCTCAAATAACCAGCTCCTGTTTTTGTTGATACTTTGTATAGCTCTTTTAGTTTCTACCTGGTTGATTTCAGCCCTGAGATTGATTATTTCCTGCCTTCTACTCCTCTTGGGTATATTAGCTTCTTTTTGTTCTAGAGCTTACAGTTGTGCTGTTAAGCAGCTAGTGTATGCTCACTCCAGTTTCTTTTTGGAGGCATTCAGAGCTATGAGTTTTCCTCTTAACACTGCTTTCATTGTATCCCATAAGTTTGGGTATGTTGTACATTCATTTTCATTAAATTCTAGGAAGTCTTTAATTTCTTTCTTTATTTCTTCCTTGAGCAAGTTATTATTGAGTAGAGCATTGTTCAGCTTCTGTGTGTATGTGGGCTTTCTGTTGTTTTTGTTGCCATTGAAGACCAGCCTTAATCAGTAGTAATCTGATAGGAGGCATGGGGTTATTTCAATCTTCCTACATCTGTTGAGAATTGTTTTGTGACCAATTTTAAGGTCAATTTTGGAGAAGGTACCATGTGGTGCTGAGAAGAAGGTAAATTCTTTTGATTTAGGATGAAATGTTCTATAGATACCTGTTAAAACCATTTAGTCCATAACTTCAGTTATTTTCGCTGTGCCTCTGTTTAGTTTGTCTTTCCAAGATCTGTCCATTGCTGAGAATGGGGTGTTTAAGTCTCCCACTATTATTGTGTGAGGTGCAATGTGTCCTTTGAGCTTTAGTAAAGTTTCTTTTATGAATGTGAGTGCCCTTGCATTTGGAGCATAGTTGTTCAGAATTGAGAGTTCTTGGTAGATTTTTCCACTGATGAGGATGAAGTGGCCTTATCTTTTTTGATGACTTTTGTTTGAAAGTTGATTTTATACAATATTAAAAATGGCTACTCCTGTTTCTTGGGATCATTTGCCTGGAAAATTATTTTCCAGCCCTTTACTCTGAGGTAGTGTTTGTCTTTAACACTGAGGTTTGTTTCCTGTACGCAGCAAAATGCTGGGTTCTGTTTTTGTATCCAGTCTGTTAGTCTATGTCTTTTTATTGGGGAATTGAGTCCATTGATGTTGAGATATTAAGAAATAGTGATTGTTGCTTCCTGTTATTGTTGATGTTATTTTTATGTTTGTGTGGCTATCTTCTTTGGGGTTTGTTGAAAGATTACTTTTTTGCTTTTTCTGGGGTGTAGTTTCTCTCCTTGTGTTGGCGCTTTCCATCATCTATTATCCTTTGTAAGACTGGGTTTGTGGAAGAATACTGTGTAAATTTTGTCACGGAATATCTTGGTCTCACCATCTATGGTAATTGAGAGTTTTGCTGGATATAATAGCCTGGGGTGGCACTTGTGTTCTCTTAGGGTCTGTATGAGATATCTCCAGGCTCTTCCAGCTTTCAAAGTCTCTGGTGAGAAGTCTGATAGGTATGCCTTTATATGTTACTTGACCTTTTTCCCTTACTGCTTTTAATATTCTTTTCTTGTTTTGTGCATTTGACTATTTTTTGACTATTATGTGACTAGAGGAATTTTTTTTCTGGTCCAGTTTACTTGGAGTTCTATAGGCTTCTTGAATGTTTATATACATCTCTTTTTTTTAGAATAAGGAAGTTTTCTTTTATAATTTTGTTGAAGATATTTACTGGCCCTTTAAGTTGGGAATCTTCACTCTCTTCTATACCTATTATCTTTTGATTTGGTCTTCACTTTGTGTCCTGGATTTGCTGGATGTTTTGGGTTAGGAGTTTTTTGCATTTTGCATTTTCTTTGACTGTTGTGTCAAAGTTTTCTATGGTCTCTTCTGCACCTGAGATTCTCTCTTCTATCGCTTGTATTCTGTTGGTGATGCATGCATCTGTGACTCCTGATCTCGTTCCTAGGATTTCTGTCTCCAGGGTTGTCTCCCTTTGTGATTTCTTCATTGTTTCTATTTCCATTTTCAGATCCCGGATGGTTTTGTTCATTTCCTTTGCCTGCTTGATTGTGTTTTCCTGTATTTCCTCTTTAAGGGCTTCTAGCTGTTTACCTCTGTTCTCTTGTATTTCTTTAAGGGAGTTATTTATTTCCTTGTTAAAGTCTTCTATCATCATCATGAGAAGTGACTTTAAATCTGAGTCTTTCTTTTCTGGTGTGTTGGGGTATCCAGGGCTTGCTGTGATGGGAGAACTGGGTTCTGATGATGTCAAGTTGCCTTGGTTTCTGTTCCTTATGTTCTTGCCCTTGCCTTTCACCATCTGGTTATCTCTGGTGTTAGCTGGTCTTGTTCTCTCTGACTGTGACTTGTCCTTCCTGCAAGCTTTTTCTTCAGTACTCCTTGGAGATCAGCTCTCTCTGAGAGGAATTTGGGTTTAGATAGCTGTGGTATAGGGTCAGCTCTGGGGTACAGACAGAAATCAGAAGGATCCTGACCCCAGCTGTTCTTTGGTTCCTGTGTCCTGATGGCTCTGTGAGGGTCCCTCTTGATTGAGGAATTTGAACCGAAGTGGTGGTCTTCCTGTGCTTAAAGGTATGTTGGCACTCCTGGGAGACCAGCTCTCTCCAGGCACTGAGTATGGAGCTCTGTGTCACAGAAGCAGCTCCCTGGCCTCGGAGAAGGCCACTCTTTGGTCCCTGTGTCCTGAGGGTTCTGGGTTGGTCTCTCTGAGCAGAGGTACTGGCCTTACTCCCTGATCACAGGCTTGTCCACACTCCTGGGAGGGTACCTCTTTCCCTGTGCTATTTGGGTATGGAGTTTTGTGACACAGACCACAGGTGTAAACAGGAAGGTTCCTGTCCCAGGCTGTTTCTCTGTCCCAGTGTCCTTCAGTTTCAGGGCAGGCCCCAGTGAGAAGTGGTGCCTGTCTTACCTCCACTCATGGGCTTGTCCACACTCCCTGGATGCTAGCCTTCTCCCTGCGCTATTAGGTTATGGAGCTCTGTGGCACAGACTGTGGTCCCCAGCCACAGGAAGGAGACCGGAAGGCTGCTGTCCCAGGCTGCTTATAGGTCTCTGTGTCCTGGAGGTTCTGGGCAGTTCTCTCTGAGCAGAGATGCTGGCCTTACCCTGTGATCACAGGCTTATCTATACTTCTGGGAGGATAGCTCTTTCCCTGCGCTATTTGGGTATGGGCCTCATTTATTTTCAAAGTTCTATTCCTGACATTCTTGAAAGCAAATTTTACCAACTTGTTTGTTTTGTTGTTGTTTTCATTGAGTGGTGTTCAGATTCTGGTTTTTGGTTTTTGTCCTCATGTTGGGATTTTTATTAGCAAAGTACTGCATCAATCATTTATTCAATCAACAATGTGTAATGTTAAAGACTGTTGGCTGAACAACAATGATAATAAACAAATAATATCATTCCCTGGAACTGTAGAATTTCATATTTGTGAAGAAATAAGATATAAAAGTAGTCATAATTATTTCTTTTTGTGCTTTTAAAAAATTCAGTGAGTTGACTGCTTTACAAACATCAAAATTTGTACCACATAGGTTAGAATTTCATAGTTGCCATTAATAATTTTAACTTTGAATCTTTTTTACAGCATGTTAAAATTCTAATTAAAAGGGCCTGATCCTGAATATATCAACTAAGAACAGAATAGATAAAACACTGATGTCCATTTGATTTGTGTTTTTTATATTTAATATCTTACAAGTATCTATGACATATCTACAGACCTGAAAATTTCACAATATTAGTTTTTTCACACACTGTTCTGTAATATATTTCTTTTAAGCTTCAATTGATTGAGTTAAGTATATGCTACTTGAGTAGGTCAAGTGGTTAAATATGACTATCTATTGTGTATGGACAAGGACAACACTAATAAAAATTTCAAATCAATTTCCATGCTCCAGTGGACAAAGATACTTTTTCAACAGATGGCAGCAGTCCTATTGTGTATATCTGCTACATAAGAACTTTATGTATTGATAACTTATAAATTCTTGATGTAAAATCATTTCATGTCTTTTATTTCTTCACAAAAATGAAGTTCTACAAATCCAAGGAATGATATTATTTGTTGTTTTCTCTTTGTTTTTCAGCCAATAGTCTTTAATACTACATAATGTTGAATAAATTATTATGCTCTGAATATAAATTATGCTCTGAATACATCAGAAATATTGATTCTAACATTTCTTTAAAGTGATAATTCATAAATTTAACTCTTAAATTGTCATTTATAATGAAGTCATTATTTATAAGATATATAATAAGGGCTATAATCGTATCCAAATGTGTTTTGTTGAACTGTAAAATGTTTGAAGATCGGTAATAGGGTGGAAAGAAGAATCTATCTATCTATCTTTCTATCTACACACACACACACACACACACACACACACATATATATGATGTATATGTGTATATATATATATATACATATATATATATATATATATATTTGACCAGGATGAGGTCTTCATATTGTGTATGTATCTATCTATCTTTCTATCTATCTATCATCTATCCACACATACACACACACACACACACACACACACACACACACATATATATATTTGACCAGGATGAGGTCTTCATATTGTGTGAGAGTTAGAAAAGTAGCTGCATCACAAAACAGTTACTTTGACCTGTGCTTTGAGTTCCTCATAACGTCAACTCTGTATTCTTTAATAAAGATATAGTGCGTGATTATATCTGAGGCTGGGTTCTTGAATATTTATAGACTTATAATAAAAGATTCATCAGTTAAATATCGAAAGACAATGTCAAAACATGCTCTTCACTGTGGAAAATACTTGTACTATTTACTGACACATTCTCAGTGGAAGTATTAGAAGTACACTCCCAGGAACTCATTGAGTGAAGACAGAAGGGTGTGTGCAATTATATCAAGAAAGATGTCTTTTGTAACTTTCCATTTATTTATGGGACATAGAATATCATATTTCCCACTTATTTTTCAGAGAAGGTAAATTTTCTTTCTTTATTTTATTTTTATCATTTGTGTTTGTACTTCAGGCATGAATCCCCTAAAGTATTAATAATAAGAAAAAAAGAGAGGAACAAAGAGTTGCCTATTGAGCTTTCTGCTTAGAACAGGAAAGCTGCACCCATGAAGTTTTAACAGTATTGTAACCAAAACAATATTGGAACAGTGACAATACCAGCTAACATGCCAATGCAGGTAGAAAAAAAATGTAACAGGGCACCACCCTTAGATGAATCTTACAGACAATCAGAGCATTTAGCTTTTCAGTCTTTCTTCTTGGCAGATGAATTATATTAATGAAAATAGATCAATGTCCTTGTTGTCATGGATGGCTTCACTTTCCATAGAATTCTAAGGCTTCATTAATGATCTCTGTCTATACCTCAAGACATTTTATTCACTTCCATTAAAATGATATCATTTCTTTGAACTAAGTTAAATTAGAAAAGAACTCTAAGGGTTTCCTTTTGTGGCAGTCACTAAAAATTTGAGTAAAAAAAATTCATAATCAGAAGGCTATGGATAACCTATGTTTCCCTAGTCTCAAGATTATGAGTAAGCACAGCCCTCACATTTCATTAGCAAGATAGAACGGACATATAAAACAAGGTTACTTTGCAAATACAAAGGGGAAAATTGCTATAATGTAAATTCTAATCTTACTGTTAGACCATAGTCACAAAATCAGTAATGTGATTTTTGCCATTAATAACATTTAGTATAATCTAAAATAAACAAAATAGTCTAAATAACCAAATATTAACAATGAATTCTATCAGACTTTCATTAGATACCATTTTAAGACCCAGTTGACATAATATTTATGTCATTGGACAGCACAAGTACAATCAGAAGTCTATTGTTTGAAGAATGAGGATATAGTAAATGTAATGAGAACAAACTCTGTTGGTATTTATTTTACATGTAAGTGCAAAGTACCCAAAAAAAGTTAGCAAGACATATAATGATATAAAAATTAAATGAATATATATGATATAATTATATCACTACTTCAAGGAAAATTAAATATTTGTCACCAGTAAGCACATTATCATTATAGCAAATAACTTTTACAAGTTCTTGCCAATGTTTTTCAGTTTCCAAGGAGATAACTCATTTGAATTGCTACTAGGTTAAAAAGTCTAGAAATGCTTCTCCATCATGTATGGATGTATTCATGGGGTTAATTAATGTCTTCAGGAAGATATAGCTCTTTATGCTGTGGCTTTGTTATTTCTCTATGTTTGTAAATAATTAAGATCTTTCTACAAGGTGGTATACATCCATGCATTCAACCACACCTAGACTTAACAGTTAGCAGTTTCTCCCCAAATAACAATTCCTTGTGATGGTGAACTATTATTTTCAGTAATTCTTTAAAATTTCATAAGCGTTTTTATAAATTCTCCAATCTTCCCAGAACAAATCTTTCTTCTCTATATACCCACCTGTCTTAGTCAGGGTTTCTATTCATACACAAATATCATGACCAAAAAAGGAAGCAAGTTGGGGAGGAAAGGGTTTATGGAGCTTACACTTCCATGTTGCTATTCATCACCAAAGGAAGTCAGGACTGGAACTCAAGTAGGTCAGGAAGCAGAGCTGATGCATAGGCCATGGAGGGATGTAACTTACTGGCTTGCTTGCTTCTGGCTTGCTCAGCTGGCTTTCTCATAGAGCCCAAGACTACCAGTCCACAGATGGTACCACTCACAAGGGATCCTCTAATGAGAAAATGATCACTAATTGAGAAAATGCCTCTGGATCTCATGGAGCCATTTTCTCAACTGAAACTCCTTTCTCTGTGATAACTCCAACTTGTGTCAAGTTGACACAAAACCACCCAACATTATGCCTTCCCTCCTGTTTTTATTTACATCCATCAAGTCTAATCTGTGCTGCTCATCTATTTCTGAACATGTAGCAATCTACTGTTATATGGTTCATTTACAAGGGGTTGTTTGTTAAAGAAAAGTGACTTGTAGGCCAGGCTGGCCTCGAACTCGTGATCCTCCTGCGTCTGCCTCCTGCAGCAAATCCTACCAGCAGGTGCCAACCATTGGACTGGGCATAGGGTCCCCAATGAAAAAGTTAAAGACTAAAGGAGCTGAAGGGGTTTGCAACCCCATAGGAAGAACAATATCAATCAGCCAGAGCCACCAGAGCTCCCAGGGACTAAACAATCAACCGAGAAGAATACATGGAGGAACCCATGGCTCCAGCCACATATGTGGCAGAGGATGGCTTTGTCAGGCATCAATGGGAGGAGAGGCCCTTGGTCCTGTGAAGGCTTGATGCCCAAATGTAGGGGAATGCAAGGGCAGGGAGATGGGAGTGTGTGTGTGGGTGTGTGGGGGTCACCCTCATAAAAGCAGGGAGAGGGGGAATGGGATAGGAGTTTTCTGGGAAGGTAACCAGGAAAGGGAAAAGGGGATAACATTTGAAATGTAAATAAAGAAAATATCCAATAAAAAAATTGGAAAAAATATGACTTGATAAAAGTTTCAAATTAATCTTGCACTGTTTTATGCAAGTAGCTAAACCTCCTCTGAACATCAATGTCTTTATATATAAATAATAAAACCAGACATATTTATGTATGTCTATAATCTTAGCACTTGGGCTGCTGAGGCAGCAGGCCCCTGAGATCAAGCCCTGCTTGGAGTAACCAGTAAGTCTATATCAGCCAGGACCTTACAGAGAATGCTATCTCAAAAACCAGAGGGAGACATAATGATTACTTCTCAGTTTTATTATAGAGAATTTTAGTTAATATATGTGGCTCAAAGAACACTCTACATACCCAATAAATCACAATTATTAATACAAATTCTCTGTGGAATACTTTTCAAAAATCATTCAGACAAAATTTCTCTCCCAGAAACATTAGTAGAAGTAGTTATTTATATTACACTTATATCACTATTCCAAAACTCAGTTGCTTTCTTAGCGCATTATTTGTATATGAAAAACTAAAGAGTCAAGTCCCTCAAATTTAGTTAATCTGATTTAACAAAGATGATTTCACAAGAATTAAAATGCTGAATTTATTTTGGGGTAAACTCAGCCATCTCCTGTCATCCAAAAATTACTAAGACACTTTTTTTAACTCATTACTTCACACAGAATGTTCATACAACTGTTACATTAAAGAGCATCGTCCTCCTCATTCTCTGGTGAGGACTCATGGGCACTAAGATCAACAATTAATCAATGGGACTCAATGAAATGGACAAGCTTCAATAGGGCAAAATGGCAGGCATCAGAATTTTTACCAACCTTACATCAGACAAAGAGCTATAACCAAAATATACTTTAAAAAATCAAGTCATTAGACACCAATAAACCAAATGATAATATTAAAAATAGGGTATAGTGTTAAACCGAGAACTCTCAACAGCAGAATCTTTAATGGATAAGAAGTGCTTAAAGAAATGTTCTATGTCCTTAGTCATTTAAGAAATGCAAATCAATATGACCATGAGATTCGATCTTACACTGTCAGAAGGGCTAAGATTAAAAACTCAAGTGACAGCACATGCTAGTGAGGATGTGAAGAAAAGGGAACACTCCTCCATTGCTGATAGGATTGCAAACTTGTGCAACCATTTTGGAAAGCAATTTGGTGGTTTGTATGAAAATTGTCAGTAGATCTACCTTAATTCTGAACTATACTACTCCTAGGATATACACAAAAAATGCTACATCATACCACAAGGACACTTGCTCAAATATGTTTATATGAGGTTTATTCACAAATCATCATTTGCATTATGTACTGGCTGGTTTTGGATGTCAACTTGACACAAGCTGGTGTTACCACAGAGAAAGGAACCTCCCTTGAGGAAATGCCTCCATGAGATCCAGCTGTAAGGCATTTTCTCAATTAGTGATCAAGGGGGGAGGGCCCATTGTGGATGGTGCCATCCCTGGACTGGTAGTCTTGGGTTCTATAAGAGTGCAAGCTGACCAAGCCAGGGGAAGGAAGCAAGCCAGTAGGTAACATTCCTCCATGGCCTCTGCATCAGCTCCTGCTTCCTGACTTGCTTGAGTTCTAGTCCTGACTTCCTTTGATGATGAATTTAAATGTGGAAGTGTAAGCTGAATAAACCCTTTCCTCCCCAACTTGCTTCTTGGTTATGATGTTTTGTGCAGGAGTAGAAACCTTGACTAAGACACATTATTTCTGCTCTTTTTTTCTCAAACTACTTTCCTGTATTAATTATGGATATATAAAATATTGCTTAAAATGTTGATGAGACAGAACAACAATTTGATCAATCATTTATCATTAAATTCAATTGTTATATTGGTTGTGATATTTTTAATTTCAAGTGACAAAAATAGAATGAGGGATGGCATAGGTAAAAGAGAGAAGAAAGGGGAAGGGGAAGACAAAAGGCAGAGGAAGTAGGGATTTATTAGCTTATGTAACTGAAATGGTCAAGGCCAAATGACATGAAACAAGGCTACATTAAGCCATAAAATCAATGCTGTCTTGGACTCTCTCCATATTTCTTTTCTTTTTACTGGCCAATTCTCAGGTAGACTTTCCTCTGGCTTTAAATTGAAGAGCACTATCTCTGAGGTTGTATTCTGCCTACTTCCGAGCTCTAGCGAACTGTGAACTTTATTTTTCCATAATAACTCTTAGGGTTAAATGTCATTGCTTGTCTGTGTCATATGTCCTTCCCTAAATTAGTCTTGAAGGCTGGCCTGATGTAATGCTCTGAGAAATTACATATAGACCATCTTTTTCTCCTGGGAATGAGAGACAGGGTCAAGCACAGCTGACCTGCATGAACCACAGGCATCCAGAGCAGAAAAGCTGTCAGACTAAACTGATAATAAAGGGACTCTTAGTTTAACAAAATAAAAATGCATGTGTGTGTGTGTGTGTCTATCTGTGTGTTTATGTATATGTATGTATGTGTTATGTACTTGTGTATATGTATGTCTTTTCCTGTATGTATGTGTATGTCTCTGTGTTTATTTATTCCACTCCTCCCAAAGATTAGGGATCATTGCAAGAAACTGGCCATACAGAGTATAAGAGCCAGGAGTGGAAAATAGCCACAAGATGTTCCACTTAATACTGAGCATTCTGGAGTCGCTTGTTCTTTACCTTGACCAGTAGTGGGTTTTCATGTTACTCAATATTGCAAAAAGCTTCTCTGAAGAGGGCTAAGAGACACATCAGTTTGTGGGTGTGACATTTATAGATGTGAGAGACAAAAGTCAAATTTAAACTTTTTTTGAAAAATTAGACATGGACTTAAGTCAAAGACAGTGAGACGGATAAAAATGTATGATGATTTTGTTAGCATGATCAGTGACCAGAAAGTGGTTGCAAGCAGATGCATTCAGTCTAAGACCTGAGGGGAACATCAGTAACATAGAGGAACAGATCAGCACAATATATAAGAAAATCATAAAAATGGATAAAATAAGTCTGTAAAATGGAAGAAAAATCCAACAAGGGAACTAAGATTTTGAATTAAAACAACAAATAGAAATGTTGGAAATAAAAATTAATCAAATAAGTACTATTGTGGAAATCACCACTACATGGAAGAATAATTATCAAAGAGGATAGAGAAGGTAGACAATTCAACATCAGTAATGGGGAAAATGAGCATTGCCCTAATATCTAAGAACTCTGGGATATGATAAACAGACCAATCCTGAGAATCCGCAGTGTAGAAGAAGCTGAGATAAACAATACAGGCAAAGAAAATCTACTGAAAGAAAAAGCAAGAAAGCAGAAAAATTCCCAAACAGAGAAAGAAATGGACTTTCACAGGAGGGAGGCATCTAGAATCCCTAGTAGACATGATCAGAGAAGACCTTCTTATGACATATATGTCAAAATTACAAAGCAAAATAATTTTTAAGCTGCAAGGGAACACTAAAAGTCCACTTTCATAAGGAAACGTATCAGAACATCACTAGTGTTGTCATTAGCACTGTTTGACCAGGAAAACTAGTTATGATATTTACCAAGCACTCAAAGTAAAGAACTTCCAATCAAGATTGCTGTACAGAGAAAATTAATCTTCAAAATTGATGCTGGAAGAGAGCATTTTGGAGCAAGTACAAATTAAGACAAATCATGGCCACCAAGACCAACACTATTTAAAAGAAGAGTATGCATAGTATCAATCATGAAAGCAAGAGCAAGAGGAAAGAATAAGATTTAGGAAAAGGCTAAACTAACATCAGAGAACTGTGAAGGAATTCACAATGCATAACACAATAGTCAGCAAACCCTAAACATTAATAGAGCAGAAAAAACAGTAACTCCTCCGAGTAGAAAATAACCAATAAAACCACAGTATTTAGTAAACATCTGTCAAATAATGACCTTAAATGTAAATGGTCTCAACTCATCAACAGAGATACAGACTAGGTAGCCTATCTTTTTAAAAAAACTAATGCGATTATCTACTGTTTCCAAGAAAGATTGGTAAAGACATTCATAGCCTGAGAATGAAAGGATGGAAGCCGGTGTATCAAGAATGGGAAAAGACATGAAAATAACCTGGCATAACTATTCTAATATGCAGTAAAGGAGACTACAAAACAAAACTCAAGAGAAGAGATAAAGAAGGCCACTTCATATTCATGAATAAAATAATTCATGAAGATACAACAAATATCTATACACCAAAATCTGATGCTCCCAATTTTGTGAAGCATACGCTAATGGATATAAAAGGTCACACAGATTGTGATACAACAACAATAGGTGATATCAATACCTAAACCCATCTCTAGACAGGCCATATTGACAGAAAATGAACAATGAACATGAGTCCTAAGTGTTAAACAAAAGCATGTATCAAATTATTGTACAGAGTATAAAAAATGTGGCATCCAAAGGAAATGAGTACTAATTTGTCTCAACTTGTAGAACTTCCTCTAAACATCCCAAATCACAAATCAAGTTTTATCAAATAAAGTTAGAAATAGCTTCCTGTGTCATATCAGACAAGAAAATGAAACTAGAAATTCGTAGTAAAAAATTTCACAAGCTATTAATAAATAGGAAGACAAAAATATACACGAAATGGCAAGCAGCAGGAAGTGTCAAATCCCCTGGGACTGGGGTAACAAGCTTGTGAGCTACCCTGTGGTTCCTCTGGAAGAGAACCTGTCTTCTTAACTGCTGGGTCATTTCTCTACCTAAAGAATAAAGACTTTTGACCGTACCCAAATGATGAACAAATAGCAGCAGGGTTTTGTTGACTAGAGATGTTGGGTGGTTCCAGATATCAGTGTAGATAGTTCACTCATAATTTTGTATGATCTTGAAATGTGATTTAAATTTATGTTAAAAATATGATAAAGTACAAAATTCATAAACTCCTTGGGTGAGTCATGAAACTCATGAACAGAAATGTTAAATTCACAAGATGCCAAGGATTATCCTTTTTATAATTGCTTGTCTCATGAAAGGAAACTATAAATGTCAGTCAAGAGGACTGGAATTTCCTTTCAGGGGACAGAGGACACTATGATATAATCAAGACTATAGGTAGAATGTCTCACAAAACACATATCTATCTGTTGCCATTTAACATCTGAACTCAGTTATAGTGGAGTGTGTTTTAGTTCTCAAAGATTCTGAAATGAAACCTTAATAGTCAGTGGTGGTTAACTGTTCATTTCTTATGGCCCAAGCAAAAATGAGAAACTTCTCAGAATACATAATTTCAAAACTATGTAGTTATCACTGATGCTAGTACAGTTGCAAGTTATCAAGATCTAGATATTTTTATTCATAAAATGCAGTATTATAAAACTTTGGGATTATACAGAATAGACAATAAAAAATAAGGACCAACCCAACCCTATCATAGACAATCAGTTAAGGAAGAAGGAGGGGTTTACAGGTCATAGGGTTTCTATCTGAACTATTGGCTATGTACAGATTGTAGGAAGGGACAGTCACTATCTAGTTGTAGAGCCCTGGTGTGCTCCTCAGGTTCCAATGCAGAAGAACCTGGTTAACCTCAGTGTATCACAAAACAATTAGTCAGGAACCTGGGGGTGGGGGGGAGATGATGAGAGAGGGCTGGATAAGCTTCCAAGGGAGAAGAGATGTGACAGTGGCGAATATATGTGATATGTATATGTGAAATTATCTAAGAACAAACTTAATTTTTGAAAAAGAAAATCAGTTAAGAAAAAATATGAGTCTCCTGAAAACCATTTTTTTTTTCATGGAGAGTGATATGCCCATTCTTTAGGATTATACATGTTTTTATTTTATAATACATGTGTAGAACTTGTCATGTTGTAATTATTATTATTGCCACCCGCAAAGAATGATTTGAAGGAAAAACATAATCCATGGAAATAAAATTAAGCAGATTATTTTGCATCTCCTAATGCATATTATATAAGATTTAAGATAGATTTTGCAAGTATTTAGAGTATATATGTCTAAGATAATGAGATTTCTATTATAAGATGAACCGTATGGTTAAAGTTGCATTCAGAGAGCACTGGACGGCATCCCTAAGTGACAGCTATCCCTAAATGACAGCCACTCTTTAACAAGAACAGCTACATCTGAGACTCATTGAGGCACCCTTTTAAGGGCTGACAGGGGGACACAGGCAATAAGTATTGAGATTGCTGTGTGTTTATTACAAACAAAGGAAATGGGTGATTTCAAATGCAAGCTCCTGATTGAAGCCAGAAGGGCAGATGTTCTTATTACATGTTTTGATTACAATCTTGCTTCTTCTCAGGATGGGTAGACTGTTTGAAGCTGAGTTGTAGCAGCATTTCTCTTATTTAATGATAGTGAAGGTTTTCCTCAAGTGATATAAGACAGACTAGCTACTCTATGAAGAAAGGATAATCTTTCTTACAAGACCGGGTTTGATATTATGAAAAGCCATTACATTGTCAAGTCCCCATCCCACACCCCAAACACCAAACACACATGCACACTTACATGCATACTCATGTGCATACACACACACACACACTCACACTCATACTTACACACACTCATGCTTACACACATGCACATGCATAGCTGCAACACATGCATGCACATGCACAAGCGCATATGAACCCCCCCCACGCCCACACGCAGAGACCTTCAAATTACTCAGAAGTGGTTCTTGGGAGGAGTCCAATATCTACTGAAGATCTCAGAACTAGATCTGAGGCTCCCCTGTGTTTGTTACTTTTCTGTTTCTGTAGCAAAATACCAGATAAAACTAGTGAAAATGAGGGAAAGGTTCAGAGGTTTTAGACTGTGTTTTTGCCTAGGCCATGGGGGCAGCAGAAGGATGTGGCAAGCTCTTCACAGCATGGCACACAGAATGTGGAGAACAAATAGCGAGACATGCTATACCATCAGGATCTACTCCCAGTGTCCAGCTTCCTCCAGCCAGGTCCCACCTCCTAAACTTTCCAGACCCTCCCAAAGTAGCACTACCAGAAATGTTTGGGTTGGGATGTTGAGACAGACACTTCATCTTCAAGCCTTACCACCCCTAACCTTGGAGATTCTAAGGCAGACCATTGTAAAAAGTGCTTGTGCTTCAGGATTTTTACTATAAATGCTCTCCCAACAAATTTTCCTGCAACTGGAGTTTAAAACCATGGGCATAGCACTTGTAAGACAGTAGTCCCCCTTTTTCATTGTTTGCTCTCAAACACTGCTAACTACTCAAAGCTGGGAGTGATGATCCATGCATGTGGCTGCTTACTCTGACAAGTAGCTTGGTTACTTATTGTCACAGCATCTTGGGCCTGGGGACAGTGCTATTGAAAAAATTCAGCAAAGCCTCTTTCTTCCCTGTTCCTATGTCAACTTACTGAGTCGGGAGAAGTCTGTACAGCAAAGGGACCACTTCCAAAATGTCTTACTGTTGTCACGAGGGTTAAAGTATGTCCCAAATGACTAATGACCATTCTGCCATCAAGGCTGATTGCTTGAAAAGATTTAAAAGGCAGGTAAGACAGAGTGTCTGCAGTAATTTAGGGCTCCTTATTTGAAAACAGAAGATCAATGGCTGCAGTGTGAATTTGTTGAAAGAATAAAAACAACATCACAAAAGCAAGTTTAACATCTGGCCTGTTTTTCAGAAGTTGTGAAATGGAAACATCATTAAGGGAAAATATAATTGAATTTGGCAATATTTACCAGAATAGAGGAAAAAAGAAATCAGTAATCAGTAAGGAAAACAGTAAGATAGGGAAAGCATCAGAAAACTTTGAAATGATTAAGACCATGGCCATGATGTCTCTAAGGTACCATTAAAGCCACCATGAGGTGTGGCTTTACACCTCACAATGAGGGTTCACAATGTATGAGGTATTTATATTGATTCACAAATGTCTCAGATGTGTTACATAGTATTCCTGGAGATAGGTCTTCAGGAAGAAATCTAAATAAATGAAGTGCCTAACTTATGAATCTTATGTGTTCTAATCAGCAAAATTGCTAATTATTTTCAGTGATCATATAACAGCATAGAAGGAACACGTAGCTCACAAGTATATTAATTTAAGACTAAATATATTTGATTAATTTTAGCTTAATGTGCTATTGGCTGCCAACATGTAGAATATGGGCAGGCTTCACAAAAATTATTAGTCATTATGTCATTGGTACACTATGTCATTTTATCACAGATGCTAAAGGGAGAGATACAGTTAACTCATCATTTGTGTACCAGAAACCCTCCATTTCAGTTTTCTTCTGGCTACTAAATCACACTGTAGTCTGAGGAGGTTCTCTTCCTTCTATGACTTTTGAACTTAATACATCTATAAAGTGACTAGAGTTGAACTTGTTCAGCAGAGAATATGGTACTTAGATAAGCAACATTAGCTCCTTCTTCAAGTGCACATTATCGTGGTACTGTCTATGCTGACTGAATAAGAGTCTATGAGATGGCCCCAGAAATTTGTCTTCTAGAAGGTCTTCTAGGTAGCCCTGAAATATACTGACCCTTGAGAACTAGTAGAACAGATAATTTAGTGACTAAAAGTATAAGGGCAAACAGATGTGGATTTGACCCCAGCTTTCCAACTCACTAACTGTGTGAACACTGAGAGGGATCTCTGGATCCCTGTGACACTTTATTGTCTCAAATATGAAGAGAAAGCAAATATAATTCCTCCCTGTTGGTTTGTAGTGGAAGAAATGATGTAGAAAAATCTATAAGTAAGTGATTGGCATTGATGTGAATATCTTCATTTGTCATCTCTTAAAACCCTTTAACGCTTACATTCTAAGATTTGTTTTTGATGAACTTGGCTTCAAATATGCTTGCTGACCCAAATACAATTACCAGGTGAGCAAAAATAGAGTTCCTGCTTCTCAACACAAATGTCTAAAAGCCTGGAAATTTTCACCACCAAATAGTTCTACTGAGCTCTGTCACATTTGATGCTTCATTCTATATGTAAGATGTCACTATATGTAAGGTGTTAGCAAGTCAAATCCCGCCATCTCAAATCTGCTTATATCAGCTCTGATACAGTTTAGATCTACGTATTCTTGGAGATGAATGTAGTCCTGTTCCAGTTGGTAATGGTACATGAGCAAAAAGGAGGAGGGGCATCAATCCATAGCACACAGAAATCTAAAGGCAGTGTTCTTCAAAGTCTGGATCTGGCAAACACTTACTACAAATTAGCAGTCTGTGGTGTCCTACAATGCTCCATACAAGAAGATCTGAAAGGAAATTCCAGTTTTTTTCATGAAGTACATCAAATATCTAGGATGCTTGAATAAAGTTGGGTGAATAGGGACTTGCCAAGCACAGATAATTGGATGGTAGATTTGATGTGATATAAATATGCCAACCCCAAATGACGGAATGATTGTGCCAGTTAATGAATTATCCAAGGCATTTTATTTTCTTGGGAAGCCTGATTATCATAGCTTTATACTACCCAAAATTTTATCTGTTAAAAATCAGGCAGTGAAGGACAGAATCTTAAGTCTACCATTTGTTCACAAGATAACCTTGGATAATTTCTTATTTTTTGAAACTTCTAAATGGAATAATATTTTTTGTCACTGAATGTGTCTCAAAAGATTATAGGGTAGAGGGTTTGTGATTTCATTCACCTTTATGAAGTGTTCAGTTAGTGATGCTATTGCTTTGGAAGAATCCCTGAGAGTCTCTATAATAATGTTATAAGGCCTAGTGAGTTATTCTGAAAGCAATCTGAGTAGGTGTTCTCATTAATACCTGTCACATGCTGCTTCATCAATGTCTTGAAGTTACTAATCTGAATAACAAAAATATGGGACAAAAAGAAACAATGAAGTCTTACACAGTGGTAGAGCAAGTAGTTGTTTGTCTCCATAACAACATCTATTGTTCCACTTTCAATTCATAGTTTTTGGATAGCTCCCATTCTACGTTCAGAATGCATAATTTAACTGAAGCCTATGGAACCCATCTCATCAGATTACTAAAGCAGGGCCTGGTGATACAGTCCTATAACCTCAACTAATTGAGTGAAACAAGCAGGAAAAAAAGAAGTTCAAGATGAGCCTGAGAAATGCACTGAGAGACTGTCTCAAAAAGATAATGACAGAGCTGGGGACATAGGTCAGCCATAAACTATTTATCTAGCATGGTTGTGACCTCAGGTTCAACACCCTGAAACAACACTCTAGATTGTTCCTGAGCTCTAGACCAGATTATTCAGATGACAATTCTCTGTCATTTCTTAGCACAGAATTTCTAACAGTTAGGCATGGTGTGTTCCATATTAAAAAAATTTCCCAGGTAATTATTCAAAATACTGAATTTAAAGAATCATTGAAATAATCAATCAGGAAATGAAAATACCATTTCCCCATAATCCATATATTTTGGGGTTAACAAATTACATGCTTGGTCACTTCGTCTTATCCATCTCTAATATCGAACAGGAGTCCATATCCTCAGCTATTTAGACAAGCTCTATGAGGAGCATCAACTTCATTTCAATGTAAAATATTTCCTGGTTCCTTAGATATAACAATAGTATAGGCTTATTCACCTTCAATGTCAACAATAATAGAGGATTATCTTAAGTGAAGATGTAATGATCAGATTACAAAAGAAACCCTACAAGTATAGTTCCAGCCTTATGGCCATGAATCCTCACTGTGTGCAAGCCACTTTACCTGGGTAAGTCACTTCTTACCTTTCAACACTTTCCCAAAAGAGCCAACTGTCTGAGAACCCACAAGTCTAGTTCTCATTCCAAGGCCAGAGAACTCTATGTACTAGCCACCTTTCCTTGGTGTGTTGCCTCTTCTAATGGTTCACTCTTTCACCAAAACCTTATGCAATCCTAGTCCCAAACCTGTAGCTATGATCCCTTTCCATCTGTAAATTTTCTTTACCTGACCTAGCTCTAGACCTGTGGTTAAAGAGCCAACTTTCCCAGGTCCAACTTAACAGCTCATTTGCCAGCCTTACCTGGCCCTGTTCAGGTCCAGCATTTTCTGCAATGGCTCAGTCAAAGGCAAGATATTCACCTTTTCCTCTGTTCCTCCAGATCCAGTGCCCTAGTCTCATCCCCAGCTCTGCAATAGAACACCTGTTACAGTGCAGCTTTCTCTGCCTCCGTATTCTGTGGCTTTCACAGATTTTCCCCTCTTAACATCCTTCCCTCTATGCATTGCTTTATGCTAGCCTCCAACCCCGGCAGCCACTACCTGATAACCCAAAGGTGAGACCTACCAGAGAAGCAGGTAGACTGACTGCAGATCTTCACTTCTTCTTCTTTTCTTCAAGCTCCAACCATCCTGACTCATGCCCAGCTATATAGCAGAACACCTGCTTCAGCGTCTCCCTTTCCTTTTTGACACCATCCTTAATGCTTCAGGAAGACCTCTCCTTTACATTTTACCCTAGCAGGTACTCCCTGAGAAAGGTAGGGAAATAGCAAAGCTAACAAGACCTCCACCATTCCCTCCTCTCCTCCAAGTCTAATCCCTCAGTCTCATCCCTAATTCTGCAACAGAACACCCTCTACAAGTTGTCCCCTCCAATATCTCCTATGGGTTCCACAGAACTTTCTTTCTCCCCACTCATTTCGTATCCTAGCCTCCAAATTCAGCAGGCACTCCTGCATACCCACAGGTCACTCCTTCAGGGAACCAATTCAACTGATTTTAGATCTTGCTCTCTTCTTCTGCTTCTACAAATCCAATCCTGAGTCTCATCCCCAGCTCTATAGAAGACCTTCTGGGGTGACCTCTCTTAAATCTCTACCCACATTTCAAGGATATAAAATAAGCAGATAATGGTTGAACAATATGTTTCTCCTTCATTCAAACCCCTTCAGACCACTAGCCCAGACACACTCTTAAATGTCAGCACTCAGTACCAGAAACTCATTTTAGCTGGAACCCCAAGTGACCATACCTATCTGGTTCACAGATAGTTACCTACCAAACAAGAAACAGCCCCCATAGTATCTGAAAATCCAGAGAGGAAATAGAAACCAAGGAATCAAATACCTACCAAACAAAGATAAGACCATCAGTACCTAGAACTATATCCAATCTCAGATCCCTTGCCAACAGTGTAAGAACACAATCACTAATAGCAAAGCGAGAACAATATGTCTCCACTAGAGAGCAGTAACCCTACCACAGCGGGTCCAGAATATTCTAACATAAATAAAGCACAAGTAGAAGCTATTAAAATACTTGTTATGATTATTATAGAAGTCCTTAAAGATGAAATTAATAAATAGCTTAAAGAATTCAAGGAAAACACATACATACACACACACATATGTGTATACACACACACACACACACACACACACACACACACAGCCACTGAAAGTAAAAGAATAAAATCATGAAAAACCAGAAAATAGAAAGAATAATAGAGAAAATCCAGGCAGAGGGAATTCTGGATAGAATTTAGCAGAAACAACAGAGGCAAGCTTCACCAACAATCTACAAGAGAAGGAAAAGAGAATCTTAGGCATGGAGACACAACGGGGGAAATGGATTCATTGGTCAAAAAATGGTAAATACTAAAGAAAAAATGTTAAATCTAAAGAATCCTAACACAAATACCTAGGAAATAGGGGATAATATAAAAAGACAATCTAAGAATAATAATAGAGGAAGGAGAAAAAACCCAGGTCAAAGGCACAAGATATATTTTCAACAAACTCATAGAAGAAAAATTTCTAATGTAAAGAAGGATAGACATATGAAGGCAAAAGAAACATAAAGAACACCAAATGGAAAATGCCCCACATTGGGGAGAGGGAACTTGTAGAGTCCACCTCTAATAGAAAGACAGGGCATCAAATGGAGAGATAGGGTTACCATCCCACAGTCAAAAATTCTGACACAGTGTTGTTCCTGAATAAAAGAACTATAGGGACAAAACATGGAGAAGAGACTGAAAAGAAAAAGGTCCAGTGAATAACCCTAATTGGGATCTCAAGGGGAGATCATCTTAAGGGGAGGCTCTAAGGCCTGACACTATTACTGATGCTGTGGTGTGCTTACAGACAGGAGCCTAGCATGGCTGTCTTTTAAGAGGCAAAACAAGCAGCTGACTGACATAGATGCATCTAATCAATGGACAGAATCCAGTGAACCCTGTGGTTGAATTAGAGAATGGCTGGAAGAAATTATGGAGGAGGGTAACCCCATAGAAAGACCAGCAGTCTCAACTAACCTGGACCCTCGAGATCTCTCAGACATTGAACCACCAACCAGACAGCATACACTAGTTGGTATGAGGACCCTGACAGATACACAGCAGAGTGGCCTCAGTAGGAGAAGACATACCTAACTTGAGATTCCCATGGAATGGGGAGGCCTGCTGCGGTGGGGATGTGGAGGTACATCCTCCTGGAGATAGGGGAGGGAAGGAGGAATGGTATGAAGAACTGTGGGAGGGCAGACTGGGAGGAGGGTAATGATTGTAGTGTAAAAACTGATCAACAATAAAAAAAATGAAGTAGATCTAAAAAGAAAGACCCCTCAACATATAATAATCAAAACACCCTAATATATATATATATATCAAAGAAAGAATAGTAAAAGCTGTATGGGTAAAGGGTGAAATAAAGTATAAAGGTGAACATAATTGGAATTACAAATGACTTTTTAATGGGGACTTTAAAGCTCAGAAGGACATGAACAGATGTGTATCAGACTTTAAGGGTTCACAATGCCAGTCCAGACAACTACACCCAGTAAAACTTTTAATAACCATAGGTGGAGAACACAAGAGATTCTATGATAAAGACAAAATTAAGCAATGTTTATCTACATATCTAGTCCTATAGAAGGTACTAGAAGGAAAACTCAACCTAATGACATGTCTTAGTCAGGATTTCTATTCCTGCATAAACATAATGACAAAGAAGCAAGTTGAGGAGAAAAGGGTTTATTCAGCTTACATTTCCACATTGCTGTTCATCACTAAAGGAAGTCAGGACTAGAACTCAAGCAGGTCAGGAAGCAGGAGCTGATGCCGAGGCCATGGAGGGATGTAACTTACTGGCTTGTTTGCTTCTGGCTTGCTCAGCTGGCTTTCTCATAGAGCCCAAGACTACCAGTCCACAGATGGTACCACTCACAAGGGGCCCTCCCGTCCTTGATCACTAGTTGAGAGAATGCCTTCCCACTTGGTCTCATGGAGGCATTTTCTCAACTGAAACTTCTTTCTCTGTGATAACTTCAGCTTGTGTCAAGTTGACACACAAAAGCAGCCAGTAGAGTCATTGATATCTCTTAATACCAATGGAATCGATTCAACAAACAAACAAACATACTAGCAAAATGGATATGAAAAGAAGATACATACTTCTGCTGCATACAAAAATAAACCTCAATATCAAATATAGACATTATTTGAAGGTAATGTTAGAAAAAGATATTCTAATATAATAAGCAGGCTTGTGTAGCCATTTTAATGTCTGAGAAAAAATAGACTCTAAACCAAAACTAATTATGTGGTAAGGGAGGATCCTATATACTCATAAAATAAAAATTCGTAACATCTCTTCCTCAATACAAAAGGGCACACAACTTTATAAAAAATCACTATTACAGCTTAAATCACATATTGGCCCTCACACAGTGATAATGGGAATTTTAATATCCTAATTTGTCATTAGATAGGTAATCCAGACTAAAACTAAACAGAGAAAAGCTCAAGCTAATGGATGTTATTTTAAAAATGGACCAAAGAGAAAATTTCAGAACATTTCATTCAAACAGAAAAGAATATTCCTTCTCGTCACTTCATGGAGCATTCTCCAAAATTGACCACATAGTCAGACACAAAGCAAGTCTCAGGAGATAGAAGAAAATTGAAATAATCATGAATTCTATCAGACCACCTTGGACTTTAGCTGGATATTAATAACAACAGAAATCTTACAAATTCATGAAAAGTGGACAACTCTCTACTAAAAAATAAATCAGTCAGGACACAAAGAAATAACTAAAGACTTTCTAGAACTGAATACAAATGAATATATATCTTACATGAACTTATAGGATACAGTTTGAAGTATCAACTTCAGAGCACTAATTGTCTACAAAAAAATAGAGATACCTTATGCTAGAAATTTGACAGCATACCTTAAAGCTCTAGAACAAAAAAAGAAATCACACATAAAAAGAGTAGATGGCAAGAAATGATCAAAGTGAGTACTGGCTGAAAGCAATAAAATAGAACCAAAGAGAACAATAGAAGAAAAGTCATGAAACAAAGAGATATTTCATTTAGGAAATCAATGAGATCTACAAATCCTTATGCGAAATAACTAAAAGGCAGAGAAAGAATTTGAAAATAAACAAAATCAGAAGTGAAACAACAGACATTGAAGAAATCCAGAGAATCATAATGTCATACATTAAAATTCTGTGCATTACCAAATTGAAAAATCTAAAATAAATGTTTAATTTCCTTCATGCATTTCACTTACTAAAGTTAAATCAATATGAGACAATCAACTTAAAGGATCTCTAATACCCAGTGAAATTTAAAAAGTCATTAGAAGTCCCACCCTACAAAAACACTCAATAAAACACTCACAAATAGAATCTATGAACATATCAAAAATATCATCCACCGTGATCAAGTTGGTTTCATGCCAGAGATGCAAGGATGGTTCAATACATGAAAATTAATAAAGGTAATCTACAATAAAACAAACTAAAAGATAAAGATATATATGTTCATACCATCAGATGCTGAGAAAGCATCTATAAAGACAATTTATAGCAAGCCCATAATGAAGATCAAATTAAATGGAAAGAAATTCAAAACAATTCCATTAAAATCAAGAACAAGACAAGGTTGTCTACTATCTTCATATCTAGTCAATATAGTACTTGAGTAATAAATAACAGAAGGAGATCAAAAAAATATGAACCAGAAAGAAGTCAAAATATCTTTATTTGCAAATTATATGATAGTATACCCAGGTGACCCCAAAAAATCCACCAGGGGATACCTACAACAAAGTAGCTTGATTCACAATTACATCGCAGAAATCAGTAGCTCAGTTATATAAAAGTGACAAACGTTCTGAGAAAGAAATCAGAAATACAACACTTTTAAGAATAGCCTCAAATAATATGAATTATCTTGAAACAACTTTAATGAAGCAAATGAAACATTATTTGATAAAACTTCTACTCTTTGAATAAATAAATTGAAGAAAATGTCATTAGAATCTAAAGTTCTCCAATACTGACAGACTGGTAGAATTAACACAGTAAAAATGGTCATCTTAAAAATAGTAAACTAAAGATTCAATGCAATTCCTAGCAAAATTCCAATAAAATTCTTCATATATCTTGAAAGGATTATTCTTATCTTTTTGTGAATTTAAAAAAAAAAAAAAAAAAAAAAAAACAAAAATCCAAGACACCTAAAAAAATCCAGGAAAATAAAAATTGCTGGAGGTATCAAGATATCCAATTTCAAAGCACACCACTAAGCTACAATAATAAAAAATAGCATGATTATGGCATAAATAACAGACAGGTTGATCAAAGAAGGCAAACTAAATATTTAGACATAAAGGCAAAAACATCTATGGATACCTGACAATTTTTTTTTAAAAAGGAAGCCAGAAATACACACTGGAAAAAAGGTAACATCTTCAACAAATGGTGCTGGTCAAACTAGATGTCTATATGTAGAAAATGCAAATACATACATACTTAACACTGTGTCCAATACTCAAGTCTAAATGGATCAAAGACCTCAACATAAAATCAGATACATTGAACCTAATAGGAGAGCAAGTAGGGAATAACCTTTAACTCACTAACACAAGAGAAGACTTTCTGAACAGAACACCAAAGCACAGGCTCAAAGATCAACAATTAATAAATGGGAACTCATGAAACTGAAAAGCTTCTGTAAAGCAAAGCACTCTGCCATTTGTACAAAGTGGCAGCCTACAAAGTGGGAAAGGATTTTTACCTAATCCACATCTAATAGAGGACTAATATACAAAATGTATGAATAAATAGTAAATAAATAAATAAATAGAAATCAGAATGGTGGTTCTTCAAAATATTGAAAATTGATCTATTTCAAGATCCAGGTATACCACACTTGAGCATATAACCAAAGGATGCTTCATCCAATCACAAAGATACTTCATAAAACATGTTTATTACTGCTCTATTAACAATAGCCCCAAACCAGAAGCAACCTAGATGTCCCTAAATACAAGAATGGATAAATTAAATCTGGTACATTTACATAATGGAGTATTAATCGTGTAATTTAAAAATGACATTATGAAATTTACCAGCAAGTGGGTAGAAACAGAAAAAAATCATCTTGAGTGACATAACTCAGAACCAGCAAGATAAATATGATATGTATAAATTTGTTTAGATGTGACTATTAACTACTAAATAAGTGATAACAAAGCTACAATCCATCAATCCAGAGAAGCTAAGTATAAAGGAAGGAACTAGGGTATCTCCCTGGGAGAGCAAAATAGAATAGATTTTAAGGGTGGTCTTGGTACGTGGGGGACAAGAACAGGAGGATCAGGTGGAGAAGGAGAGGGGATATGGGGTTGAAGGAGGAAGCATGGGGAGGCACTGAAATAATTGAGGGAAATTTGACAGGTAGTATGGAATAATAGAGCAGTGGAAACTCTCTAAAAGATGTGAAAACAATTCTAATGAAACTCCAAATAATGAGAAAATTTGAGTCCCAACTGCTTCCAGCACCAGGACTGGGTTACATCCAATTGAGTTGCTGGTCAAAGGGGTTACCATGGAAATCCCCAAACAACCTAGGCTGTTGTCAAGACAATAGGTTGTTCTCCATACAGTGACAGAAAAAAATGCCATTGCTGAGGATAGCACCCACACAACTCATTGTACCTGTAAAATTCAAGCTGGTGCATACATTGAACCTTCATCTCTGTGTTCTAGTGTTTTTGGTATGGAAAGGTACTCTTCAGACTACCAAAAGTGAAACATAAATGTCAGTCCAGACACAAAATCTTTGATTTACAATGCTGTCCTGCCTGCAAATTATTCTAGGGCAATCAATGGTAGCACAAAACTTGTTGGAGTAACCAACCAACCAACATCTGATTTGACTTAATGCCTACTCCATGTGAAAGAACCCATAAATGATGCTGCTTGGGTGACCAAGAACCAGAGACTAGATAGCCCAGAGACCTAGGGTAAAACCACATTCTACTGTTCATAAAAAATAAGTAATGATAAAATAATTCCTAATGACATTCTGCTATACCTAATAGTGCCTTGCTCAGCCATAATCAGAGAACCTTCCTCCTGCAGCAGATGGAAACAAATACAGAGACCCACAGCCAGACTTTATGCAGAGAGCAAGACCTTGGAGCACACAGCTATAAATGAGATGTCATCATCAAGTCTTTCCCATTAGAACTCAAGAAACCCATTGAAAGAGGAGATGGAAAGGGTGTGAGAGCCAGAGGAGAGGGAAGGAGACCAAGGACCTTTAAACCATGTGAGCAAAGCTCTAACAGTTTCATAAAGCACAAGCAACAAGCACTTGGCCTACATGTTATCTGTACCAGGTTTAGTGCTCTCGGTTTAGTATTATCTTATTGGACTCTTGAGTATGTGAGTAAATGGTTCTCTAAGGCTTGTGCCTAGTTGAGGTTACCTTGTTCAACTTCAATGTGATGTTTTTGTTTTATCTCATTATATTTTATTCTGGTATGCTTGCTTGTTATCTCTTACAAGCTTGTTATTTTCTAGGAAAAATAGAAAAGGAGTGGATCTGGATGGCATGGGATCTAGGGGCTGGGAGGAAAAGAAGGATGGGAAACTGTAATCAGGATAATATTCTAGTATCATATTCTAGAGAAAAGAATCTATTTTCAACAAAAGGAGAAAATTAAAAATCAAAACAACAACAAAACCAACAATAGTAACAAAAACAACAAAGGCAAACCCAACAAACAAACAAAAAACTATGGACAGCCAAAACAGCATTTTTTCCATCAAACCCACTAGTTCTTTAGTAGTGTTCTCTAATGAGATCTAACTAGATAAACCCCAAGACACAGATTTTAAAAGAACAATCATAAACATTATCAAATACTTAAACAAACTTAAATACTTCATTATACTCCAGGAAGATAACACAAAATGCTTGAGTGATGGCCAAGAAAGTACAAATAAACACCTGAATAAAATAATAAAGATAACTCATAATTTCCTATTTTAAATTCAATAGAAATAAAAATATTAAGGAAAACTTTTGCTGAAATGAAGAAAAAATGAAGTTTTCAGTATCCCAATTAAATACCTTAACGGAAAGGTTTACACATAGAATGAATCAAGCAAAAGATAGAATGTCAGAACTCAGATAAAGAAGTTGATCTAGCTGAAATAAGCAAAGAACTCAATTCAGGATTTGCACTCTTCACTCTCCAGGCCACAGTTCTACTTGGCCCACTGGAGTTCTGCCGCCACTTGAGATAACCAGGTGACATAGTCATACCCTAATTCACTGCCTGCTGGGCCTCCATCAAACCCAAAAGCCATGAAGTCAGCTTCCTCTTTGTGCTACATCTTCTAGTCCTCATCTCTAACAGCAATCCTGGATTTGCACTCCAGTCCCCAGGCCACAACCCTGCCTGCCCCCTGGAAGCCTGCTGCTACCCAGGACAACCAGTTCTGCCTGCTTCTCGGAAGCTTACTGTCACACAGGACAACCAGGGTCCTGCTGTCATAAGAAACTATCAGCTCGACCTGTAGTACCAGAAGCTTGCTACCACAAAGGGCTACCAGGCCAGACAGTACGAGAGACTACCAGATGGTTAAAGATCAATGTAAGAACTCAATCCACAAAAGCCAAGGCAATATAGTACCATCAGAACCCAGCTATCATACCATAGTAAGTGCTGGATAGTCTATCACTCCTGAAGAACAAGATAATTACTCCAGATCTCATCTTATGAAGATGATAAAGTCCTTTAAGCAGGAAATAAATAAATTCAATAAAAATAAAGGCACAACTTACACAAAGTACTAAGTAACTTCATAAAGAAATATATAGCATATATGAAAACTAAAGAACAGAAAGAAGGAAATACGCCCAAGAGAAGTAGATAGCAGAAAATAACCAAACTCAGGGCATCAATCAATCAATGTGTGTTGTGTGTGTGTGTGTGTGTGTGTGTGTGTGTGTGTATGTGTGTGTATGTGCATGTACATGTATATATATAAATGTATACACACACACACACACACACACACACGTAAAGACATAGTGCAGGACAAGAATTGACTGGTAGGAATTTTTAAAAAGAATTCCAATTTCAAATCTAAGAAACTGTGACCAATGATTAACAAATGGTATCTTATGGAGCTAAAAGGCTATGTATATGTCTGTGGTGATTTGAATATGCTTGGCTAAGGGAGTGGCATTATTAGGAGGTGTGGCCGTGTTGGAGTAGGTGTGGCCTTCTCGGAGGAAGTGTGTCACCCTATGGAGGTGGAGCTTGAGAACCTCCTCCTTGATGCCTAGAGGACAGTCTTTCCAGTTGTTCTCAGATCATGATCCAGAGCTCTCAGTCAATTCCTTGTCCCGCACCATGTCTTTACATGTATATGTATATAATGTTATAAAGTATATATATTAAACTGCTTGGGTTGACAATATTCCCCATAAGAACAATAGGCTATCAAAAACCATAGTGCCAGACATAAGAAATCTCCCTTTGAAGGGCTAGGCAAGGTAGTATACATTGCTACCAAAACAATAAATTTGTTGATGTAGTCCTCAGTTGCCTCTCAGGCAGTGTGGGTGGGTCATTTGTTGAAGGTAGCACATGCTTAGGACCCAGAACTCAGATGATTTAAGTTGGATCTAACCTGAACGTCTCTTTCCTGCAGTCTAGCTTCCATGGTTCTAGAAAATACTATGTAAGCTGACGAGGCAGGGAAACAAACAGTCCTACCCAGCTGAAACATATATGAACCATGACAATTGCCAACATGACAAGATATGTACAAAGTTGCAATAAGTCGCATCCACCTGTCAGTGGCAAGCAACAGCTATTAAATTGGACTTTCAGCACACTCTATAGGGGGAACCATTACTGGTACTGCAAGCCTAGCCAATTTCCTGTGCTAGTAAGGACATAAGATTATAGGAAAGAGTCTGCTACTGTTGCATTGGTAGGCCAACATATTTTTATAATTAAATTATGAGTCTTATACCCACATATAAATGTAGCTACCTTATCATGTCAAAGAAGCCTCTCTTTATGGAAAATGAACATCATCACCCAAAACCCTGAGTGGATACAATCAGAGATCAACAGTTTGTGGAGAATTCAGCCCCAGCACATACATCACCACTTCTGCAACTGTGCTTCAGGGAACATCATGAGAGATGGAGTAGAAAGACAGTATGAACAAGAATACCAGAAAGACTGTTTCAAAAGAGCTCTTTTAGAACTGGATATATAAACAAGTCTCAAGCAATGGTAATATCAATGTACATGCTATCCTAGAAGGGGGAGTATTTTATCCCTGGACAAAGAACTTGAGTCAAGTAATGACTGTTGAAGGAGGGATAAATAGCCTCTCCCAGAGATGAACACCCTCTTAGTTACCAGTGCAGAGTAGTCAGCTTTGAAACCATATACAAACCAACAACACAAACAGACTTAGTAGGTTGTAGTTACATATATATTTGTGCAAACACACATACACACTCCCCCCATACTCACTCACTCATTCACACACATGTCTTACAATAATTAAAAAACACAGCTATCAACTTGAGAATTCAAGGGAACTTGGAAGCATTCTAGGGAAGGATGTTTGTTGGATCTGGAAGAAGAAAAGTAGCTTCATTTTTTTCCAATTAAAAGCATATTAACAAAGGAAAAATCACTATATTAGGTTTGTTGATATGCTGCTGTTGCTTAGTTAACTTATTTTTAGGGAGAGAAAAGCTGTGTTTTGTTTTTAATGAGAATTAAATTATGCCGTCCAAATTACACTGGACTTTGGCTTATTGCCAGTGCTTAAATGACAGTCATGCTGGTAATTTACCATATAATGTCTCTATTCTGATACAGTCCTTTTAGGTAGTAGTCACTGCACGTATATTGCAAATTAAGACCCCTAAATCTCAGAGATGACATTTCACTTCTGAGAGATACATAGCTAGTATGATAATTATATCAAAATATAATTAAAGCCTATAAGTATTAGTAGATTTGTATTATCTGAGTGATTTATGGATGTTATAATATCAGATCTTTGAATGATTTATGAGTGTTGTATTATTAGCATGTGACAGATTCAGTTAAGAGAATACTTCAGTTAGAAAATGATCACTAAGAGATTGTTACCTATCATGCAATTTCACCCCCTTTATACTTTATCTCTTCCCCCCATTAAGAAAACAATGTTTAAGCTCCTAAGGCATAGGTTTGACAGAGTGAAAAAGACATTTATTTTATCAAAGTTTTATATTTTGGGGTTAGGAAGTGAGTTATTTTAAATTACTACAAGCACAACAGGAGAATTGAGCTCAATATATTGATTATCTTATTGTTTTGTGTGGGGAATTTATTTTCGGTTTCATTCTTGGCAAGATACATTTATAGACATTTTCTATTTTCACTAAAGAAAACTTACTGGCATGAATATATTCTGAGTTTCCAAGAAAGAAAAGTACTTTACCTATCATCCCAATAAGATTGGGTGTATGTATTTGACACACTGATTTACAGTCTAAGTCTGTGTTCCAGAGGCAACTTTCCTCAGTCTTAGCCAGCCTTGTCTTCTCCTTCTCCTTTGAGGAAGAATTCACTCATGCTGTTTGCCATTGTAGGGTCTTTCCTTCCTTTCTCATCTATATCCTTCTTTATCACTTGTATCAATTCTCACCTTCTGCAGGACATTTTTATACTATTTTCTCCAACGTGATTATTTTCTTTTTGTGGATATCCGCTTCTAGTTATTTGTTAACTAGTAATTCTACTGAACAGTCCCTTGGAATTTAGCCTAAGGATACTTTAAATTGGTAATCAAGGCATACCACATTCAAACATAAAGGTTTCGTATTTTCTTTCATATGTAGAAACAAAAACAAAGAGTATGGGTTCACAGAAGAGGAACAGCAAGAGAAGGATAAGGGGAACAGAACAGGGAAGGGATACAAAGAGGAGAACACAGGTTCATAGACTCTGTGACCATGACAAAGGAATGGCATGTGCATTGTAGAAATAACACAGTGAACTCTATTGCTTTGTACAAATAATGTACCTTAATAAATATTAATATACTTAAAATTATAATTAGAGACTATATGAAAGGGAAACCAGTCCCCCTTCTCATTTTCTTGGTTCTCATTTGAGTCATATGTCTACTCACGAGTGAATATTTTAGTTACAAAGATGTGGAAAGCTGTATAAATATTAATTCATATGAGCCTTGCTTAAACTGGGGAAATTAATTTTAGATACTCTTAGTGGTAATTGGAAGATCATGAATTACAAAATTTGTAAAAATCTCCTGTGAAATGAGTTTTAGACACAACAGTTTTTTTTTTCTTTGAAAGAATATAGCATGATGCTTGAATAGGGATTGTCTTGGTCTAGGCTTTCTCATCACACTGGTTGGTGTTCAACCTACTTGCTAGTGCTGTCACTATAGGTGACAAGTAGCTCACTAATATAGCTGAACTTTGATGCATGTCATCACTACAAAAAAAGAAAAAAGAAACAATTAGAGTAATTAGACTCAAACAATTTTAGCAAAGGAAAATAATGCTTGTCATAATGTTTCTTGCACAGGTGATGCTTTGATGCTTACAGTTCCTGGTTGAGATGAAATAATCCACATTATGAGGCCTGATTGAAAGGCAAACAATCTCTTGTTTTATTTAATCTGAGCATCACTAGGAATGCTTTCTTTGGCCCCATATAGTTATGACCACGAAATTGTGGATGAGATATAGAACTCAAATTCTGAGACACACCTGAGTTCCATTTTCATTCTTCTCACAATGCAAATGCACCATCTAAAGTGATTAAAAGATTATGCTAACAGGATTATCAAAGAAAAATACAGCTTAGTCCACATTAAATTTAAATTTTGGTTAAACAACACGGATTTCTAGCATGGAAGTATTTATTACAATGATAACAGTAGCAGTAAGTGAGAAAGCTAAATAAAAGTTATATCACATATAAAATTGGTCAGACTGTTTTAGTTTTAAGAGGAATCAGATGTGCAATGAAATTCTGTCTCTGCAACTGACTAGCTATATTGTACCATATAAGCTTCCTAAGTATTTTGAGCTTTAATACCCATGATATAGATACAATAATAGCTCTACCTCACAGGGCAATTGTGAAGATTAAATGATCACAATGTTTATATCATGTAAAAAGTTTAATTTGCAGCTTGGTGTACTGTAAAATTTTATTAAACACTAAGTGCAGATAAGAAGAGAAGTGTTGATAGTTACTTAATCAAGTCTCTTAAAACTGGGCAATATAACTTAGTTCCATTTATACTTTCTTCTCAGTGCTATCTGAGCACAAAATTAAGTTAATGAAGCTTCTGACTAGTACTGAGTTGTTCTTTGCCCAGCATTTGCTCTGCAGTCAATTGGTACACAGGATGCTTGACCAGTTGCTGGCTGTAGAGATAGAAAACGTATACTCTGTCTTTGTGCTCTTTGGGTCATGGATATGAAAAATAGAACTTGTGTCTGTGGAATTTACAGATCAGTTGAAGGAATAGTAGGTTTCTCAATGGTATAGAGCTTTTCTTGTATGTTTGAGGCTGTATGGTCAATTCTTAGACCTGGGGTAAAACAAAATATCAAAATATGAGAATGAATTCATATAAGCCTTCAGAGATGCTCCACCTCCAAAGTTAAATTGAAAACTTCTTAAAGAACAGTTTATCCTCAGTGTCTTTTGTAGTATATGGCATGTTTTAAGTGTCTTTTATAGTATATGGCATGTTTTAAGTGTCTTTTATAGTATATGGCATGTTTTAAGTGTCTTTTATAGTATATGGCATGTTTTAGTATTAGGTATCCAATAATCATTAGATAAAACAGAAGGGGTCATACATAGGAATAGTTACCAGGATGTACCTTTTATACCATATGGGTAGAATTTTTGCTTTTTGTTCTGTTTTGTTGTTGTTGTTGTTGTTGTTGTTTGCTTTGAGAGACATGGTTTCTCTATGTAGCCCTGGCTGTACTGGAGCTCACCCATAACAGGCTAGCCTTGAACTTAGAGATGTATCCATCTCTGCCTCCCAAGTGGTATGCTGGAATTAAAGGCACATGCCACCACTGTCCAGCTAATATTTACAGCTTCCAAAGAGAAGAAGCAATATATAGTCTTGCTTCTATTTCTTGTGAATAGGATGATCATATTATTTATGTCCAAACTGTGACATGTTCAGAAGAGAGATGCAATATGCTCTTAATAACTACTTGGACATAAAAGCAACATGCCACAGCTTTTACAAGGAAACAAATATATGCTTATTTATTGGAATATAAATCTCTTGCTCAGTGGTGGACAAAAAATATGAGAGGCTTCAGATATTTATGTATAATCTTATCTTGTATAAATATATAATTGTGATTTGCATGAAATATAACCTGTTGGCAGCATAGTCTTACAATATTTTGAGCTTTAATCAGCATAACTAGAATTAATTTTATTTTATTTTCCTGATTGATAGTTCTGCGAAATCACGAAGAGTCATATTCTCATTTCCCCTTCTTTACAGTGATATAATAGGCTAGACCAGGCAGAAGCAGCTGGCAGAGACTAGAAAGAACATGTCTTCTTTAAAGCATTCTTCTCAAATTCTAATTCTCTATTCCATGCAACAAATGATGGCCCAAAAGACAAATCAGACTCTGCGTCTGCATTTATGAATAGTTTTATTAGGCCAGGTCATATCTAATTGTCTATTTCCTAGCTAGAAGAATGATACCAAATATCTGTGAGAGTATGTACTTCTAGGAAAACTAAGACTTCTACTATATAGAAAAAATTCCTAAGCCTCTTCTCTAGCATAGTAATAGTGTTTGGATTCTTTTAACTCCTTCATCACTAGTTTTACCTACTAGTCATTGAATGTTGCACACCAGACCATAAGTATGTGCCCTACAGATGTAGTTTTCTAAGTTCTCACATCCCTAAATGGAACCAAGCAGCATGTCTGGCTCAAACATGAGGACTCTAGAAGCTGATCTGATACTCTACCTTCTGATTTCACTGCCAAACAAATCCAAGGGCTAAAATTATTTAAATCAGGTTACCATTAGTTTAATCTTAAACATCTTTTAGAAGCAGGTCTTCCTCTTCATCTAGACTCTAGACTACCATTATAAATAATCATTCCAATTAATGTTATCCAAACTGTGTGAGAAGACTCTGGTAAAGACACAGTTTAAAGCAATGTGAGCAAGATTACTTTTTTTATTCAGTGAGATAAATATGAGTCAAATACTGATATTGTACAAATAATGCACAAAATTTTGGTACTTATAAAAGTAAGCATTTGAACTCAAGACAGTCAATTCAGAGAAGCTTTTAAGTGATGTTAAGCTTCCACAATTAAAATAAAATGATTACACAAACACACAAGCACACACACACACACATATATGATATATATGTGAATATATATGATATATGTATATATCACATGTGTGTGTGTGTGTGTAATATATACAGTGTCAGTAGTGCAGGCACACATTTCCACATAATTGGTACTTTCCTACAATAAATAATAAATGGACTCCTTCACCTTGGCATTTGTCCCAAACCACATTAATGCATGATCCCAGGTGATTGTTCATGGGTGCTCAATCCAAAGTATTGGTGACAGTGAAGATAATAAGGCTGACTTATACTTGCTTTCTGGTTGCCTTAATTTGGTCAGGTAATTTTCAAGTTCATTTGCCATCTGCATCTCTATTGCTCTGCCCCTTCCCTGCTTGACTCGGATTTATCTCCCTGAACATAAAAAGTAATCTTGCTCACATTGCTTTAAACTGCTTCTTTACCAGACTCTGCTTACATCGTTTGGATAACACTAATTGGAACAATTATTTATAATAGGGATGAATGTGGAGAAGCTGCAGAATGTCTTTACCTGTTGGAGAGCAATTATACTACTCACATTCCCTTCATTATTTGTGACTAATATGTGGCTGAGTTTAGAAGATACTCTCCTTAATTTTTTCCCCAAACAAATCATAGTATCTGGTGCAGGGAATTGTAGTTGATACTGGAAATAAATCACTTGACACTTTGATCGGGTCCTTGCCTGGATGACTGGAAGTAGCTCACTTTAATTGCCATATGTTACCACACCTGAGACTACATATTGCTTATCTTCTGTCAGAAATTGTCACTGAAATTATAAGTGGAAAAGGACCAAACCATGCCTAAATCACTTCATCATCTACATGCTGAAACAGGATGTGATTGGAGGTCAATCTTCTGTCTCTTTCAGAACAAAGAAAACCCCTGATACAAATGAGAATTTCAGGAATCATGAAAGAATGTAGAGTGTAGATAGATAAACTTTCACTAGTCCCTGCATCTTAGATAGTGTCATAGTTGACAGAAGACTTAATCTTGTTCCTGAATAGCATTGTAGGATTCCTTGCTAATACTGTTACTTCTTCCTTAGAGACTCATTGCCATTGACATTTTACCTCCTTTTACCTCAGCCAGGTACAAATGCGCTATTTGTACTCTCTCTTAAAGGGGGAAGAAGGTACTCTAGCCTCAAATCTGGGGGGATTAAAAGACTTACTTTATTAACCTTGTTTTTTTTTTTTTTTAAAACAAAACCTTATAATGTGACCATTCAAAATAGTTATTTCATATAGCTTCTATAGTTTTTCATTAGTCATATCAAGAATATTAAGGGGAAAATCTCAACATTAATATTCTTTTTTTTGTTTGTTTGTTTGGTTTTGTTTTTGTTTTTTCAAGACAGAGTTTCTCTGTATAGCCCTGGCTGTCCTGGAACTCACTCTGTAGACCAGGCTGGCCTTGAACTCAGAAATCCACCTGTCTCTGCCTCCTGAGAGCTAGGATTAAAGGCGAGCACCACCACTGCCCAGCTAACATTAATATTCTTTAGAAACATAAATACAAAAGAAAATTATAAAACTGGGTTAATTAAATTTGACAATGTTTGCATAGGATACCATACTACATTCAGTTTATACATACAATACAAGGTTAGATTCACATTTAAAAATCAATCCATACAATTGAATGCAATGGGAGAGCTGCCCTTTTCTGAAGGGAAATGGAGGAGTGGATCTGGGAAAAAGGAAGATAGGGTAGGGATGAGAAGAGAGGGAAGGGGAAGCCACTGTTGAGTTGAAATATATGAGAGAAGAATAAACATACATTTAAAAACAATAAGAAAAGTAAACTCCTTTAATATAATTGAATGTTTTATGACATAGCACTTTCTTAGTTAAGTAGGAGTAATAAAGAATTTTCCTGATCTGTTGAAGATAAAAAAACCAAACCAAAACAAAACAAAAAAACAAAAAACAAACATTGTTGGTGAAAAACAGGGAAGAACAATAGATAACATTTGATCATTTCTATTAAAACTGTCTTGAGCCCTTTTGGACAGTGGGAGCAAAGGAGGCAGACAGAATGTAGGAAGCCAGATCCTGTTGGTTTGAGTGGCAGATCCACCATTATCTGCCACTGGAGAATTTAACATAGATTAGTTTACAAAATTAGGATGCTAAATTCTGCACTGAGTGATTGTGTTACCTGTTAATTCCATAGTAAGATTGTGTGGTGTTTTCCTTCATGTGGCAACTCAACTGGGTTCCAAAGAAAGAATGCAGTGACATATAATGGTGTACTGATGAACTTTACTCAGGAAGAATGGGCTTTGCTGGTTCCTTCCTAGAAGTGTCTCTACAAAAAATGTGATGCTGGATACTTATAGAAACCTCACTGCAATAGACAATAAGTAGGAAGATCATAATATTGAGGAACATTGTGAAAATTCTGGAAGACATAACAGGCATCTTCAAAGTGATGAAGCAATTAATACTGGAGAGAAACCCTATGAATGTATCCAATATAATGGAGTCTTAGCAAGAAACAATCCCCTTCTGATATATAAAAACACATGTACTGGATCCTTTTTGTATTATACCGATATTTGAATACATAGAAGAACAAACCTTGGAGAAAAACCAATGTGGTAACGCCTTTTATTGTCAAAGTCATCTTAAAAGGCATAAAAGAACACATACTGGAGAGAAGCCCTATGGATATAACCAATGTGGCAAAGCCTTTGCACAAGACTGTGATCTTCAAATACATAAAAGAACACCTACTGGTGATAAACCATCTGAATATCTCCAATATGGTAAGGCTTTTGCATGTCCCAGACGTCTTCAAAGGCATGAAAAAACACATACTGGAGAGAAGCCCTGATAATATAATGAATGTGGTAAAACTTTTTGCATGTTATGGTGGTCTTAAAAGGAATTTTAAAAACATATTCTTGAAAGAACCTTATAAATATAATCAATTTAATAAATCCATTTCATAACAGTCACCTTCTAAGGCATGAAAGGAATCATAGTGGTGAGATATAGTGGGTGGGTGTGTCTGACTCTTTTGCCTGCTCTTGAGATAATTTTCTTCTTACTTAATTGCCTTGCCAGCCTTGAAATGAGGGTTTGTGCCTATTTTTATTGACATATAGTATACCTTGCTCATTTGATATCCCCAAGAAGCCTGCTCTTGTTTTTGAAGGGAAACGGCATAGTATCTGGGTGTGATGGTAGGTTGGGAGAGAAGTAGAGGGAAGGGAAACTGGTCCAGACATAAAGTGCAAGATGAGAATAAAGTCAGAAAAAAAAATAACTGTACTCATTTATACACGCACATTCTAAACAAGATGTGAATCAAATATATATATATCAAGTTATAACAAATTAAGATAACGTATGCATAGATTTTTCACTGTGTGTCTCCCTGCCTTCAAGGATCATCAGCTGATATTGGTCCATTGGGGCAATGGGAACAGAGATAGCAAACTTTGGTTTCACAAGCCCTGTGTATGGACAATGAATGATCAGTTCCATGCAGGTGCAGGGAGTCAGATCAACTTTACTTAAGGTGATTCAAGGTTTATATAATTTGGAGGACTGAGGATAGGAACATCCAAAAAACATGGAAACAATGCCTTAACAGATAGTACCATTTCAAGCACAGCCTCATTCAAGCTCAACTGTGGAGCTGCCAGTCTGTTTAGTTGTCGGGAGCCAAGCCTGTGAGATGCTGAGAGCCAAACCCACGAAATTACCCATTGTTCTGTGAAGCTTAATCAGTTAAGGTGCAGGGTTAGAAAGGACAGGATGTCTGAAGTCTCGGGTCCCAGAAATTAAAAGAACCTCTGGTATTTCCTGAAAACTGGTTAGGTAGTGGGTTGGCCTTGGGCCATGTGTAACCTTCCCGCCTGCCTGTCCTTTTTTTTTTTTTTTTCCATATTTTATTTACAGTTCAAATGTTTCAGATCTACCCTTTGGAACCTCCCCATTCCTTCTGCCTTCCCCTTGCCAATATGGGGATATTCTCCAACCCACCCTCCCACCCAACCACCCACTCTCGTCTTTCCTCCTTGTCATTCTCCTATAATGACAAATGCAGCAGAGGAGGGTCTTGTTATCTGCCTGTCTTTTTAAGCTGCTGTCCTGAAATAAACTTTGAGAGCTTGATCAGAATATAGACTTGCTCTCCTTCTCCTTGCGTCTCCTGTCTCCTATTCTTTCACCCCCTCCCCAGGTTCCCGTTGAACCCCTGCAGGCCGGGACATTTAGTCTCATTACCACTCAGAGAGGGCAGAAAGTATACACATTGAATATGTAGTAAGTATTTATCCATAACTGTCTGATATGCAAGTCCATGGTATTCTGATGTTACTTATATACCTGTCTGTGATTGCTAAGATTATTGAGAGTGCAAGTTCATGGAAGTTTAAAAGGTTGTTGTAGCGAAATACCACATATGTATGAGGAACAAAAAGTAAAACTTTGTGAATAAAAAAAAGAAAAGAAAAGAAACTGTATTGAATGTCGCATCTAAAGATAAGACAAGGGAATGTTCTGCCCACAGACTGTGTATGATGTAGAGAGTAAAAAGCAAAGAAAGACATGAAAATTTAGTTATCTATAGATGATATAATTTCACACAGAAAATATGAAAAGAACTTTGTAAAAGTTCATGTTCATTAATATATCTCAAAATATACAAAACTTCTAGGATTGCTTTAGCAACATATATGTGAGACCCATGCATTGAAACTACAGAACACAAAGGAGAGAAATTAAAGGAGATTTTAACAATTACTTAAAACAAATTAAATTAAAAGAGACATGTATAATCTTCTTAGGAATTAGAATATTCAATAATTAAATATTTATTCTTGATATATATGTGTGTGTGTGTATATATATATATATATATATATATATATTCATCTTTACTGCACTCAAAATCCTGACTAGCATTTTGGAACTAGCAAACTGATTTAATATGGATGGAAAGTGAAAGATCTCCAAATTCCCCCAAATCTGAAACAATAGCAACATCATTTGTATTCACCACTTCTACTAGTCTGGCTGCCCAGCAAGTCCTGTGGATCCTACTGAATTTGTCAAAACTTACAAAATCAAACTATAAACTTAAAGTAGTTTCATTTTTATGCATACTATGTAATTTTATAAATTTATTTTATTAATAAAATTTGTTCCTTTGATAATTTTATACAAGTATATGACATATTCTAATTACTTTCCCATCAAATTCTATGACCTCCTTTCCACCCCTGACAACCATGCCTCTTCCCTACAAGTCCATTTCCAACATCCATGTCATTTTCTTTGTTTCATGACCTACTGTGTTTAAACAGGGCCATTTGTATGGCTTTGTGTTTAGAATGATATGTGAGAGCCTAATAGGACCATTAGTAAGTGTAGAACTAAAGATGATTATTGGTCCTTTCTGAGTATCCATCATTAGCCAATCAGCACTGAGCAATTGGGTCCCATAAACACCTCTTCTATTCATGACTGAATTTTGACAGTCCCAGCCTTGAACAACTCAATGCAAGTAATTATAGCTGCTGTGAGATTGTGACTGTTAGGCCAGGGCTGTGCCATGCCTGGAAGATTCTTCTTCATTTTCTTCTTCTTCTTCTTCTTCTTCTTCTTCTTCTTCTTCTTCTTCTTCTTCTTCTTCTTCTTCTCCTTCTCCTTCTCCTTCTCCTTCTCCTTCTCCTTCTCCTTCTCCTTCTCCTTCTCCTTCTCCTTCTCCTTCTCCTCCTCCTCCTCCTCCTCCTCCTCCTCCTCCTCCTCCTCCTCCTCCTTCTTCTTCTGAGTGTGTGTGAATGAGTGTAAGTGTGTGATATTACCTGAAGCTTAACTAAACCAAGCCTTGATCATTATCATTTAAATTAAAGTTCTATTTTTCACATTCCAAACTTCTTTTCCATTGTCCAAGCTTGGTTTTTGTTGCCATGGTTAAAACATGAACCGAGGGCTAGAGAGATGGCTCAGCAATTAAGAGCACTGACTGCTCTTCCAGGGGTCCTGAGTTCAATTCCCAGGAACCATATGAAAGCTCACAACCATCTGTAATGAGATCTGATGCCCTCTTCTGGTGAAGACAGCTACAGTGGACAAAAACAAAAAACAAACAAAAACAAAAACAAAAACAAAAATAACAAAACCAGAAAAGAAAAGAAGGAAGGAAGGAATAAAACTATTTTAAAAAATGGACTGAAAGAAACTTGGTAAAAACAGGGTTTATTTTGTCTATTGTAACATCAAGGCAGGGACTCAAGGTCAGGGAAGAATGCTGTTTACTGACTTGTTTTCCATGGCTCACTCAGCTTGCTTCTTTATCAAGAGCAGGAGCACTTCCTTAGGGTAGCAACACCCAATGTAGGCCAAGCTTTCCCTCTTCAATAACTTATCAAGAAATTTTTCCACAAGCTTTTCAAGAGGACAATGTGATAGAGATACTTTCTTATTGTGGTTTCCTCTTCTCAGATGATTTTAGCTTTTGTTATGCTGACTAGCATATTTGGTTTATTTTTCTTCAGTCCTCCTGTTACCATCTGAAATAAATATCTTTTTGCCTGTTTTTTGTTTTTTTTTTTTTTCAGTTTCTAAGAATAGGATAGAAAATTTATGAAAGCATGAGATTTTATTGTTTTTTTTTTGTTGTTCTTTTTGGATATTTACACACAATGGTGTCTTGTTTAACTGCAAGGAAGGATGATGTCTGAGTTAGGGTTTCTAGTGCAGTAATAAAATACCATGACTATAAACAACTTGGAGTAGAAAGGGTTTATTTTACTTTGCAGCACTCAGGTCACATACATTGCTGAGGAAATTCAGAGAAGGAACTCAACCACTGAGGGAATCTGAAAGCAGTAACTAAGGAAGAAGCCATAAAAGAAAGCTACTTACTGGTTTGTTTCATCTTGGCTTGCTCAGCCTACTTTCTTATAGCACTGAGAACCAGAGGGCAATAGATAGCACCATCCACAATTGGTGGGGCCATCATACATCAATCGGTAATTAAGAAAATGAACTATACATTTTCCTACAAGCCAATATTATGGAGGGATTTTCTCAATTGAGAATCCTTTTTCTCAACTGACTCTAGATTATGTCAAATTGACAGAAAACTATTGAGAACACATGAAATCACCATATTGGAAGAAAAAACAAGGAACTGGAAATATTCAGGTTAAGCAAGATGAACCAGACAAGGAAAGAAAATATTGCATCTTTTCCTCATGAGAATAATCTAGATTTAAATAATAAGACATGAAAATAGTAGAGATGTACTTTATAAAGAGTGACCAGGGTGATCAGGAAGGGAAAATAAGAGAATTATTAAAAATGAATAGATTCGATTTACAGTGCATTATATGTGTATTTGAGAATGACACAGTGAAACTAATTGTTTAATAGTATATTGTAATGAAGTATAACCAAACAGCAGCAATAACAAGAGAAACAGGTACAATGACACTTGAATTAGAACCAGAACTGCTAGGAACAAATCCGGGTGTGAAATTAAGTGCTTAGAATCAAAAAAGATGGATAAATTGGATAATAAATGACAATGATAAAAGAAACAGCTGGGGGAAAATATTGATCAGTATTCCACAGTGTCTCCATGGTTACTGAAAGCTCTCCAGGATGGCCTGAGTCAGCCACAGATGAAGCTGCTGCTCTGACTGTGGCTGAGTTTGGAGTTGATGGTGTAGAGCTGACTCAGAGGCAGCTAGAGATGAAGCAAAGATGCTGAGAGGCTCACAATGATCAAACTAGAGATGAAGCAAAGATGCTGAGAGGCTCGCAATGATCAAACATAGCATTGGGAAGCAATCTCCCCTGAGATTAAAATATTCCATCCTGCAGGGAAGTTCATTAAGGCAGGAAGAAAATGACTTAAAATAGTATCAGGATGTGTCTGAGACTGACTGTATTCAGTATCTTATAAGCAGTAAAGACTGATAAGAATTACTCCCAGAGACGCAAAAGTGAAAAGAAGACAGTAGAAGTAGAGATTATTAGGTCCTTCTGGTCACAGATAAGTGTTAGAGAACCAGGAAGGATAAAAATGCAGGTTTGTCTCTTCAAAGGAAGGAGAGGAGATGTTCTTATTTCCTTCTGGAAAGCAGGGAATGAGTGTCCTTTCCCTGGTGATCTTTTGCTATATGTAGGGCCAGGCCTTACTTCTATCCCTGAGACTATTATGTTTCTTTATACCACAGTTTCTCTCCCTAGATCGTGAGGATTGTTTCTCAGTCAATATAATTTATCCTTACTGAAGATGGCACTTGTACATTGCAACAGCCTCTGTAACTTCTGTCATATCTGTAGGGCCAGAATACACACTCCTACAGTTTACCTCAGTCATTATCCCTAGATCCTTATCTTGAGCAATGTTTCTGAGTCAACAGAACCCATATTTATGAAAGAGGCCACATGTACTTTTTGAAGAGTTTCAAAGTAAAAATTGCTTTGTTTTACACACAGGATTGAGTTACTTATCATCAGAAAGGTTTTCCCCACAATTGTGTTTTGTTTACATATGACTCAAATAAACTGCTCATAGTCAGGATACAGAAGTTTGAACCAACCCAAATAATTAAGGAGTGGTGAACCTCAATTGCTTCTTGCCTTTGCTGGCCTTAGAATTCATAGGGATTCCTCATATTCAAACACCCTGATCTGCTTGGAAAAGGCTCAGATCAAAGTGCCCAGAAGAAACAGAGATCATCAAAGCAACCATAAAGAAAAACAAAATAGCAACAAAATGCTTAACAAACAAAACCAAACAGAAAACAACAAAACAAAACCAACCAACCAAACAAAAAAAAATTGACTAAGTGGTCAGACCAAAGCAGAAGTAAGCTCAACTGTTTACAGTACATAAAGATTGTCTGAACTACATGGAAGTAACACATGCTAACTGACCCTCCTTTAAAGGACATTTTCCAACCTATTGAGCTGCTACAGATTGTGTAGTGAGCTCTTGGTTTCTAGTTGTCTTGGGTTGTCATAGATACTGGGGAAGCCTTTGGTGAGGCATCTCTCTGTGAGTCATTTCTGCTTCTGTAAGCAACCGTTATTCCTGAAAATTACCCCAATAAAACTCATTGGTTCACTAAGCTAGACATTGAGGATAAGAGAGACTGTGCCATATGTCTCAAGTGATATATCATGATATTTTATAGAACAAAGGAAAGCTATAGAATAAATCAACAACCAAAAATTCACTGACAGCTAACAGAAATGGTTGGCTTCAAGCTGAAATTTCTCTTGATCTCATCTTAAGGGTCTTTACTCCCTTCCCAAGTACATGTACCTAAGATGTTTAAGCCTCAAGTAGGAAGATATGGCATTGTATTTGATTTTGTTTTTTTCCAACCTTTATAATCTTTCATTATATCTCATCTGTTTCACACAGATATGGTAAGCATGGGTTTAACTTAACAATAAATTAGAATATTTAATAGAAAATCAGGACTTATGTTGGATTTATATGTGTAACCATAACTGAAAGGCTCAATCTAAATTTTGTAATATAATTACCTATGGTCTTAAGTATAATAGAGTTAGACTTCAAATTCTGTTTGCTACATGTCACCTTTCATTGTATGAACCAGTTTAAAATCAACATGATCTTTAGACACCAAACCCCAACTCTATTGCTGATGCTAAGAAGTACTTGCTGGCAGGAACCTGGTATGGCTGTCCCCTGAGAGGCTCTGCTAGCACCTGACTAATACAGAGGCAGATACTTACAGCCAACAATTGGACTGAGCCTGGGAACCCCAATGGAAAAGCTAAAGGAAGGACTGAAGGAGCTGAAGAGGATTGCAATCAATAGGAAGAACAACAGTATCAACTAACCAGACCACCCAAACTTCCAGGGACTAAACTACCAACCAAAGAGTATACATGGAGGAATCCATGGCTCCAATTACATATATAGCAAGGCACTGTCATATCTGGCGTCAATGGGAAGAGAGGCGCTTGGTTCTGTGGAGGCTTGATATCCCAGCATAAGGGGATTCTAAAGTGATGAGGCAGGAGTAGGTGAGTGGGTGGAGGAGTACCCTCATAGAGGCGAAGGGGAGGGGTTTTGTGGAGGAGAAACTGGGAAAGGGGATATCATTTGAAAGGTAAATGAATAAAATGATTAATAAAAAAATAAAAATAAATATATGTTACTTTATAGTAAAAAAATACAGCATCATCAAATATCTATGGAAGTAAATTTTAGGAAACTAGTGTATTTGGGTTTATAAAATGCTGACATAGGTCTTAGAACCTGGTCTATGTATATCTTAGTGGTAGAAAGATTAGTCAAAATAATAATAGCAGTCATTAAACATTATAAGGTGATGACATAGACCTATTTTAAGGGTTACTGTTTAGATGGGGTAGCTTAAACATCCATTGTAATACCAAACCTGTAGTAGAAAAAAATGACAGTGAAAAAAATATAGAGTCACAAATACTCAACAAAAAGATGACAAGTAAGAACCTATGGCTGAGCCGGGCAGTGGTGGCGCACACCTTTAATCCCAGCACTTGGGAGGCAGAGGCAGGTGGATTTCTGAGCTTGAGGCTAGCCTGGTCTACAGAGTTAGTTCCAGGACAACCAGGGTTACACAGAGAGACCCTGTCTCAAAAAAAAAAAAAAAAAAAAGAACCTATGGCTGAAGACATTGTCAGTGTACACAGGGATGGAAGGGATGAACAGGAGGCAAGGACAGGCTGGGTAATGAAGCAACAGTCTACCTGCCTAACAGAACTGCCAGTACAAAGCAGCCAGTGCTCACTGCAGCAATGCAGAAAGGCTCACAACTGAGAACTGCTATGTAATTACAAAGGAGGAAGAAAAGACGATTCGAGATGATTCTTTGAAAATCTGTATAAGGTATACTTGTCACCTACCTTATGTTGGAGCCATAACTCCACCCTTACACCCTCCAGAAAATATGTTCACCTTGGAGGTTAAAATGCTCACTTGCTGGATAAATTGCCTGAAAGAGCATCTTGACTTCTACCAAGTGGTATGAATAGACTTTTCTATTAAATGTGTGAGCTCAAGGCTCTTTCCGTGACTTGAGAGTATAACACTATAAGACAAAATATATATAAAGCTGAATGAAAAGTATCTAAAGGCATGAAATGTGAGTTTTTAATTTAGTCTGAAGGACAAATGTTCACTGAAGCAATATTAGATCTCCTTTCTTTTTCCACAGTGCTCTCTAGAATAAACACACCTCTTGGAGTTGCCAGAAGCATTAAATGAACAGCAGCAACTATTACAGTTAAAGGATGAAAGAAAGAGATGCTTCATCTCTTCTTGTCTTGTCTCCATTATTCTTCCATCCAAATATTCTTTTTCTTCTCTGTAATGTAATTTTCTCCTAACATCTCCATATATATATATATATACCTTAGCTTTTCCACTTCCACTTCCAAAAAGTGAAGAATAAAGAATAATTCTAGATTGTCCTGTTCCAGGAACAGGGCAATGGTTGCTGACATGCAACACAAGCTAAGCTAATGAGAATGAATACATGAAAGTTACAGCTAAGGATAGTCTCTTCCACATAGATGGCTAATCAGTGAGGACTGCATGGGGGGCTGACTTTACAGTGCAGCCAGTACAGCAGGGTGACCAGACAGTAGCTTGGAACAGCACAGTTCCATTATTCCCAAACTTTATCCGTAAGAATCAATAAATCTCTTTCCCATATAAGCTTGAATTGTTGGTATGCTCTTCTAAATTCGAACATATGACCTCACCGCATTTATTCTCTAGTTCAGTCTACATCTGTGCCTCTCTTTTAAATCTACCTCAGCATTTTATTATACATTTTCATTTCCTTTTATTTTTTTAAAAAATTGGATTGTGTATTTTATTATTTAAAAATCATTTTCACAGAACCACATGCTATTGGACATAATCAGTAAGAATAAAGAAAATTATTTGGTCTTTTATAGGTAATTAAGAAAAACAAATAATTATTTATAAGTCACTCTAATCTGATTTTTTGTTGGATTAAAATGAAAAATTGTCAAAGTCACTGATATCATCTTTCTTGCCATAACCAATGCTCAATTCTCACCTCATGTGACCTACAAACTACATTGACATTTCCCCTCATATCTTTCTTATCAGAAAGACCTTTTGACTTAAGATCTAGATCTTCACCCTAAACCTTCTGTTAAGCATCCTCCACAATGACTGCTGATAGTCTTGAAGGTGATGCTTGGTGTTGTGGCTTCAGATGTTGGAAAGTTAGTTCTTGGATGATGCATCCTCAGTTACTGCTTCTGATGGATCTTCACTCTTGCGACATCTGAAAGCACATTCTTAAATCCAGTCATGATCATGTTGAACTGCCAACTTGATAGCACATGAATGTCTACTAGAGTTCACAAACACATGCTATATTTAAATCTGAATTCCTGGTTGTCCCACCAAACTGTAATGTATAGAGATGATCCTGCCTCAGGCCTTTTATGTTTGGTATATAGATTGTAACCTAATCTCCTCAGATATTTGCATGCTTGTTATTTGAAATACGCAGTCTCAGAAGCCAGGCAGTCAAAATTTGATCTATGGCTCTATCATTCCTAATCTGATAGTGAGTTATATGATGCCTTTCCAACCCCTTTTTGTGATCATTTAGGGTTACAAGTATCTCTTTTCTGGTGTTTTGTGAATAAGTAGTGACTTAAACATATTTAATGGAAAAATCTTTTTTATTATAGAAAGCTATCAGAACAGATGCAGTAACATGTGTGCACAGAGGTGTGAACAGAAAGTTACATGTTTGTGTAATGAGGAAATTCTTCAAAACCCAAAAGATCACACCTTTTGGCACTGGGAGCAGATGAATTATTCATCGAGTGTTTCACTTCCATAAGACAATGAGAACATGAGAGATGGCCTGGGAATGGGATGGAATATGAATTGGAGGTAAGTGCAGAGCTCACCATCCATCAAATAAAACAAAAACAAAACATAACAAAACTCTTTGTAATGGATATGCAACAAAGAGAACAATAGCCTCCATTGCCTTTAATAAATAAGTAGCACAGATATGAAAACCACTGGTACACAGATGGTCTAATCATGATTTCCAAGTCAATCGTTTACAATGTCATTTGCTATCATGTTCAGAGCATAGAAATAATTCTCCTTAATTCCAATATAAACTTCATGCGTTTACAACTCCAGAGCAATCAGTAAAATAAACAGAAGAGTAGGACTTGTCTTAGGGGTTAATTTCTGTAAAGAGACACCATGACCAAGGAACTCTTATAAAAGACATTTAATTGGGATTAGCATGCTGATTCTGAGGTTCAACCCATTATCATCATGGCAGGAAGTATGGCAGCATCTAGGCAGACATGGTACTGGAGGAGCTTTATCCAAAGAAAGCCAGTAATAGACTGTTTCTAGGCAGCTAAGAGGAGGCTCTGAGAGCACACCCCCACAGTGTTACACTTCCTCTAACAAAACTACATCTACTCCAGCAAGGCCACATCTCCCAAATAGTGTTACTCCCTGGGTCAAGCATATTCAAACCACCACAGAATTAATTTCTACAAAAAAGGCAATAAGTTGTCACTTTACTTCTTCACAAAATTGATTTAAATGAACTAGGTAATTCTATAATATTTTGAAATATAGAAACAACCAAAAAGATGAGGGAGGTTCAATAATTGATGATGATGATGATGATGATGATGATGATGATGATGATGATGATGATGTGGTGATGATGGTGGTGGTGATGATAAACATCAATTTTACTTTTCTATGCTTTTTTAAAATTATAATGACAAAAACTGTAAATACACACATATACATACTCAAACAAGATTTATGAAGGTGGCCTATTCAGATTCCATGTCCCTACTGTTAGGCATCTCAGCTAAGGTCATTAGCATTGACACCTTGGAGTTCTCTTATCCCATGTCTCTGAGACTTCCTAGAGATTCATCTCTCCCCTCCCCAGGAAGCTTTAGATTTCCACCCTCTGGGCCTCTCTTCTGTCTTTCCCCATACCAGCTCCAGCCCCCTTCTCCTCCCATCTCCCACTAAGTTCCTCCCTCTCTCTGCTTCCTCTAACTATTTTGTTTCCTCTTCTAAGTGTGATTTAAGCATTCTTGCTAGCCATGCAGGATCCCCGGTGGAAGAATAAGGATACCACCTCATCTACAAAACTTTGGATCCAAAACTTGTCCTATCTAAAAGAAATTCAGGGATGGAGCAGAGACTGAAGGAAAGGCCAATAAGTAACCAACCCAACTCAAAACCTAATCTATGGCAAGCACCAATCTCTAACACTATCAATGATACTTTGTTTTTCTTGCAGACAGGAGCCTACCATAACTGTCCTCTGAGAGGCTCTAACCAGCAGCAGTCTGAAACAGGTGCAGCAATCCACAGCCAAGCATTGGGGGTCAGGGAGACTTATGGAAGAGTTGGGAGAAGGATTGAAGGTCCTGAATGGAATGAGAACCCCACAGGACGACCAATAGAGTCAATTAACCTGGACCCTGGGAGCTCTCAGAGACTGAGCCACCAGCCAAAGAACATACATGAACTGGAATTATGACCCTGGTATGTATATAGCAGATGTGCCACTTAGCTCCAAGGCTGGTTTGTCTGACCTCAGTAGGAGAGGATACACCTAATCTGGAAGAGGCTTGATGTGCCAGGATAGGAGGATACCCAGAGATGTCCCACCCTTCAGAGGAAAAGGGGATGGGGAATGGTAACAGTGTAGGGAGGGACCAGGAGGGGGAGCAACATTTGGGATTTAAATAATTAAATAAACAAGGTATATGAAACTTAAAACTGAATTCAGCATGTTTTATTATTTGTTAGATAATAATAGATCCTGACATAATTAAGATGTGATTATAATGAAAACAATAGATATGTTTTATTATCTATTGAAAAAGCAAGAATACATAGAATTTCAGTGAAATGTAATTCACATAGGAGCAGAAGTGAATTTAGTGTCTTTCTCGCTTAATACAAAGGTAGGTTGGAGCCATTTGAAAGGGAGAGAGGCTGTTACAATTGAAACCTAAGTCCTATATGATCCATATACTTGACACAAATTTGTTCATTTCACTTTGGATGTATATCTGTGGCAGTGAGTAGGACTTAAGTAGCTGCAGTTTCTTTCTACGTCTGGTAGGACCAAGTCATGTATTAAATTGGTTACTTCCTTTGTAACTTATTGATTCTAAAATCATTTATCTCCTCTTATTGTCAGAGAACTGTAGATATCAGCAAATGAGGCCAGAGACTCTTTTCTTACCTACATATTCAGTAGACATACCGACATGCACTGAGAAATCCCTCTGAGAAACTTTCAGAAACCAGCTGAAAGATTCCCGTGTCACACATAACTATGAAAGTTTCCATTTAGCAATGGACAAGAAAAGCTCTGACACACTGGCTCTGCAAGCCTCACTCCAGCACAGAGCCACATGACTGTGAAGACCAATTGTCTCTAAAGGTCTCTCTCAGGAAGGAAATCTCTGGATCATTTATCTAATATCCCAGACTTATCACTACTATGCAGGGGGCTGATAGCAAATTTGCCTTCTACAGAAATTACAAGGGCTGTTATTCAATATTACTGTTTAAACAGGTATACCTGCAATGTGCATGACTCTCCTGAGCTCAGTACAGAGGGAGCAGGTAGTGAGATGCAAGTGACCGTCATCTTCTGGAGAGTCACGCTGCACACACAACTTTCATTTTAGGTATTGCCTTACTTCCAACTAGCATATATCTGGAAGCTGAAGAGTGAGGTGATCCTTAGCCTCTGGAAATTTGAGTAGACATGTAAAAACTTCCCAAAACACCTACTTACCCTAGGAGTAGGCCATGGATTGGGAAAGAAGTTTGACTAGCTCCCAGCTTCAATGTAGGCATGAGATTGCACAACTAATATCTCTGTTCTATGTACCAGCTGAACATCTGGCTCCCAACTTATCTACCCTTTAAAGAAGATTGGGGGAGGGAGTATTAGTTTCCCAGGAGTTGAAATGGTAAGTGGGTACATCCTGCTGCAGTTCTTCCCCATGGCTTGATTCAATGGAGAAAATAAGCCTATAGTTAATGTGTCTGTAGAAGGGGTTATTTTGCACTCTTTCCTCATGGTGTTTCTGATCACTATATGAGAAATAGACTGCTAATCCTTGCCCATGCCCACAGACATTTGTTAGAACCCTAAGAGAAAGAGACTAAAGCATGAACACTTTGAAATAGAATACAGCCTTATATGAATATGGAGACACTGGGCATAACCGGTGGTCCTTGAATAGGTTACAGATTGGTCAAATGTGTTAATGATACCCTTCAGTACCCAGAACATGTTGATATTGTATTAAGAAAAAGAAACTAAAAGCACTTCCCCCTTGGAGTAATTTTACCAAAAGCAAGCCCAGATTTGAATTCTCTACCTCCCTTTCTTTGTGTCTTGCATTTTTTCCTGTCTGTAATCCATTATATGAATCTGAATCTGTGCCTGCCTGAATGCTGTCTTGTCTGTCCTGTGTCTGTCTGTATGTGTGTCTCTGTGTGTTACTTTAAAATAAACTTTCACTTTTATCCATTAACATCACAAAAAACATTGGTTGGGGAAGGATTGAGAGATACTTTACAGAAAACACTAACAGAATATTGCAAGGGATGAAATTTACTGATTTCAACAGGTCCAGATTTAAAAATTAAATAAATTATACCTAGTAATACCCACATGTCATTTCCAGCATTTATGATAGATTTTACAAGGTTTCTTTACAACCAATTTGTTGCTTTCAATAAATATCTGTCATAGCAGACATACACACATGCATTGCTTTCTGGGTCATGGGCATGGAAACGTGCTTACTTTAAGATTACAGCTATGCATTGTATTAGCTTCTAGGGTGATGATTACATGGGAGAATCCAAGGCAAATAAGGTTGGCAGTTACATTGTTCTTTTAAAGTTAGGCTACATAAGCAGTCTGAGTACACAGTAGGATATCAATCTTAAGTGACCTCAAGGTATATCAGTAACTTTGGCTATGAAGCCCAGCAAAATTTCCAATCTCTTTAAATGTAAAAAATATTTTCATAATACTGTATCACCACAGATGCCACCTCAAGCTTCTCCCTGAGAATGAATCTGACCACATATCTAATACTTGGACTTTACTATGTGCTAAAAGACTAGATCTAATATTCCTTGTTCCAGATACAGACAGGAAGTTGTGTAATCTAATCTCCTGGAAGCTACTAAGAAGAAAAATGGCAAATGGACAAAGACAGAGCTTGAGAAGCACCTAGGATCTGTGCTCATGTTGTTTGGGGAGTATCATGTTCTATGAAAAGCCAGTGTGTGAAGATTAGGAGGATGAATTTCATTATAAAGTGTAGAACCAAACCCAGAAATTAAAGGAAACAAAATCTGTAGGAATATTTTTTAAAGTAATGAAATGAAGAAATGATGAACACACAAAGACTTTAAAGTGAAGGCCATAAGTATTTTCATTGATGTCAAGAGATAATGAATAAGAAAGAATTTCAGAAAAAGGAAATATAAAAAGCACCAAACATAAATCATGAAAATGGCGAGGTTGTGACTGAATTAAAAACCCAAACAAGTGTTTAAACATGGGGTTCGATTAAGTAGAAAGAAAGATCACCATAAACACAGGGGTCACTCACTGAAGGACCAAAAATATACAATATTTTAATAAAATATTATATAATAATAATAATAATCTAGCTTTGAAATCAGGGATAACATCAAGTAGAAGAAATCACACAAATAAGGAGAGAAGAGAGTAAAGGAGAGAAAATAGACACAACCGAGGACATAATGACGACAAATTTGCAACTCTGAGGAAGGAAACAGACAGAAAAACCCATGACACCCAAAATACACTAAAGAGGATGAAATCTGAGATGATATCTGATACTCACACTAGGACAAATTATTAACAAAATGTCTAACATTAGAACAAGTAAATGTTGAAAGCATCAATATAAAGGTGACTCAATGTCACTCTGAGAGCTCCTTCTATACTGCCAGCCTTTTTTTTTTTCCATGTTGAATTCTGTATGCTAGAAAATGCTATCTGTCAGAGTACTCCAGGAGCGACTACCAACCAAAAGTATTCAATTTAACAAATCCATCATTCAAAAAGGAAGGGAAGATAATTTCTCAGATAAACAAAAGCAGAGATTTTTGTGTCACCACGTATTCTGTAGAAATAATACAGTACATTATTCCTACCTGTGGTCATGAGGATCTCTTTAAACTAAGAAAGTCACAGAGAAAAAAGAAAAGACTTGGGAGAGGCATGTAAAGAAAGCAAATGCAGAGTTGGGAGTGAGGACAAGAATGTACATGTACGAAGAAAACACATTCTTCTCACAGAAATTGAAAACATTGTAGCAAGTATAAAAAGCTATTAGCAAATGTAAGATAAATTTCATAGTTTTCTAAAGAGTCAGTGACAGAAAAAAATAACAATTTCATGGGGACTAAAAGAAATAGTTTTGAGCAATATTGAATTAAAAATGAAATCAATACAGATTGCAAAAAATATTTCAAGGTGAAAATAAAGATACAATAGGCAAAATCTTGCAGGATTCAGGCAAAAGTGTCACTAAAAGCAAAGTGAAGTGTATGAGTAACTACTGTGGCAACAAAGATGATCTTCTGACACCATACCTCAAGAAACTGAGTTCAGATCAGTATAAATGAAAAACTTGCAGAAGAAAAGAAATAATAAAGGAATGAACAGAAATAAATTTGAGAATGTAAAAATACTAGAAAAATTAATGCAAGTAGGTTCTCAACAGTAAACACCCCAATTTTCTTTTAGTAGATAAGAGTCGAAGAATGCAAATAAATAGTCATAAATGAAAGATGAAGTATTTCCAGAAAATGACCATGAGACAATGTTATGAATAAATATACATTAATGTATAGATAATATATCAATAGATATTGGCATTATTCCATTCATCTTATGGAACTATTTTTAGGAGAAACTATTTCAAAGCAGACTCCCTGGTATTCTCTTAAAATTTTCCTGTTTCATGATGTTTCCTGAGTCATGGATGCAAGAGCTGTGATGTAGATGTAACAGTGGGTTCTCCACAATTTAGTGATTTCTATATTGTGTCCAGTTGTGGTTTTCTGTGTTTGTTTCCATTTGTTGTAAATGGAGGCTTCTTTGGTGAGGGGTAATAGCTATACTTTTCTGTGGGTAAAAGGATAAAATTTAGAATGTGATAAGAAAATTTGTTGGTTTGGTAAAGTGGCAGTAGTTCTTCAACAGATGAAAGGATATTAGAAATGATGCTCTTATACCCAATTGAATACCATTCAGGTAAAACAAAACAAAACAAATCCTGAAATATGCAGGCAAACACATAGACCTAGAAAAGATTGCATTGACTGAGGTAGCATAAATCTAGAAATATAAATGTTGCATATTCTCACTCATCTGCAGCTCCTAGCTCCATATCTTCAGGTGTTAATATATGGAGTATATATTAACACAGAGTAACCTCAGAAACCATGAAACTATAAAAGGACAATTGGGTTCTAGGGGGATTGGGGGGGGGATAGAAGGATACAGGGGATATGAAGTGGGAATGGAAAATTAGTCTACAGTGTGGGAGGTGCGAGGGAGGTAAATGAAGAAGAAGGAAAATACCAAGGCTGTTAGATACAACACTAAGGAACCATATTAGTTATAGTTACCTAAAATTATACACCACAATGTATGTAAATATATATGTATACATATCTTATTGCTTAAGACAACATATACTTAGGACATACAACTCAGGTGAGAAAGCAAGAGTCTTTCCTGTGATCTAGCTTCCATGGTTCCAGAAAACACTATGCCAGCTTCCGGGGGGTGGGGGGGAGGAGAGGAAGCAATTAGACAGTCCTACCCAGGTGAAATACACACAAATCCTAATTGTCAGTGTGCCAAGGAGTGCATAAAGGTGAAATAAGCAGCACATACCTGTCAATGGCAACCAATAGCTATCTAATTGAATGGACAGCCCACTCAAGAGGAGGAGAATCACGCCTATACTGGAACCTAGCCAGCTTCTTAGAACTAATGAAGTCATGGACTTTAGCATAGAATCCATTGTCTTCAACATAAAGATAAGACAACTGAGACCTAAAGTAAAAGCAAGTAAATAGCAGCTAATGAAATAGAACTACACACATTCACATCTGACATGCATTCTCTTTCTAGTAAACCACTCTAAACTGACTGCTGCATATAGAAGGAGCTTCCTTCGTATGTTATCAAAAGGTATAGATACACATTGTGATTGTATTTCAGGAGGTATGCTAGCACAACCTGTAATCTTGATGTCTTTAGCTTGTTCCTCTATTATGTTTCAAATCAAGTAAAACCAGCCCAAAGGACTAGGTCAGTCACTATTTTCCCTGAGATTCTGGTACATCTAGTAATGTACTATAAATTTTAATTTGCTTTACTTAATGAAAGTTAGTGAGACTAATTCTCATTTTCTTGTTAGAAAAATCCATTTAATTAAAATTAATGACCTTTACACCAATGAAGATTTCCCAGTTCAGAGAATGAGATTTAAGACTCAAGGTACAAGAAATATTGGACAAAAGTAATAAACTGAGAATACTCTTGTAAATAAGAGGGAAATTTCCTTTGTAAGCTCTTTTGTCTCAGGAATGCCAAGGAGAAATCACAATACAAAATTCCTACCAAGTGCCATAGCCTTGATTTCAGTCTCCTGTTTCTTTTGTGGCTCAATAATGGGCTTAATTTTAAATTTCCCTTTTAATATGAACAAGTAAAAGAAGAGAATAATTGGGACTTAAACACCATAAAAGCCATCCCTAATATTGGGTCAGGTTGTGCACAGTCAAGTCTTAGGTAATAATGAGAAAATTATATTAAAGGATTTAGCATAAAATTACAAGATTAGCCAAACAGCAGAGCACATTTTGTACATGCCTATTGAGTGTGCCCCTTGTGAGAATCTTCACCAGTTTCCTTAAAACTGAATGCATAATTTATGAGAAAAGTAAAAGGAAACCACCTTCATATTAAACTCTGAAATTACTTTCCCTCAAAGTCAATAGACAGAATAATATTTTATTTTAATATAGCTAAGATTTGAGGACACTCCATTTAAGCCTGTCAATGAACCAAAACACAAATTTTAAACTAACAAAAATTGAACAAGCAAGAGGGCATGGACCCTATTCCTCCCTCAGTTTGTCTGGTTTCAAAGCCATCAACAGTCTTTGACTCAAGTTTGAATTTATACTTCATTTATAGTGTAAGATTTGGAAAAAAGTGGGTATCATGTGAATCCATAGACTGTGTACCTTAAGAACTTTACTTGAAAGGTTGTTAAAAATGTAGAAAATGGTTGACTTGTAACTAAAACCCAGAGAAAAGAGAATGACCAAGCTAAGAAAAATTATGCCATGTTACACTGTGAAATACCAGCTACATATAGACTATCTATGTGGATCACCTGGGAGAGGACTGATTGCCCCAGTGAGAACGAATAAAGACAGGGCAATTTCTGGTTTTATCAGTCAGGTAATAACATCTTTTAAGCTTTATCCTTAATAAACTTACTTCATTAAGGCAGCAATGGATGGGTAAACAAAGATGTAACTACATCTGTTCAGAGATTGATAAAGAAGGGGAAGTTGAATGTAAAATAACAGTTTTTGTTTGTTAAGAACCGAGGTAATACCACTTTGAAGGTTATGCTCAGAGCAATAAGATCAAGATTTCAAAGATGTATTTAAAGTTTTCATCATTCCTAATGCTGTCACACTTTAATACAGTTTCTCATGTTGTGATGACTGTTCTGAATCATAATGTAGATATCTGATATGCAGGATATCTGATATGTGACCCCAAAAGAGTCATGACCCAAAGGTTGAGAACTTCTGATCAAAGAGATCTGAAATGAGAGACTTGTTGAGCAGTCAATGAAGTCCAGGATATTTGATTTTTTAGAGCTCACCAGGCTTGGCAACTATTTTTCTTTTTACAGAAGTGCTTGAAAATATAAAGGATAATCAAGCTATCCTGTAAGTACAAGTTGGGCTTAGAAATCAGTAGCCAAAAATCAAAGGTAGGATTCATGACTGACCAGCACTCCATTCTGCTTCAGAGATCATTGGACAAAATAAGAACCATGCAAGTGACATTGCTGTGTGAACTTGGCATATCTGTGGGAAATGAACTTGATTGCTACTAATTTGCTAGCTCATGATTATATAGTTCTTAATACAGACTCTTCTCAAATTAAAAAAAAATTCAGGAATGCAACTATTTCATTGAAAAACCAAGTACTTTTTCAATGTCTGCTAAATGGTTTTGTCTTAAATTGGCTTTGGCTGCTGTGAAAAAATGCTGACCAAAACCAACATAGGGAGAAAATAGCTTCTTTGATTACAGGTTAAAGTCGAAACATCAAAAACATCCACAGAAGCAAATCAAACCAGGAGCCTGGAACCAGGACCTGAAGCCAAGGCTATAGAGGAACACTACTTGGTAACTTACTTTCTGTAGTTGCTCAGCTTGTTTTCTTGTACAATCAGAACCACCTTGCCCAGGGCTGGTACCAACAACACTGTGCTTGACCTTTCAACATCAATCATTAGCCAAAATTTTCCCATAGACCAGTATGTGCACATGCTAGTCTGATGGAGACTAATCTTCAACTGAGGTCCCTCTTCCTAGTTGACTCTACCTTACATCAAACTGACAAAAATTAACCAGCTCTGTCAATTGCACTAGTTATTGGGGATGAAGCAATAATCATATATACAAAAGTGCTTGTTGCTGACAAAATTAAAGTTAAGCAAAATATACAAAATACTAAATAATTGAAACTGTGTATATGAAAATAATCCTAGAATGTGATATGGTCAATGAACCAAATGAATATTGTATAGTGACTGATTTTAATAGGGAACCTGATATTAATGAAGGGAAAGTTAGCTATGACTCAAAGTGTGAAGAATACATAACATTTTATAGGCTGTAGAGAGATTATTCCAGGATTTAAAAATAGCCTAAGGTTCAATGAAGCCCACTTAGCTCTAGAACGAAGTAGACATAAAAACTATATAAGAAAGAAACACATAAAGGCGGTTAGACTGATCCTAGCACAGCAGGAAGTTTCCTGAAAAAGAATCAGATTTAAAAATGTCTCCTTATGTCTCTTTTTCAAGAAATGTGATCAGAGAAGATGCTTATTTTCTTGTGAGATTAGCACAGCAGGAAACCCGGAGATTGTATCTGTCCCATGCCAAAGAATTCACACTTTTAAAAAAAATAGGTGAGCTGATTTTCACACAGAGATTTATCATTGTAGAAGTTCACTTTCTCAGTGTCTGGGTTAACCTTATCACATCACAGTGACTCATTGGAAGTATTTACAATTTGTGAATGTTCATTCAGGATGCCTACAGGTATACCCATACTCAAAAGCATGATCTTAAAATATTCTAAGCATTGAAGAGATTAGGAACTGACTCCTTTAAGATTCCTTCTACTTGTTTGACTGTTTTCCTGCATTTCTTTCAGTGAGGTATTTATATCCTCCTTGAAGGACTCTAGTATGCAGCCTTGTTTGTGATAGCCAGAAGCTGGAAACAACCCAGATATCCCACAACAGAAGAACGGATACAGAAAGTGTGGTTCATTTACACAAAGGACTAATACTAAGCTATTAAGAACAAGGACATCCTGAGTTTTGCAGGCAAATGGATGGAACAAGAAAATATCATCCTGAGTGAGGTAACTCAGACCCAAAAGGACATGCAAGGTATGTACTTTCTAAATAGTGGACATTAGCAAAAAAAATAAAAAAAGTACAGAATATCCAACATACAGTCCGCAGAACTCATAAAGGTCAACAAGCTGTAGGGTCCAAATCCAAATGAGGATGCCTCAGTCTCACTTGGGAGGGAGAAGTGAGACACCACAAGGGGGGAGGGAGGAAGGGACTTGGGAGAGAAAGGGTGTTTTAGGGGGATAGGGGAACATAATCTTATATTCGGTGGGGGAAAAGAAATAAAGACCTGAGGGCCAGCAGAAAGAATGGAAACAGGCAACCTCAAAAGGTAGGAGATGGGTGTATGCTCCAGAATGTACTAGAGACTCTCAGGTCTCAAAGGGAGGGAACCTTAGATGAAAGGCACTACATTAAGGAGAGGGAACTTGTAGAGCCCACCTCCAGCAGATAGACAGGGCATCAAGTGAGGGATAGGGTTGCCATCCTTCAGTCAAAACTCTGACCCATAATTGTTCCTGTCTGAAAGAACTGCAGGGATGTAAATGGAGAGGAGCCCGAGGAAAAGAAGCTCCAGTGACAGGCCCAAGGTGTGATCCAGGTCTGGGGGAGGCCCCAAGACCTGACACTATTACTGAGGCTATGGAGCACTCACAAAAGAGGGACCTATCATGACTGCCCTCCTAAAGACCCATCAAGCAGCTGAAAGAGTCAGATGTAGATATTTGCACCCAACCAATGGAAAGAAGCTACTGGCCCCAGGAAAGCTGGGAAGCTGGAAGAAGCTGAGGAGGACAACCTTGTAGGAGGGCCAGCAGTCTCAATTAACCTGGATCCCTGAGATCTCTCAGACACTGGACCACCAACCAGGCAGCATACATCAGCTGATATGAGGCCCCCAACACATATACAGCAGAGGACTGCTGGGTCTGGGTTTAGCCAGAGATGATGCACCTAACTCTAAAGAGACTAGAAGCCCCAGGGAGTTTAGAGATCTGGTGGGGTGGGGGATGGGGACATCCTCGTGGAGATAGAGGTGGGGGGGAGGATATATGGGATGTGGAACAGTTGGAGGGTGGACTGGGAGGGGAATAAAATCTGGAGTTTAAAATAAATTATATATATATATATATATATATATATATATATATATATATATATAT